>JAZDUA010000170.1:2527500-3032500 GCA_038098605.1 Gryllus longicercus | reverse complement strand
CGGTGGCGGTGGCGGTGGCGGTGACAGAGGCGGTGACGATGGCGGAGGCGTTGGCGGCAGCGGTGGCGGTGGCGGCGGCGGCGGCGGTGACGGAGGGTGTGATGGAGGCGGTGGCGGTGGCGGTGACGGAGGCGGTGACAATGGCGTTGGCGGCAGCGGCGGCGGTGGAGGCGGCGATGACGGCGGCGGCGTCGGTGACGGAGGGTGTGATGGAGTCGGTGGCGGACCTGGTCATGGTCGTGGTGGTGGTGGCGGAGGCGACGGCGGCGGCGGAGTTGGTGGCAGTCGGAGGGGAGTTGAAGGAGTGGGAATGGTCGGTGTTTGGGTGGAAAGGGTAGTTTGGCGAGGTCGCGTTGGCAATGAGCTACAGGCATAGACGAGCAAGTTAAAGTCGCTGAAGAGGTTGTAAAGCCGAGTATGGTTTGAACAAATGCTGACGCGCTTTGAACCAGCGGATCATGCGAGTTATGCGCGTTTTCAGTTATGAAGATTGATTAATTGAGTTTTCCCAGCTGCACGTCAACTGATGTGTGAATTATTCCCGTGAGTGTAGTGAATGTTTTATCAGAGGAGAGAGCGGTGTTTCTGCCTCGCTAGATAGTGAGTTCCGTCGTCGACATTCACGTCGGTTTGCGAGGAGTTTTCCTCTCCAGTTATTTCCCCCAGCTGGACATCGCACCTGCCAGGCAAGTTCTAGTGTTCTGACTGGTTTCCCTCGAGGTGTCGCAGTATAGTGTACATGAATATGTACAAAAAATAGAACAAAGAAGAACGAGAAATGATCGTCTCGGTCCATGGCCCGCGTGTTAGAATACTGCCCTGACATTCGCTTGGTGTTGATCGGAGAAACCACCGAAAATTACCGACCAAAGCAGCCGGCCGCTAGAATTCTCCTCCAGGCAACGGCTGAATCCAATCTAGATGATCCGACCTAGAGATCGGACCTTGCTTGAATCGAAAATCCGCCATCTTGAGCATAGGGTGTCCTTGTCACAATCGCTGTAGAGATAGAGGCAATGCTGGTACTGAGATAAAGTCTGTCCGTCGGTAAATTAAGTAGAAGTTAAGTTTAAATATTTAGTAGTAGTTATGGTAAGGATATGAGGCAAGACTAGATAGGTACGATCAAGATGGGAGTGAGTCGCATGTGCATTTCGGTGTCAACTGGGACGTTGAAAACTTTCAGTTGGATAAACTCAAGGTTGATAAGTAAAGGCCGGATTTTAATGAAATGCCAATTTTTATCCCTTTTCCTTTTAGAACAATGCATTGTAGTACACATTAATTTTGTCATGACAAAACGATATGTCCTATTTTTTTATGAAATTGTTTTTGCATTTTTTATCGACTAATAAGTCATTTTTCCCCTTTCAACGTTTATTTCCGATAAATATTTTTTATTTCCCTCAAATTAGCGTAGATTAGCCTATTATTTTCCCTGTGACAATGGGATGGCTCTATGTAGTGCCAAAACGACATAGCGCAAATATAAACACTAGAGGAAGTCTCGATTTACTTTATTATGAAATGACTTCTATGGTTTTTGCAGTATCGATTCTGCAGTTTTGTAAAGGATATCACGATATTGTCAATTACCAATACTTGTACCAATCCAGTTCAATGTTGGAAATTTTGAAACTAAACTGAGCGTTTCTGTAAGCATCGGAAATATCAGAAACACCCTAACTTTACGCAGCACATCTTACTGAATGAACAGGGAGAGACGACGCGTAGAGTAAGTTACACGATCGTAAGTTGCGGGCTGTAAATTATCTCACACACTGAATGAGACGAAACATAAACTAGGGCACGTCATAAAACGATTTTATCTGAGAGATAGCAACATCATTACATGGCCATATAATGATTAAGATTACACCAAACCCTTTCTTTGATACGCCTGCCGGAAGGAAGTTGTCTTCCAACATTACGTTGTGTAAGATTGTATCATAAGTACCATAAGGAAATGCGAAAACTTTATCAAGAGGTACCCACCAAACTCTTGTTGAATTCTGAATTGGTTGAACGTTTAAAAGGTTTTATACGCAAATTAAAATCTCATTAAATGTTAAATTAACAGATAATTTCTAGTAGATACGTAGGTCATGTTCATGAAATGGATGTAATTATTACGTACATTGCCGAGAAGTTCGTTGAAATATTAAGTTCTATTGAGACATCTCAACCCAGTTTCGTTACTCACCATAAAATCCAGCCGGTTATTGTCCTGAGACGTTCTGCGCAAGAGATACGAGTAAATTGGTTTAATTTGTACATCCGGAGTACTGTACAACACGATTTAAGAAACCGTTTCATCATGAGTTGCAATTCAAGGCCGAAGAAGATTTGTTCATGAATGAGGAAATTATTTTCGTAAGGTAATTATCTTTCTTTCGGAATAATTTTGAGGAGAAAATTTATCTTTTAAACACAATATTCAGTCACGCAGAACTAAAACCAAAAAGGTAGTGCACTGTAATAAAGAGCAAATAAAATGAGATTACTTAGTAACGATCAACGTTCAAGATAAGGATCATCTCAGAACTGTTCTGAATTGTTCTCAACCATGTTTAGATCATAAACTGAATTTTTAATTTCTTGCCTTACTACGTCAGTAGTAAAAATAAAATATTGAAATCGATCATCGGCGATTTTTCGGTTGAACTCTTATTGTCGGGCCTGGTTCTTCTTAATTCTTTATAATAAACAACAAGTTATTTAGATATAATATGTGCAGACCCCCGAGAAAAATCCTGAGTGCCCCTCTGATAACAGCTGCATTATGGGGATTATTACTACGTATTAATAGACATTTAAAACGCGAACAATATGACTGTTGCAGAGGCCTGAATATTTTTTCGCCATTTCGGCTTTAAGAGTTGCTCTCTCAAATTCAAAAATATTCCTTAACATGTAGACGAGACCAATCAGTACTTCTTGTTCCAATGTCAAAAATCCTGCCACAATCAGGAGATCAACTGTGGAACCTCCCGGTCAGGGGCACTACAGTGACAACAATTGATGCCCTGAGCCACCTAAGATGGGCGACGGATAGAGAATAGTGTCATGAATAAAATATCGTATCGGTGCTCTTTCAACATCAGCATCTTTGCTTTTTTTAAACACTTTACATGATCTGATCGGTAGTTTTCCGTGGTTTCTCCGACAAACACCAGGCGAATGCCAAAGCAGTACTCTAACAAACGAGCCATGGACCGCGCGCGATCTTTCCTACCTCTTCCTTGTCCTATCCTCAACCCTTACTTATACACACTCACATGTACAACACTACCACACATGCCGGGAGACCGGTCGGGAGCTTAGAGCTTGTCCCGGCTGGGGCGGTGCCCCGCTCGTGGGAGGTACCTGGTTGGGGAAAACCCCAATAGCGGTCAGTAGATCGGGGAGGGATCTGGTCATACAGCGGGGGACGACCAACGCCACCTCCCGAGCAACGAAATGCACTACCCTTACGGGACTAATGACGCTAGTAGTTGACGCGTTCGCAATCCAATCTAATCAATCCACTCGTATGGGGCATGCGTGAGACGCGACAGTTGAGTGCGGGAAAAGATGGTGACACTATAGAGTGCTAATTGGGCAACAGATACCCGCGTATCGTAACGCGAGTGGAGGCGAGATGGTGTGAAGATCAAAACGCGCAAAAGAACGAAATTACTGAAGGATAACGGTGTAGCAGAGCCCTCTCCCCCTCGGCTCCACGCACATGGATACTGCTCAAAGTCCCCGCATCATCTCTGAACCAAGAACGCTCGTATGAAGTTACCTCAGACCGGGTTGTTTCCAGCAAACGCAGGGTCCAAACGCTCGGTCCGGGGTCAATTACCGATCGCCACGCCAAACCACGAAACGACCCTCGCCACGGACGTTAGGGCATGCACGCCACACCACGGATCCTTCGCACGCCAGCCACAGCCACTCCACGGGAAGCCAACCACCACGTCTCACATCACGTAACGCATGCTACGCAAGTAACGCCGGGCGTCGCCACGTCACGATCTGTACACACACCACGCCACGCATGTAACGCACGCCTCGCCGATCACGTAACGCACGTCACGGAATGTCATGCCACGCCACATAGCGCCACGCACCTAACGCCACGCAAAAAAGGCGCGCAACGCCATGCCACTCCGCTCCACGCAACGAAAGTCATGCACATTACGCAACGCACGCCACGCCACGCCACGCCACGCCACGCCACACGCACATTGCACGTAACATTACGCATGTAACGCACCCCATGTCAAACACGTAACACAATCCACGTACGTCACGTCATGCCATGTCACGCCATGTTTGCCTCGCCTCGCCATGCATACCACGTACGTAACACACGCCACGCCACGTCACTCCACGTTACTCACCGCGCACTGCGTCTGAACACGCCATGCACATAGGCTCACATACCTCGCTACTCATGTAACGCCACTCATGTAGTGCACGCCTCGCCAATCACGTAACGCACGCCTCACGTCGGGCGATGCTGTCGCCGCTGCTACATCTTCAGTTTCCACTGCTGCAGTGGGCATCAAATGGTAAGAAACCTAATTTATTATTATTATTATTATTATTATTATTATTATTATTATTATCATCATTATCATTATCATTATTATCCTTTTCGTCACGAATAAGATGTTATGAGTGAGCTGAATAACATGTACTCCAGGTTGCAACCAACTACCTTAGGAGGCAACCCTGAATGGCAGACAACTCATCCACCAGTGGTGTTTAGCTGGTGTTTAGCTGGCGGGGCGGAAGCGGGGCGGAGGCGGGGCGGAGGCGGGGCGGAGGCGCAAGTAGTCTGTGTTGGGAACACACCGTACGCTAGCAATGGCGGCCAGCACGAACTGTTTCCGAGGCCATCAGATTAGCGTTTTATGCGTGGCGTTAGGTGCGTGGCGCTATGTGGCGTGGCATGACATTACGTGACGTGCGTTACGTGATCGGCGAGACGTGCGTTACATGCGTGGCGTGGTGTGTGTACAGATCGAGGCCTCAGACGCGCCAGATTCGAACGGGGGGAAGTCAGGGCGTTGCGATCTCTGTGCCCTATATTTCAGGATTCGAAACCTACTGTATTGTTATTTCGACATAACGCAACGAAGCAGAGCAGAGTAGTCGGCATTCCTTACGGAATTTAACAGTCTGTCATCCGTGAGGAACAATTGACCCAAATGAGTTGTAGCTAAAGATGGCGTACGGAAATTGTACTTATTCCTTATTTTATGATTTTTCTTATGAAATAATATTGTGAATAGAAAGAAACAATATCGATATAACAAATAAGGAAGTTGTTTGGTTATAAGCCTCTGTAGACGCCGCGGATAACTAAAATTTACTACCGTGATCATTATATACGTTAATGAAGTTTCAAAAAAGTACAATGTTAAAAATGGGTTTCTTAGGCACGTAACTCACGAGCAGTTATTTAATTTTCAATACTGTGTAATGAATTGTTCCAATGTTATCTGAGACAAGTCATTGTAAAGGAAATATTTCTATTTTGACCCATTTTTTTCGAAGTAACCATAAACGTCCCAGTGAGTTTACTACTTTTTTAGTATATTAGAAAGTCTTCATAGAAAACTGTGACTTAAACAACACAATATCGTCCATTGTTTAAGTAATGAGGCAGCACAGAGGGGAAACAATGTGTTTAAGATTGGTATACACTACTAAAACTTTAGAAACAGTAAGGCGTTGTATGTTATGTATGGTACTGTGTGATTCAAATCAAACTATCGTCGATGATAGCATGACTTGGCCGGCACATTTATTTGCGCTAGGAAAATTCTTATGTGCTTCACAGCTCAAGTTGATAACTGTTTGAAGAGCGTTCGCTACATCCGTGATATTCTAAAATTTCTCGTGTCGTACACCTCCATTATTTTGTAAAACTCTAAAAGCAACTGTAAAAGCTATTTGCAGTTGTAAAAATAATTAGTCTTAATAAACTGGTCGACAACCTGCATGAAGATATCTAAAACACGGTAATTGAATGTGCCAACCTGGAACTGAACCAGAAAGTTAGATTCATTTCTTACTGAGTTTTGACGTATATTATTACTTCCTCGCATACTACATATGCAGTATAGAGAGTTATGTAATGCGGTGATTTTTTGTAGAAAAAATTGTTTTGTACGTCCGCGACACCGAAAATGTGGATATTCCTTGTTGCTACGTGTATGAAGTAAAATACCTCCTCTAACATGTTGAAAAGACAGAACCTACGTATTGAGACTCCACAAAATCAATATTTTTAAAAACAAGATTTTCTCAAAACGCCTTCGTTTAAAAAATCTATAATAATAATAATAATAATAATAATAATAATAATAATAATAATAATAATAATAATAAACATAATAAACAGTTACGTTATAGGCAGTTGCGTTATAGGCGTTATGCATCATTTCCTTTATTGAATAAAAATACTTTAAATGATTTCTGATTAAATTTATCTAAAACTCAAAATATTTGTGAGAAAATGAGATCAAAATTGCGCTCTTTTCAAAGAAAATTTGCGCATAGGCCAATGTTTTCTTGTATAATATTCTTAAAATCATATTTCAACTACTATTACTACTATTAGAAGACCGAACAATTGAAAACACGTGGGAAAATATATTTTAGGTCCCCTTTATGAATCAGTTGTGAAGAGGGTGGGGCAATAACCAAAAGCTAGCGTAGAGGGGAGAGATACAAAACGTATTACTGCGTGAAAATCTGTGCCGTTCTGTAGCACCACTAGTTTCTTAATATTTATAAACATATTGTATTTAATTACACTTCAAAAATTCCCTCGTAACAATATTCATTTGGAGAAAATATTGATACAAACAATCCGCTTAATATACTATCGCACCTGCGTAAAAAGTATGGCAATGAATGCCCGATTATCAAAAGCAATCACCAAAACCCAATCGCGACAAACAACTTGCAGTGCACTTACGTCATCAGAAACCGCGTCCAACCGGCTACCTAGCTGCAGCCGAGACCTTCGCATTTTTATCGTCTGAATCACCTTCTGGTTGAATTACTCACCTCTCGCTCTATGAGAGAACAAGATGGCGTCCTCGCTCTTGAAGACTAGACAATAGATCGTAAAGTGCCGTCTCGGACAGGCAGCGGCCACTGCCGCGCAAAAAAGCGGTTGATGGCCGAGACATCGCAGATGCGAACGCGGGAAGCGCAGCGCCAAACTTGTCTATTCCATTGTTCCACGTCACGTGGGGGGGGGGGGGTAGTGGCTCGATTGAGAGAGGTCATTGGCTCGAAACTGTCCTGCAAGAACTGTTGTGGCGTCGTGGGTATTTGACTATCCCAGAAGAGGTATGATGGGTACATGTCATTATTATCATAGGTAACACCACGGGAGCTTTGGAAGTTGCCGATAAATCCCCCACTTTTGAAGTAAGGAGGGAATTTATCTATGTATCAAACTTTTGTGTATTCCATTGTTTCACGTCGCGTGGGGGGGGGGGGGTAGTGGCTCTATTGAGAGAGATCGTTGACTCGAAACGGTCCTGCAAGAACTGTTGTGGCGTCGTGGGTATTTGACTATCCCAGAAGAGATATGATGGGTACATGTCATTATTATCATAGGTAACATCACGGGAGCATTGGAAGTTGTCGATAAATCCCCAACTCGTGAAGAGAGCTGGGAATTTATCTATTTATCTATGTATCAAACTCGTCTATTCCATTGTTCCACGTCACATGGGGGGTTAGTGGCTCTATTGAGAGAGGTCGTTGACTCGAAACGGTTCTGCAAGAAGTGTTGTGGCGTCGTGGGTATTTGACTATCCCAGAAGAGATATGATGGGTACATGTCATTATTATCATAGGCAAAACCACTGGTGCTTTGGAAATTGTCAATAAATCCCCAACTCGTGAAGTGAGGTGGTAATTTATCTATTTATCTATATTTAAAACTCGTCTATTCCATTGTTTTACGTCGCGTGTGGGGTTAGTGGCTCTATTGAGAAAGGTCATTGACTCGAAACGGTCCTGCAAGAACTGTTGTGGCGTCGGGGGTATTTGACTATCCCAGAAGAGAAGTGATGAGTACATGTCATTATTATCATAGGTAACACCACGAGTTCCTAAATCCTCAAGAAGTGAAGATGGAATTTATCTATTTATCTATATATCAAACTTTTGTGTATTCCATTGTTTTACGACGCGTGGGGGGTTAGTGGCTCTATTGAGAGAGGTCATTGGCTCGAAACGGTCCTGCAAGAACGGTTGTGAAGTCGTGGATATTTGACTATCCCATAAGAGATACGATGTGTACATCTATTTATTATCATAACGAGTGCTTTGAAAATTGTCGATAAATCCCTGACTCGCAAAGCGAAGAGAGGTTTTATCTGAGAATTTCCAAATTTCTAAAGCACGAGAGGTATTTAATAGGACTATTCTAATAATGGTATTACGGCCACCAGAGTTCAAAAATGCCCGAAATACTGAAAATAAATGAAATCTTGTTAAAGTCAAAGACGTAATGTTATAGTACATGCGCACTTTATTGTAGGTCATCTCTGCAATCAATACCTACGATAGGTGAGTCGCAGCTTATCATTGGTCAGTAGGGAGGGATAGTAAGATTAAGCGGATAGGGAAAAGATGAACTTATTTAGCTACACCGCCCTGATTGAGGTGTGTACAGTTCAATTTTGTAAGTAAAGTTAAATATTATTGATTTTAATTTGTGTGGAATAGCCTTATCAATACCATATTATAACGAATAGAAGGGAAAGTGTAATCCTTCTCCTGTTTTACATGATCTGCCACTTGACAGTCTTAGTGCAGATTTGCGACGGTTCTTGCCGAGTTCTTCTGTGTAATTGAAATGCAACTCTGTCGCATTATTTCATCGGTTTTTAGTAAATTTGGGAAGTTTCATTCACATTCAACCATCCCAATAATTATTAAGCAACAAAATACTCGTAAGCTATGTTTTCGCCTACTTCCAACCCAATGCATGCAGAAATAGAAAAAATTATTTTCACTCAGCCAATTTAAAATCTGCTGCTCATAACCAGTTATTATTTTTAATAACTGATGACGTATAGATGACTGTCGCACTTATCCAAAGAAAATGTTAAACACAGGTGAACATGGGGGAATCGTGAGAATTGTGTAGTCGACGAGGAAAGAAGACGCTTTTAAAAAGAGATTTCAATTTTTGTTTCCATTAACTTCTAAGCAGTGGTTTTGAACGTTGACAATGTTCTATGGATATGTAAATGATTCGTGAAAACATAGAGAAGAGAATCAATAATAATCGATCAATATAATACTAAGCGGTCCACGGTAAACATAAAAATCAATCCATATACTAAGGACGGGTCAGGAATGCAATCGGGCGACTCCTTTTTTTGAAAAGGCAGGTGAACGATTTAGGAAGATTTGACCGCGGGTCGGGAAGACAAGTCGGACGGGATATCAAAAACAGGCCTACAATGTAAGCGAATTTATTCAACTGCTTCAAATTATCACAACACTAAAACGCATTTTTATGCTATAAGAAACAAAACAACTGTGCATCATTTTGGTGACCAATGCAATATATCCTTATTAGAAACAAATCAGCTCCAATGTTGTGGAGTCTTAGAGCCCTGATGAAGGCCGAATAAGTCGAAAGCTTAATCGTTTATTTATGACTTACAACCAGACAAAATACAAGGAGAAATACTAGATGACCAGTTCTACTTCTTCTTCTTCTTCTTCTTCTTCGACACTCGTCGCTCGGCGTCGGTCTTTTGTTCACATCAATAGGAAACGAACATAAGCTATCAGGTACTCGAGATTGGGCGAGCAATACCTCGCGATTCGGCGAATGCCGAGAGTGTCGGGCCGCCTTTATAACTTATATTTTTGTATCAAGTGAATCTTCACCTGCTGGAATTATATGTATGTTGTATGGTTCTTGAGTTTAGGTCAATAAAAACAACTACGTTCAATTGCCGTTTCGATGCGTATAATCTACTTTACTTATAAAGAAACAAGAGACGTGCTATGTACAATTTCCAACGTTGATCATTCACAGGGTTCGCATTCTAAAATATCATCTTTTCATTGAAACCTTCTAAACGTAGCTAACTTGTAAATGAATATTTATCATGCCATACAGGTGATAGAAATGAATGTTTTTTTTGACATTTTTCAATTTTTAGTTGTTTTTTACCTTTGAATAATTTTTGTCATTTTCACGCGTTTTGTTTCTTATTCGTTATTTTTGTTAGCAAGTGGTTCGTGAATTTACAATAATACAAAAATGAAGTTTTTATTGTAACATCAGTTCATGAAATTCATTACTGCAATAATCTTTTTCCTCAGCTCTCAAAATTACACGAATCCTCGGTAAGTTCCTTGACATATCAAAACAAACGGTTGGACAATCGGAGGCGTACATTTCCTCCTTAAAGACTTTATATTAAATATAATTTTATTTAAATACATTTTATTTAAAATTGTAAAATTGATTGAATAAGTAAAACATTTTCATACAAATATTTGAATTTTTTTAATTAGGTAATTTTCCCTCTATTTTTATATAATTTTGTAGATCATTTTCAAAGACCTTTAGGTTATTAGAATCAGAGCCCTGATCATTAAACTATAAGGATAAAGCGCAGATAAATGTGTACGAAAATGTATTCGGTGTATAGATAATATTTCCGAAGTATCAAATGTGCTTCGCAGCTGCGCCTAGCTAGCCCACAGAATACGCCACTGCCTTACGCGTAGAATCTTTACGTCGCCATTCGCAGACGCGCTCGGTCAGACACGGGCAGCCCGCCGGGCGTGCTGCCCGCACGCGTCGCCTCCGCCTCCGCCTTAATCCGCGCATCGCAAGCCGCAGCACGTGGCCGCCGGCAGCACGCTCGCGCACGTGCGTGCTATTAACGCACGCCGCCGCACGAGCTCTGCCGTCGCGCTACGACGGGCACACCGACTGTTACACTATGCCAGGGGTGTGCCGCAGCAAAATGGTTTTCATTTGTTTTAGAGAGATTGTTATAAGAAGGATCGATAACCCGATACTGATTATCAAAAAGAAAAGTAATGTTTATTTCAACAAAACAGTGATATATAATGAATTAGTTTACATTTGTTCTGTATAAATTTCTTTAAAAGACTTAATATGTTTGTAACAAATAAAGTACTTCAGCTTCCGGGTAAATGGCCCCATGTCGATCAGGTTTTTGTCCAGTTTCCCTGATCCATTGAGCAAATGCTGAGATGGCCCCTTGGTTTGCTTCTGGATGTAAATGTAGCTTCACTATGCGCACGTTTTGTTGAACTCTCCTTTTGTAATGGTAAGAGTAGAGGAAAAGGCGAGTTGCTATTTTGTTAGCAATGCAGGAAAATCATACTTGCAATAAGTGTACCGATGCAAATAACTTTTCTATAACTCAGAAACGAAAATGACCATTTTTCAAATATTGCTAATTTTGCGATTTTTAAAATTTATTTTATTTATGTTAAACTTATACTCATCTTTCAACTATTTATAGTTAAAATGACGGGAAGTGATTCTGGAACTCAAGAAACCATGCGCAGATATTCTTTTCCCTCCTACGTCACATACAGTTTTTACTGTTGTTTCTTTTTTTTTATTGTTCTTTTTGGCTGAATAAATCTAATCTAAGAAACGGCTTTGACAGCTAGTGCTTGGACACAGTTGGCAACATAACTGCATGTTATGCCCATGCAATGGTTTTGTCAGTGATTTCGTTTACAGTTAGCTCATTTGTAATTTTCACTATCTCTTGCATTGTCATCGCCCTACATCGTTCATTTGTTTCCAAACCTGCCAAACTGGTCCCTTCTTAGATTAGCTCCTCTATAACAAAGATATGGTCGGCCAGAGCCACATGGTTGAAACGTAGACCAGTGATAACATTTTACATGTATCAAATTTTTTCCCTAAATATTTTGTACTTGTTTAAATTAGATTGATTGATTGGCTAGTGATTCGGTGCAGGTCAACGGCTAAGGTCATTAGTCCTGTGAGTTGTTTAGGGCTTTTTCTATCCGACAGCCGGAGACCCTTTACGTCCTGGTGCATATACTACCATTTCGTAGACACCTTCCCACTTGCGGGCTGAATGATCGAGGTGGCTACGAGCGCGTACTGACTCAGCGCTTCGATCCGAAGGGTCACGGGTTCGAGTCCGTCTTGGGAATGATTGTTTGTCCCTGGTCTCTCACGTATGTGTTATCGCGGAAGGCCTCGCGTTCTGCTGACCCCAGATCACAGGAGTCCGCGAGCGTGTTGGTGTCTAGTGTACGGTCGAATATGAGTCCCGTCGGGACGTAAAGGGTAACCAGCTATTGCCTGGACAAAAGCCCTAGGGAAAAAACAACAACTAAGTTACTACTGGTTAAAGAAATTGGTTCAATTTGGAGGTTCCAAATCGGTTCGATTTGGAGGTTCCATATCGGTTCAATTTCTAGGTTCCAAATAGGTTCAATTTGGAGGTTCCAAATCGGTTCAATTTGGAGGTTCCAAATCGGTTCGATTCGGAGGTTCCAAATCGGTTCGATTCGGAGGTTCCAAATCGATTCGATTCGGTGGTTCCAAATCGGTTCGATTTGGAGGTTCCAAATCGGTTCCATTTGGAGGTTCCAAATCGGTTCCATTTGGAGGTTCCAAATCGGTTCCATTTGGAGGTTCCAAATCGGTTCCATTTGGAGGTTCCAAATCGGTTCAATTTGGAGGTTCCAAATCGGTTCAATTTGGAGGTTCCAAATCGGTTCAATTTGGAGGTTCCAAATCGGTTCAATTTGGAGGTTCCAAATCGGTTTCATTTGGAGGTTCCAAATCGGTTCAATTTGGAGGTTCCAAATCGGTTCAATTTGGAGGTTCCAAATCGGTTCAATTTGGAGGTTCCAAATCGGTTCAATTTGGAGGTTCCAAATCGGTTCAATTTGGAGGTTCCAAATCGGTTCAATTTGGAGGTTCCAAATCGGTTCAATTTGGAGGTTCCAAATCGGTTCAATTTGGAGGTTCCAAATCGGTTCAATTTGGAGGTTCCAAATCGGTTCAATTTGGAGGTTCCAAATCGGTTCAATTTGGAGGTTCCAAATCGGTTCAATTTGGAGGTTCCAAATCGGTTCAATTTGGTGGTTCCAAATCGGTTCGATTTGGAACCTCCGGATGCCATCACTATTTTACTGATAGCCTCCCGGTCCCCGATGGTGCCGAGGCTGCGCCGCAGTCACTGAGCCATCGCAGGCACGTTGATGAAGCTTCGTCCTCCGCGTGGGGGCGCGGGCGAGCGGAGCTGCAGCTCCAAAAGTGCGCGCGCGCTGGGAACCGGTTCACAGAGAAAGGGCTCGGGGCGGCACAGGTGCTGCCCGCAAGTCCAGCCCGCCCTCCCGCCCGCCCGCCCGCCGCTAATGCAAATGGGGATGCGGATGCAACAGCCAGCGGGCGAAACGCGCGCGTCCGCTAGCTGGGCTCGCCTTTTTCGAACAGCGAGTTTCTTGCAGCAAGTGAAATCAATGGAGCTCGTTGTGGAGAGCACTATATAATTATTAAAAATAATCGTATTAGCAATAATAATAATTTAATAATAATTTAACAATTTCTATTATTTTCATTACTAGCGGGATACGGCAGACGTTGATCTGTCCTTTATCTCCCTCTTTCTTCTTCACTCTCGCTCTCTCTCCTCCTCTCTTTGTCTCTCCCCCTCTTTTTGTCTCTACCCTCTTTTTGTCTCTACCCTCTTTTCGTCTCTACCCTCTTTTCGTCTCTCTCCTCTTTGTCTGCCTCTCTCTTCGTCTCCCTCTCTCTTCGTTTCTCTCTCTCCTCTCTTCGTCTCCCTCTCTCTTCGTCTCTCTCTCCCTTCGTCTCTCCCTCTCTCTTCGACTCTCCCTCTCTATTGGACTCTCCCTCTCTCTCCGTCCCTCTCATTCGCCCTCTCTCGCTCTCCCTCTCTCCCTCTACCTCTCTCCGTCTCCTTATCTCCCTGTTTCTCTCCCTCTCTCCCAGTCCCTCTCTTCCTCTCTCTCTCTCTCTCTCTCTCTGTCTGTCTGTCTCCTGCAGATTATGGTGAGATACGTTTCTTTGAAATCTTTGGCCTTGGCCTGGGGCCTCAAAATTTTAGTTTTTAATCCTACAGAACGCTTCGTTTAGAAGTTATTAAACGATATAGTGAAAAATCGTCCTGTATACTGCGGGTTACATTCAGAAATAATATGTAGTTTTTTTTTATTTTCATTTCGCGAGTGTTTCCGATATTTTAATAGTTATTCTGCTATTCTGGGTGGAGATGAATCCAACGAATCATAGATAATTAAAATTGGTCCAACCGTTCTTGTGTTATAAATGGTAAACCTAACACAACTTTGTTTTATGTAGAAAGATTATTATTATGAAGTGGAATGGAAAGACAACGTGTTCTTGATCACCCTGTACCAGCATTCGGTCCCTGGGGCTTCCCGTGTGCCAAAGGGTTGCGAAGCGGCAGGAAGGAAGTGGCCTCGTGTGCAAAGAACCGGTTTGCAGCCCGCCCTGTAGCCAGTGGCTGTCAGCCTCAAAAACATGCATCCTGCGCAATGGCACAAATTCGGAAAAAAGTGGACAAATATCTCAACCTTCAACCATAGACCCATGTTATGGCAGCCAAATTGATTTGTGTTTCGGGAAGGTGCGGTAATTATTCCCATAAGTGATGTGCGTGTTTTATCGTGGGAAGAGGCTGTGATCTTTCCCCTAGAACACGCGATTGGGCGCCAACTAATACGTCTGTTTGCGAAATTTTCCTCTGTAGGTGTTTCCCCCCAGCGCGGCACCAGCCAGTTGAGACAAGCTCTAGGAGTCCGACTGGTCCCCGTGTAGTTCAGACTGCACGTTTTCTGCATGAAAAATTTTGAGCATGCTCGTAGTGACTCAAGGGATTCTAGCGGCAGATTCGTTCACTAACCCGACGCCATGGTAATTGACCATTTTGATTTTCTCGTTAAGTGTCGTTAAGTCAAGATGCGTTTGTGTGACGTGAAAATGTGATCTCCTACCTCCTTCCCTATTCCTATTTTTCTTCTCTATGCCCCTCATGGTTAATTAATTCGTAATAAAGATCACACAGCTTAACACACACACACACACACACACACACACAAATGCCACCACTGAAAAAACGCGGAGTCTTTCAGTTTTTTCTCGGTAGACTCCTCCTTCCCAGAGGCGTCCTGTGGCAATTCATACAGAAAATTTACTCACTGTGTATTAGCGAGTTTTGGCTTTTATACTTCCAGTTTGGGGTCTTAAAGTTTCTGTACAGAAACTGTATGAGAATCTGCATGTACACTTGACTTGATAGTGTGAAGCACTTAATTTTATATGTGTATGAGGGAGAGTGTGTGTAAAAGGGGGAGGTAGAACAAGGAATGGGAAGGAAAGATCGCACACGGTTCTTGGTACTTTTCTTAGGGCACTGTTTTGGCATTCACCTTAATCGAAGAAACCACGGTAAAATACTGATCAGAGTAGCTGATTTCGAGAATTTCTCTCCCGTCGGCGACTTTCTCAGAACCTAATTAGACATTGGCGTATTGGCTTACCGGACAATTTTGAATGCTGCAGTAAACTTATGTAAAAACATTCGTTTGCATGAAAATTCTGTGTCTAAATTAACACCGTAAAATTTTCAAAACAAAAATGATAATTTTGCTCACTTTTAACGACTTTTAAACCACCGTGCAATGGAACATTAAGCGTGAATATTTTTATATCCATATGTTTTAGTTTAATACACATAGCACAGTTTGAAAGTTCGTTATATTTATATTGAGTGTGTGAATTTATTTATCACGATCGAGATGAGGGTTTTATTTTGGCACGGTTAGGTGGAGGCAAAAAATTTTAAATCGAGATCGAGCAAAAAACAATAATTTCATTCCAGAAATATAAACATTTTCTATATCATCGTATAAAAATGTTTCTGTTACTCATCATAATATGTTTCCTTTCAACTCTTCAGGGTTTATTCGAAAGGAACTATCACCTTCGTTAACGTATATAACGTATATAACTCAAGGTCCTGGGTTCGCGACGTAAGGTAGTGAGGCAATGTTCTTTAATTCAAGTTTCTATTGTGGGAATGCTGATGTGGTATTGTTGATGTAATTACATGAAGAAATACTGGAAGTCATTAGTCATTTCCGTCAACTTAATATTATATTGAATAGTAAGTTGACGCAAATGACTTCCATTATTTCTTGCAGTTCCTAGTTTAACTGATACATCGTGGTTATAATTAGTGATTTTAAATTGGTTAAAAGCAATGCTGAGATTCCACAGGAGTTGTTCGAATCTATCTAACTTATTATCCAAAATTCCTAAGCCATTTACGAAAAATATTTACCATCAGTTGAAGAAGTCTTCTTTGCACTGTGAAATCACAGTAAAAAAATCTTTTGCGCACGATGACGACAAATTTTTCAAAAGTTTTAAGAAAATACTATCTTCACCCACACGTAGCAGCACATAGAAAGTCACATTTTTATGCGATCGTTAGTAATAGTAGAATTTAACACTTTAAATTTTAAAAAATCGCATTTGAAAACAAAGCTATGACATTTTATAGCATGATAAAAATTAAAATTTAGCATTTTGTAGCATTGATGAACATTATTATCAAGGGAAGTCTTTTTAAGATAAATATGTTGATGCTTTTTAGATCTTTCCCATTAAAATCAGAAAATAAGGGACAGTAATGTAATATTTCTTCACCCTACCTATGAAAATAGGTATTATCAATATGTAACACAATCAGAGGAAACTTAACAGAGTAAATATTTCAATGTTGGCTTTTTTTAACATATTTCATCTGTCAGTAACAGTTAAATGATATTGACTGAAAAATAGTTCAGCTTCTATACTGTTGGCAACTGCCAAATTAAATGTCTTCAGTGAAAACTTTGCACACAGCGACGTGTAGTTGTCTATGTTCGATTCCCATCCCCGAACACGAAGGAAACCATAAAATGCAATGTAGCAAATATATCCCAGATGCACGCCTGTTTCCCACTTTGTACGTGATTTCGCGATCGGTTTCGCATTTTATCGCAGATTGGAAATTTTGAGAAATATACTGCACCCACCGTCAAACATACAATTAATAATTTCCTCAGTGTTTTATAACATTTCGCATTTTAAGCAATAGCCACAATTTAACGATCGTAGAAAAATAGTTATTGATGTATCTAGATCGTAAAGATGATGTTTTTGCTCCGAGGGCGACTTGCAAACCCGAGAGCCTCTGGCTCGAGGGGTTGGAAGTTTCCAGAGGGGCAAAAAATCTAGTAACGGATGTGGTGCATAAAACACTTTATTGTTTACTAGCTAGTTGTTGAATCAAACGAGAATTCGAAACATTTTATAACTTGTCTTTCGTCTAAAATGAAAAGACGCATTGTAAGCGTTATTTGCTAATATGACGTCAGATAAACAAAATAGCGTATGTATCTAAGGACTGATTTGTTCGTACAAAATTACATAATATCGTGAAGTTCCTGCAGAAAGTTTCGTGAAAGCTAATATAGTATATGAGAGTTATATGGAAAATAGCAGTGTGGATTGCGCTGACGAAACGGTACTATGTGAACGGTAAAACTGTGTGAAACGGAAGGTTATTTGCCTCTATTGACAAAAGTTATTTAGAATATTTCATAACATCAAAAACATTTCGAAGATGTTAGCCAATCTGCGCCTAATTATACGTCTTAGCAATTTATTTATTTTATTTGCTTGCATGTTAATTTTAATAAATCGAATTCATAAAAATGTTGGATGAGTTGTGTTGGTATTAGAGCGGACCATAAAGTATTCAAATGGCCCTAGGGCATAAAGAATCAGAAACGCCCGCAAGGGTATTAACAATACCGTTAGGTGTTTGTTTCATGTCCGTAAATACACAGGAATGAACTAGTAAAGTATGAAATATATTTTGTCCGGTTGTTTGTGCGTTTCGCTGCACAGTGCGCCTGCCCGCTCGCGATGCAAAACTCTTTCAGCACGGGGCTTTGCGCTTTCCTCCGCAATGGGCTTCTTTTCTGGAACGCGCGCCCCCGCTCCAGGTCAAGGAGGTTGCCGGCCGCCAGATGCCGCATCCCTTCCCTTCCCTTCCCTTCCCTTCCCTTCCCTTGCTTTCCCTTGCTTTCCCTTGTCTTCCCTTTCCTTCCCTTCCCATGCCTTGCCTTCCCTTGCCTTGCCTTCCCTTCCCTTCCCTTGCTTTCCCTTGTCTTCCCTTTCCTTCCCTTCCCATGCCTTGCCTTCTCTTTTCTCTTCCCTTTCCTTCCCTTATTTTCCCTTCCCTTGTCTTCCCTTGCCTTCCCTTATTTTCCCTTCCCTTGCCTTCCCTTGCCTTCCCTTGCTTTCCCTTGTCTTCTCTTGCCTTCCCTTCCCTTCCCTTCCCTTGCCTTCCCTTGCTTTCCCTTGGCTTGGCTTGGCTTGGCTTGGCTTGGCTTGGCTTGGCTTGGCTTGGCTTGGCTTGCCATGCCATGCCTTGCCTTGCCATGCCTTGCCATGCCTTGCCATGCCTTGCCATGCCTTGCCTTGCCATGCCTTGCCATGCCTTGCCATGCCTTGCCATGCCTTGCCTTGCCATGCCATGCCTTGCCATGCCATGCCTTGCCATGCCTTGCCTTGCCATGCCATGCCTTGCCTTGCCATGCCTTGCCTTGCCTTGCCTTGCCTTGCCATGCCATGCCTTGCCTTGCCATGCCTTGCCTTGCCATGCCTTGCCTTGCCTTACCATGCCTTGCCATGCCTTGCCTTGCCTTGCCTTGCCTTGCCTTGCCTTGCCTTGCCTTGCCTTGCCTTGCCTTGCCTTGCCTTGCCTTGCCTTGCCTTGCCTTGCCTTGCCTTGCCTTGCCTTTCCCTTTCCCTTCCTTTCATCTCCCTTATCTTCCCTTCCCTTCCCTTCGCTTCGCTTCCCTTCCTACCGGCGAAGATGGCGCAACTGATGTCACTGCAGTCCCTCTGACCGGGAGGTCCTAGATTCGAGTCCCGACGGTGGCGGGAGTTTCGACACTAGCTTGTCAGCTACGTCGTTTTCAGTCGCTGCCTGGAGGAGAATTCTAGCGGCCGGTTTCTCTGTTCGGTAGATTTAAATGATTTCTCCAATCAATACCGGGCGAAAACCAAAGCAGTACTAAAACAGTACAAAATGGCCGCGGAGTGCGTGCGATCTTTCCTTCCTCATCCTTATCCTATCCTCATACCTTATATACACTTACATTAGCATGCATTACACTTACAAAGATCCCGAGACACCGGTCGGGATTTTGTCCCGGCTGAGGCGGTGCCCTGCTGGTGGGAGATACCTGGTTGGGAAGCACCCCGATAACCGACCGTATGTCGGCGCCGGATCTCGTCATCCAGCGGGGGAAAACCTTCCCTACCTCCTGAGCAAAACATGCACTACTCTTACTGGACTAATGACCTTGGTAGTTGACGCGCCCGTTATCTCTAACAATCAACCAATGGACACCGACTACATAGGTAGGTCGAATTCAGGTGTTGTCTGGAGGAGACGTCTGGCGGACGGCTGTTCTGATCTTTAGTTTTCCGTGGTTTCTCTACTCAAGACCAGGTGAATGCCGGAGCAGTACTCTAAAAAACGGATCACGGACCACGCCATTCTTTCCTCTTCTTTGTCCTATCCTCACCCCTTTACATACTCACATACAAGCACTTCATTACCAAACATGTCGCAACATCAGACTGGAGCCTACTTCTTCAGCTCCTTCAGCTTCTTCCGGCTGAGGTGATGCCACAATGCTGCAATAAATTTCCACACATCGACGTAGGTCTGCGCCGGATCTCGCTATCTAGCGGGCCCGCTAACTCCAGCAATAAAAACATACACCACACTTACGAGAGTAATGATCTTAGCAGTTGACGTGCCTCCTGAAATCTTAGCAGATTACCGCTACCTCCCGCAATAATTAAGTGCACTACACTTACGGGACTAATGATCTCAACAGTTGACGCACCCGGAATCACTAACCACTTAAATCTGTCCTTCCTATGTTTATCCTTTAAGTGTTCGCCACAAGATGTTTGTTATTTCCAGTAAAATACGGTATAAATATATTTTAATACCGGCACTAGTAAAAGCTGTTCTTTCAGATCGTGCATAGTGAGATAAAAGTTAAATTTTTGGCACTAGTGCCAAAGGTGAGATGATGCTCAAGTGTTTTAATAAATCTGTGAATCCAACAAAGAAAACAATATATTTTCGTCTGATCACATCAGCTACTATTGATCTTGATGTATCAAAGGAGGTAAATACAGCTTACAGCAGTTAAAGATTTACTGCATTTCCACTTTTTTCTCCATTAAAATCATACTCCACAGCAGTGAAAATACCTAGGCATTTCCTCGCATTTCACAGATAGAGAGGCGCTTTGAAATTTGTTTTCAGTTAAAGTTTAATTATAAATTAATGTACACCGCTACTGTCAAATTAAATTTTGTTGGGCACGAATTTAATGTTAGTTACTAAACCAGTACAAAGTCAGTGAATGGACATAGTAGTAACTTGCAGTTAGGTTGCCAACAATGGTCAAGCAGTAGCTGTGAAAGCGGTCCTTTCTTTAGTAATAACTCTATAAAACGTCGATGTTTAAAAAAATCGATATATTTGGTCGATGTATTATTAATTGTCGATGTTTTAATTTTGAACATCGGTGTTTGGCAATATCCATGTTTTGTTATCGATATCTCATTACTAGTCCCACGTGCGACCTTTCACTCTTCCTTCTCTCCCGCTTCTCATCTTATCCCGTGTCCCTTTTGTGTCCTCCTGCCTCTGTAACGTCTTTAGTCCACAATCCGCTGCTGTCCCCGCACTTTCGCGGGGACGCGCGGATGTTTCTTTCGTCTTCCTTGTATTTTGCACATGGAGAGCATTTTAAACTTCGTTTTCAGTATTTATTTATCCATTCAGTTTTTAATTATAAAGTAATATACACCACCACGGTGAAATTAAATTTTGTTGAGCACGAATTTAATGTTAAGTTACTAAACCAGCTGTAAAACATCAAAGTTTCAAAACCGATGGAGTTTGGTTGATGTATTAATTTTGAACATCGATGTTTGGCAACATCCCACGTGGGGCCCTTAACCCTTTTTTTCTCTCCCGCTTCACATCTTAACCAGCGCCCCCTTTGTGTCCTCTTCCCTCTTTAGCGTCCTCAGTTCTCAATCCGCTGCCCCGTCCTCGCACTTTTGTCCGACGCTGATGCGCGGCCAGCACCCGCCCCATTCACGGCGTCTTGATTTCCTGCTGTCCCCCTCCGCCTCCGCCCTTTCATTTGAACTCACCCCCTCCCCTCTGCCCCTCTTACGCGCCTGGCTGCTTGTCACCTCCCAGCAGGCGACGGCGACGCCGGCAGGCGACGCGATGGCCTCTGCAGGACACCCGCGGTCGAGTGGAGGAGCTGCAGCAGTCAAGGGTCGCGGATTGACGAAATGCACATGAAGGGGAGCTTTTCTTTTTTGTGACCTCGGCGTATTCAGCCGAGTCGGATAGCGTAGTGGTCGCGCATTAACGTGAACAACGTACGGCATTTATAGCGCTTTAGGACGACCAGTGCGAACATTCCGCATTTTGGACATCGAAGTTGTTTTCAAAATGAAAACTTCATGCATTATTATTATAATATTGTTATAATGTTAATGTTTCTAAATTAAATCATATTCGTTTTATATACATTGTAATACTTCTTAGAAAGCTATCACCGGGTGTTAAAGCCTAAGTAGATCAATTTATTTATTTATTTATTTATTTACGTCAAAAAGAGTCAAAATTGTGTGTGACGTGCTATGGGGAGAAGTTAATTTCAAGTTGCATTTATGACCAGAAGCGAAACAAGGGGCCATCTCCAGCCAAGGGAAACTGGACGAAAACCTGTTCGAGATTATAAGTACTTGTATTATAAGATTATAAGTAATTTCTCATTGGTATCTCTTATTCATAAGTGAAAAATAGTCACCAAAATTGTAGTGGCAAAAGTTACCCTTCTTGGATTTACCTATAATTCATAAATCAATCGTGAAGTGAGAGATCGCTCTCATTATGTAGCAAGGCATATTTTTGTCGCAAAACAGATTTTAGATGATTCCAATGGGAGGCATTAGATGCTAAGGCATTCAATCTACGCGCCGAGTCGTTCCCACTGTGCAATAAAAAGTTCTCCCCTCCACGTGACGCTGCCTATCCCCCACTACTTGCGCTTTCACCGGCACTCGAGGGCAGAATGCCCGTGGAAGCAGACCTTGTGCAGAGGCCTTATGTACTGCACTCATAAGGGACTAGGAAGAAAAGTGCGAACATTCGGCACTTTGTACGTCGAAGTTGTTTTCAAAATGAAAACTTCATGCTTGAAACCAAAATTGAACGTTTCTGACAACCCTTAGTACGAATTGGGATTATTGTCCCAAAATTATTTCTTTCCTATCCTGTCCATTCGTTTCACGATCTCTCTTTCCCCCACCCTTCCTTCTCACGTGCTCCGTTGCGGGTCATCTCCTGGTAGCTTGATTCGACTTTGCACCAGACTTGTGAATGCGGCTAGTTCAGAGCTCTCTGATTGGCGGTCAGTGATGGCGCGGGAAACGCAAGTGTCACCTGTGCGTGATTGGGCTGTCCGGGTGACGCCGCGTCGAACGCTGTGTTGCCGACGTTTCGACCATCCTGTCGTGGTCTTCCTCAGGGCTGGTATGAGGTACTGCAAGTGTCACCTGTTAGCTCGTTCTCGAAAATAGTTCTGACAATTAAATTTCTGCGCTTGACACAAAGCATGCTTCTAAGAGTTGTTTATCAGCTTTTATTGATGCTTAAAAGAGTTTGGCGCTGAATTTTCAGTTGCGAAGTGTGAAAGAAAATGAGAGATTTGGACTCTCGTGGTCGAGTGGAGGGGCGGCTGAAGTCAAGGATCGCGTATCAATGAAATGCTCATTAGGTTGGGGCTGTTCTTTTTTATGCCCTCTGCGTATTCAGCCGAGTCGGATAGAGTTCTGATAGCACATAACGTGAAAACCGCGCGGTATTCGTAGGGGATGAGGAAGACCACTGCCGAATTCCGCACTTCGTACGTAAAAGTTGTTTTCAAAACGGACACTTCATGCTGGAACCCAACTTTGAACTTTCTGACAACCCTTGTTGCGGTCGGGGTTACCCTCCAGAAGTGATTTCCTGTTTTCCCCCTTTCACTACCCCTCCCTTTCATTCGACATCGTGTGCCTCCCCTCTCCAACCCTTTTACCAGCCACGACACGTGTAACCTCCCGTCTAAGGGACGTGACGAACCGTGCAGGGCACCCGATGACAAGTGGAGGAGCTGCAGCAGTCAAGGGTCGCGTGTGATGAAATGCTTAAGAGGGAGCTCTTCTTTTTTACGTCCTCGGCGTATTCAGCCGAGTCGGATAGCGCAGTGACCGCACATGCCGTTAGCTACACTATGTGATCAAAAGTATCCGGACACGTCCAAAATGTTTTAAATGTGGTCGTGTTTTTCGTGGACGGGGCTTGCACCCCTTATTTTGAGTGGCACTATCACAGCACAGGCCTACGCTGATGTTTTAAACACCTTGCTTCCCACTGTTGAAGAGCAATTCGGGGATGGCGATTGCATCTTTCAACAGGATTGATCACCTCATTGTACTGCACGACCTGTGACGGAGTGGTTACACGACAATAACATCCCTGTAATGGATTGACCTGAACAGAGTCCTGACTTGAATCCTATCGAACATGTTTGGGATGTTTTGGAACGCCGACTTCCTTTCAGGCCTCACCGACCTACATCGATACCTCTACTCAGTGCAGCACTCCGTGAAGAATGGGCTGCCATTCCCCAAGAAACCTTCCAGCCCCTGATTGAAAGCATGCCCGCGAGAGTGGAAGCTCTCGTGAAGGCTAAGGGTACGCTAACATCCTTTTGAATTCCAGTATTACAGATGGAGGGCGCCACGAACTAGTAAGTCATTTTCATCCACGTGTCCGGATATGTTTGATCACATTGTGTATGTCCGATATCAGTGGTTTTTCACAGGAATTTTTAACTGGGGTCTGGTCACAAAATTTCGGGATGTGGTAAATGTATGTCATGTTGTACGAGTACGAGTTAAAAAAATTAAAGTAATCTTAATGTACGTATTTCAACAAGATCACACGAAATATGTTAAGCTATGTTTAAAAAAGTTTACTTCATTGATGATGTAGGTGTATGCAGATCTATTTACGGCGTAGATGAAAAATTCCTCTTGAAACCTAATAGTTGTCTATTTTTTTGTTGAAATGGCCAGGGTATTGTACAACTACTGGCTGCAGAGGAAAAACTACTGTTGAGCAAAACCACACAAAAGTTTCCAAAAAATAGCACGATCGCTGCTCAAGAACACAGCAAATATGACAACACCAGATTTTCCCATTTTTCTCTGCAGGACTTGTTTCATCCAGTGTTTACATCTTTTGCTGAGTTTTCTTCGTGGAAACGTGTTTCTTCTTGTCAGGATTATTTTTATTATTTATCTTTCAAAGCTAATCCACTTAATTATTTTGTCCAGAAGTTGAAAGATTGTTTTGAACGTCGTCTGATGTATCAGTTGAAAATAAATTATTTTTTAAAAACAATTGCGCGATAATTTATTGATAGATAATGCAGCTATTGTGGTCGTACGTGCTGGTATTTTGCTTATCACTCTTGGTCATATTGACAGCAAAAATATGTTATAAAATCTCTCCCGCGTTGGTAAAATATTGAGCAAATTTAAAAGCATTAATATGATTGTATTACTCATAAAATGCGCTAAAAGTTGATGTATATTGTCAAAATACTAAATCCTTCTATAAGTGTAACTAACGATAAAATTACATTGAAAGAAGTTATAAGGACATAGCGCCTTCGGCGCGTTCTTGACAATAGAGGCTCCAGACTGCGAATGGTCGTGTCAACAAGCCTTGCGGTGGGTTAACGTACTTCTTACGCTCTCCCAGACCGCGTGCTAGTAATATCTATGGTAAACATTCCCAGATAACAACACAGCCACGTAGGCTAGCTATACTACAACATACTTGGCCATATTACCGACACGTATTTGCATCATTTACCTTATATACGTACGTGAAAGTAAAAATACACTCTTAGGCAGAACTCTTGTGCAGCAACACAAGCCGTCATGACCTACAATATCTTTGATCAAGCGCATAACATTCCTGATGAGAAGTTATCTTCTCTTCTCTAAAATTAAGTAATTTACAATCCAATTCAGAATTAATATGAAAACGCATAAATAACATTTTAATCTGGAAGTTGGAATTTTAGAACAACCTACTCAGTCCGTGTTACCCCCAAAACCACTGCATTTAGCCAGGCAACCGCTTCACTTTCTAAACCAAGAAAAGTCGGCCGTTCTTATTTTTTAGCACCGAGCCTAAGCCGGAAAGTCGCACTGTATCTGCGCGTCATTTGACTTCATTAGCGCAGCGGCTGGTTGTGGGGCGCATTGCTCATGCGCGGTCGCAAGGACTGCATTGCCTGCGCGTTAGCGCCGCTCGGCGTGGGGTATCGTCTCCGCGGATCGCCCTAAGCCTGTCTCCAATCTCCTTTCGTCTCATTTGAGCTCATTTGCGCCGCCGCTAAGCCCCTCTTGAGGGTTCATGGCCCCCCTGTTTCACTGCCGGCGCTCGTCCGCCCCCTCGCTGTTCTTGGTGGTTATTCTTGTTCTTCTTACCGCCTGTTTCGTGCTAATGCTGTTCATCCTCCGTTTACTTCTACTCTTCCTCCTTCTTATTCCCTTTCGATTCCTACTCGTATTCCTCCTTATGATCATCTTCCTCTTCCTCCTCCTTATTTTCTTCCTTTAACCCCCAACATCTTCCTTTTCCTATTGTTAATCCTCCTCTGCCTATTCTTCTTCCTCTAACTGTCCAACATCCTCCTTCTTCTATTACTTCTTCCTTACTTTCCTGCTCATCCTCCTCTTCTTCCTCTAACTCCCCATCATTTTCCTTCTCCTTTTGTTAATCCTCCTCATCCTCCTCTACTTCCTCTAACTCTCCAACATCCTCCTTTCTCCCCTATTAATCCTCCTACTGTACCTTATTTTCCTGCTCATTCTCCTCTTCTTCATCTTCCTAATCCTCCTCCTTCTCTTCCTCCTCAACATACAACAACTCTTCAACATACTTATACCTTTAATCATTCTACTACTCGACCTTATTTTTCTGCTCATCTTTCTTTTTCTGCTGCTCGTCCTCCTCCACCTCCTATTTGTCGGACTTCGGCTTGTAGTTCGTGATTTCAGCATTCGCTTTATTCTTCCCTGCATCCTCGATAGCCTTATTATATATTCACAGTATTTTCTAGTTTATAATGTAATCATAGTTCACTTAACACATGATAAATTACCAAACCATTTTATACACTAAACACACACATACTTAGCTCCGCCAAAGCGTCGTAATGAACTGATCTTCCATCACGAAACATTTTTTTTTATTACGGATGGGTTTTATTCCCCAGATGCCTGATTCGTAGACTAGGAATAAAAATAAAATTTTCATTACATTTTTCCAAGTAAATAAATGTATAAATGAATAAAATATCATAGATGTCTTGGCATATTAATAGGAATTAGAAATAAGACACCTAAACAATATTGGTTGTTGTCTTAATTAGTAAGAAATATATCAGCATCTCTAACAAGAAATGGCAGAGTTAGATATTTATAGGTACTTGATCCTTTTTCTAGTGTTTCTAGGTTCACTTTCTCTAATGGTCCTTTGAAGCTTAAAGTTCCCCACTGAAGCTTCTAGTTTTCGGAGTGACTACACTTTGCATAACTTAATACAAGTGCATACACTGAAGATTATATGCGTAAACACGAGAGCAGCCTGACGATGTTCGTAACTTTTATGCAGCCTTTGTTTTCAGAACACGCGCTGTGGAAAATCTAAATAACCTAAGGATTTCACGAACCGTGAAGGCTTGGAGTCTACTCCCGAAAATTATAATGCAAATGTAGAGAGACAGAGTGGAAACAGAGAAAGGGAAGATGAAAAAAGATAAGTCGTACTTCGTCTTTCGGGGAATATTCTGTGCCTTGACCGGCTAGATTTGTCTCGCCTGAGTCTACTACTAATCTTATTATACATAGGTTGGCAAATACCTAGTACCCGTTTTTTTGGAATTATTTCTGACTCTTAGAAAAATATTATAGTTCAGTTACAAATGAACCAAGAAACCGACAAACGACCAAAGATCTGCGGGAAAAAAAAACGAAAAAAACAAAACAAATGCCTGCAAAATTGTTTAGCACACCCATGCGGGATGTTTTCATATGGTTTATCACAGTACATGCATTTTTCTTGGCTTCATTTCTCAATAAATGCTTTCCTAGTTTAGCTAGAAAGAAAAAAAACAGCTGAACGAAGCCAATTAAATAAATTTCAGATGATTCAAACTAATCGTTGTAAACAATATAGCATACATTATTGAATTATTGTGAAAAATATTGTTGTATTTGGGTACTCACCTCGTATACAAGCAATTTCTGCAGGGTTAATTGTTTATGAAGAAGATATTTCTCGGATTAGGTCGGTAAAACCTATTCATAAAATAGGACATAAAATATGAGGGTCGATATTTTATTCAACATCCGATGTATAACAAAAAGACAAGAATAAAAACATGAATTTATTACAAAATGTTATGTGCAAAGCAGTAAAGAGTCAGGCATTTGTCTTCTCTGTGAACTAGTTTTTCGATTTCCTCTTCGTCGAATATTACCGCCACTGATGTGGGGTGGGCCTGAACTTTTTTTTTTTATTATATAAGGTCACATCACATCTAGGTCATTACCAACCACTCTTGCATGTAACAGTATGGTAACTGTGAAGATGACGTAATTTGGTGATGATACGGGGTGAAAGGACGATCGAACAGAAATACAATCATACCCGAGGCGGGACTCGAACTCGAGAGCCTTCGGTTCGAGCCTTCGCTACGGCACTTCTGCCTAAACGATTTCGGCCATGTGGACGGGCAGGTCCTTAAATTTGCCTTGAAGCTTCTCATTGGTCTAGAAGCTTTAGCCTCCAAGCCAACTCTTCAATTCGAGGATGAAATGAAAGACATTCGCCACCAAGACGGACTAATGATTAAGCTCGGCCCATCTGCCCCAGCTGTTGCTCGGTTGCCGTAGTACTGTTATTATGAACGAGTACATTTCCTGAAACTAGCATTCCTCATTTGTTTGAAAGTTTACACCGTACACTCGGCTAATTATTTTGTGAATTGAGGCGCTCAGGGTAAAAACGGAGGTTGAAAAACCTACCCTCGAATAAATTGTATTTGACTCATATGACGCTGTCGAACGATTCATATTTTGGGTTGCGGAAAAGTTCCTTGAGTTATTAACAGACGCAAATGAATTTCCCGTAGATTCCCGCAAATGACAAACAAAATTGAAAGTGGAATTCAACGATTCTAAGCAAAATTGTGCATTCATGTTAATTTAAAACTCTGATCAGTCTTTATTCATAACAACTATGGTCCAAATACAGGCTGCCAATTGAATGAAAAATGGCCAGACGTTTCTGTATTCATAGAAAGGCTGAGTCCTGAGTAATTAGAATTGTACGCCCTTCATTGGCGGAAATATGGTCTCAAGGGAAGGTGATGAAAAAAAAATATACTTTCCCTGCAAATGAATGCAAAGATTAATTTGGATCACCCTTGGGGAAAACGTTTGAAAATCGCATGAACCTGAGATCACGGTGTAATGGTATAGTATTATCTTCTGAAGGAATAAAGAAAAAGATCCGGAATGTAGTAAATAATACATTCCAAGCTTAACGGGACGTGTTTCGTTTCCTCCAGGTCTTAGATGATGACGTTTGACCACATAAACATTCCGCGAAAATCGAAATTGTCTTGCCTGGAACATGGGCACCCGGACAGAGAGAGAAAGAGAGAGAGAGAGAGAGGGGGGAAAGGGAGAAAGAGAGAGAGAAATAGGGAAAGGGAGAAAGATAGAGACGAAGGCAGAAATGGAGAAAGAGAGAGATAAAGAGAAAGGGAGATAGGGAGAAATATAAAAAGAGAGATTGGGGGAAACGGAGAAAAAAGGTAGAAAGAGAGAAAGAGAGTAAAGAGATAGAAAGAGAGATAGAAGGAGAGAAAGAGCAGAAGAGAAATAGAGAGAAAGAGACAAAAGGAGAAAGGGAAAACGATAGAAAGATAGAAAGCGAGAATGAGAGAGAGAAAGAGTGAAAGGGAGAAAGATAGAAAGAGACAAATGCAGAAACGGAAAAAGAGAGAAAGGGAGAGATAGAGAGAAAGGGAGAGAGGGAGGTAGGGAGAAAGAAAGAGAGAGAAAGAGAAAAAGATAGAGAGAAAGAGAAAAAGATAGAAAGAAAGAAGAGACCTGAGGCAGTAGATATACGGAGATCCCTTGTTTTGAAAGAATACATTTCCCTCTTATATTTTTATTATAAATATGTTTTCAATTTTTTTTATTTGAACTACACCTAAATAAATCTTACTTTTCAGAAGATCAATTTCAATCATTATTATTTTTATTGAAGAAAATAAATTTTGGTTAAATGTAATAGATATATTTTAAACAGTTTACGTATAAGAATGTATTATAAAATACTATAAAATGTTTATACAACAATACATTTGAATCGGAAGTTAATGCTTAAATTCTCTTCCGCGTTTTGATTAGCATTTAGTTTGAAATAGAAGTAAATATGTGTTCATGAAGAAAACAACAAACAAACAAACAAACAAACAAACTCGGTGACGTTATTAAGTAGGAGTTTGGGGTCGGTTGCTCTTGGTGCCCCTCCCGCCACTGAACGCTAATGGTCTGGAATTCAGAGATCATTCAGAAGCGGCGGCGATGGTTAGCGTATCGGACTGTTATACCCAAGCTCGCGGGTTCAAACCCGATCGAAGCCGTGGATTTTTAGGGCGACAAAATCCTTCGTACGCCTTCCTTCGGAGGGGAAGTAAAGCCGTCTGTCCCATGTTAGTAGATTTACTTGCATGTAAAAGATCCTCAAGCCTAAATGACGCCTCTGAGCTAAATTCAAATCGCCTGTTTCTCGCCCAAGAAATACCTCCTTTCTCGGCTAGTTGATGAAAGGAGTACCGAAATTTGCGTGGTCAGACGGAAGAGCGGGCCTAATGGCCCGAGTCTCGCCACGTAAAATAAGGCAAATTCAATTCAAGTCAATTCAATGGTCTGGAATTCAGAGAAGATCATTCTTGTTATTGCTGTCTAATGCCTGGCTCGGGAAATCCATCAGCCAACACCCTCCATCGGTTGTAGAATGGTATTGCTGCGCCAAATTTGGAACTAGTCAGCGAGGAGTACTAGTCGGACATGAGCCGACAAGGAGGTACTTATGACCTTTGCCTCACCGACCCTGAAGTCGTATGCCGCAAGTACAAACAAAGCAACTGAAAAAAAAAGAAGAAAAAAGAAAAGAAAAAAAAATCGACAGTAACACGGCGTACCTGCCTCGTAGTATAACTGATTGATTATTTAGTGTTTCCGGGTGCTTCGACTGGTATGGTCAGCAACCCCGTATTTATAGTTGTTTTTGTTGTTGTTGTTGTTGTTGTTGTTGGGTTTCTTTTCTTTTCTTTTTTTTTCAAGAAAAAATGGCGGAGATCTTGCCCTGATCGATGCCGAGATCCGGCATCCATCCACACGTAGGCTTGGGGTTTTTCCCAACCATGTCTCTCCTACCAACCGGGCACCGCCTTAGCCGGGACAAATTCTAAGCCCCAAACTGGTCTCTCTACATGTGTGATACTGTAGTGCATATAATTGTGTATGTAAGTAAGGTATGGCACGGAAGAGAGAAGAAAGATCGCGCACGGTCCGTGGCCCGTCAGTTAGGGTACTGGTCCGGCATTCGTCTGGTGCTGATCGGAGAAAATTCGAATAACGGCCGATCAGCGCATCCGGAGCCTAGAATTTTCGTCCAGTGAGCGACTGCATTTGACCTAGCTATGTAGTCACTACGTATCGAAAATCCTGCCACCATTGGGACTCGAACCCTAGGACCTCCCGGTCAGAAGCACTGTAGTGAACCACCTCAGCTGACACCGGACAACTAAATCCTACGAACTATAAATATTAAAGACTTGTTATTGTAAAGTGTAAAACCCTATAAGGCAACAGGGTCAATCAAGAATAAAAATGGATATTTAAAAAAAAACGTTTAAGTTGATTTTCTAGGAAAGTGAAGAAATAATTGTGTTCTTTGCTTGGTGAAGTTTACATTAAAATCACCGCTCAATAGTATAAATGGTATTTGATTGCACAGTGGCGCTCCCCGACGCAGGCGGCCGACGCCGGAACTAACACGTGAATGTTTACTAGTTAATTGAATACGCCTTTGAAGTTTCTCGAGTTTCTGTTTACAACATTGTATCTGTCTCGCCATTATAAATACAAAATGATATGAACGTTTTTCGCCTCCGAGACGAAATTTGGCCGGAAAATATCCCGTAACCGCCGCACTTTTTGTTACGCTCCTAAGGCTTAATGTGTTGACTAACTTTATCGCTTCTAAAGCTTAATATGTTGACTATCTTTATCGCAAGAAGAAAGTGTTTTCTTTCCTACGGCTTTCTTTTTTTTTTTTTTTTTTTTTTTTTTTCGAGGGTGAGCAGGGACCTTCGCGATAACACATATTCGTATATGAGAGACATGGGACAAACAACTTTGCGCAAAGCGGAACTCGAACCCGCGACCCTTCGGACCGAAGCACTGACCCGGTATGCGCTCTTAGACACCTCAGGCATCCAGGTCGGGGAGAAGAAAGCTTTACATGCGGCGGCGATGGTGTGACGGTTAGCGTACCGGACTGTTACGGATACCCAAGCTCGCGGGTTCAAACCCGGTCGAAGCCGTGGATTTTTAGGGGCGACAAAATCCTTCGTACACCTTCCTTCGGAGGGGAAGTAAAGCCGGCTGTCCCATGTTCGTAGATTTACTTGCATGTAAAAGATCCTCAAGCCTAAATGACGCCTCTGAGCTAAATTCAAATCGCCTGTTTCTCGCCCAAGAAATACCTCCTTTCTCTGCTAGTTGATGAAAGGAGCGTAGCGAAATTTGCGTGGTCAGACGGAAGAATGGGCCTGATGGCCCGAGTCTCGCCACGTAAAATAAGGCAAATTCAATTCAATTCAAAACATCAAAAGCTCCTACTTAACCCACTCCACTTAGACCTTAGAACTCCACTTAGACCTAACGATACAATTTAGAATTATTACATTGAATTACAAGACTGCTGTGTCCCCCAAATTCAGTGTGTCGGCCCTTCGCACGCGCGCGCCCACACACACACACACACACACACACACACACACACAGATCGAAATCAGTCTGATAATAATATTTAATGAAGCGAACGGAAATTAACGCGGACTTTGAATGGTAAATTTTCGTGAAGCAGTTACTATGAAAAAATCCAATATGAATTACTAAGTTAATAGATTTTTGTACTGCCCCAGCCGGGGCAAGCACTAAGCTCGCGACAGGTGTGTGAGTGCAGTGCATGAAAGTGTTTGTAAGTAAGGGGCGAGGATAGACCAAGGAAGAGGAAGGAAAGATGGCGCACGGCCTGTATGTCCTGCATTGAGATTCGCCAGGTATTGATCGAAAAAAACCGAACAGTAGCCGGCCGCTAGAATTCTCCTCCAGACAGACTGAATTCAAACTAACTATGTAGCTAGTGTCGAAAGTCTTACCACGTCGGGACAAGAACCCTAGAACCTCCTGATCAGAGCCCGAGCACTGCAGTGTTATCAGTTATACCCCGAGCCACCACAGCATTTGTTGGTACACAATATTGGGATTAATGTACAATGACATTTTAGATGCAATGTTGAAAGAAAGAAGCGCACGATAAATGAACGGGATTATGAAACGGTGAATGTCATCAATAAGAGTATCACGTCGTTTTCCTCAGGATCATCTCTTTGGTACAAGAAGGGTTTGCTCTTCGTAGAGTCCAGATGACAACTAATGGTCAGTGTTTTGAAAGTGTTGTCGGGGCGTGATGACCTAAAACTCCGCCAAAAATGATCTTTTAAATGCTCTTAAAATGTTTTTAAAATATCCTAAAAGCAAGAAAGAAAGAAAAAAAAATTGATCAAAATCAGCTCAAATGAACAACTAAAGCTGTTGGATGTATTGTTGTTGTAATCCAGGCTTCTTCCTTTCGTTCAAGTATATTCAACTTGCACACTTTTGGTTTGGACTATTCTTTACAAGGAAATCTCTGTCTTAATTATAGCGAAATCTGACTTGTGTTGTAAGTTGTTATCTGCCCGAATTTTGCGTCATCCACAAACATCCACGATAACTACACATCTTCGTGTTAAATCCCTCAAAACGGAATTTACCAGCGAAAGAGTAGTGTAGACTGAAAGTTCTGGCCCAAGTCCGGTACTTTAACTGTGAACTGCCTATAGTCGAGGAAATGTAAAAATAATAATGCGGCGACAAATATAAATGAGGAAACAGCATGATGCCTTCATATGAAAATTCGGGAACAGGGACAAAATAGACAGGAACGCCTGAAAGAAAATAAACAAAAGACAAATTACAGAACGATGTGGAAACGCACCCTACAACATGCAACACTGACTGCAAACATTGCTAGTATAAGCAAAACACAACAAACTGTGCCTACGCCATAATGAAACCACAAGTGAAATGAAAATACGACTCTGTTCACGGACACAACATGAACGATCCCAGTATTATCTTCGTATTTGATTTGATGTCGTTTGTTGACAGTTTTAGAGAGAAGTTAGAAAACGTGTCGGACTGTTTGTTTTTACTTTCTCGTCCTTTTTTGAAGGAAAAGTATTGTAATCATACGCGAAATTTCTGCAGAAAAACACTTGTTGCTAGGCCTGGAAACGAAAAATTGGAAAAATCTTGATCATATATAATAGTAAATTACTTTCTCTAGCCCGTTGTGTAGTCAGAATCCATTACAGAATCCATAGGTCCTTGATACCGAAAAATCGATTGACGCCAAAACATCACTCTATGTCTGACGTCTGTGGAGCGCTTAAACTCTTCAGCCAATTTTCTCCAAAATCAATATTCCCCAATCGATTTAACAGAACTCGTGGCCCTCTGAGTTTGAAAAGATTTTTTTTATTGTGGTGGGTACTTTATATAAAGCTTCGACATTTTCAATTTTTTCTAAAAATTGCACCAATTTTTTTTATTTAAAATTGTCCTCGGTTAGTGTAAAAAACGCCGAGAGAATGGTGCTGGTCTCATGATCGCTCTAATCCCTGTTGTTTTTAAGTTCACATTTTTTCGGCGTTTTCCTTCAACCACAATATTGAAGATAAATATTTTTTCCTTAACGAATTCTGTTTCTCAAAAACGCTTCAAATTGTGTCTTAAATTTTTTCCACGTACAAGGAACACATAAAAAAGGCGCAGGTTTCATTTTATTGAACTTTCTGAATTTTTGAAATTTACAAATGTAGAAATAATGCTAGAAAGTAGTTGCTGTTAACTAGTTTACTTGTTCCCTTCTTTCTTCATAGTTGGATGAAGGAAAACAATCTTCTCTCATTACATGCCGATTTTAGGTCCAATGTTGCCAAACAACTAGTATGGAAACAATCGTTTAAGATTATTTGGAAAGATTATCGTTCATGATTATTGGGAAAAATAACTGTGAGTAAATGCGCATTTGCAGTTTCTTCCACGAGATACTGTGGATGGAATTAGACGAGATGGAACATACAGATAAGGCGTTGATTGTATTTGAGACTAGCGAGTGGTCATGTGTAGGTGTAGTGTACGTGTAGGTGTATCCACGAGTTCCTAAGGAAACAGTGGATCATTGCGGAATTGCGAGTGGCCCAATGAAGAAACTTCTTCTCTTTTACGTACCAGCTTTACGCCCAATGCCGACATTCCATCTAACTGGAAAGAATAATATCTAGGAAATCACATCTGAAGAAATATAAATGAAGCCGCCTTACCAGTTTCTTCTAAAAGTTACCATAGTAGGAAAATAATGGGGCGGAAAGTGGCATTTTTCTTTTTCTCAGACTTTGGAGCCTTGTTATCTATGTGTATATGTCCCCAAAATGTCCTTCCATCTCAGTGAGTATTGTTTTATAGTTTATATTCATTATTTATTATCATACAGATGGTGGTAACACAAAATAAATGAGAGGGCGTAATACCCATGGAGACACATTACTCCTCTCACGTTATTTTCGTAAAGGCTTAGCCTATGTACGAGCCTTTACCAAATGGTGAATATAAATGCAATGTATATCCATGATACAAGATATTTTTTTCGTTCATAAATGTCGTATGCCCACAAGTAATTATTTCGCTCTGTCGAGATCTCGACTGTTTGCTCTCCCCACGAAACAAACCTCTTCTCCCGTGCGTGCCGGTTTTATCTTCATTGTTGCCGCTCCAACAATGAAAACAACCGCGTCGGCAGACCGCGTCTTCTGCCAACGCCGGCGGCAGCAGCGTGCAGACGCCGCCGCCTCCGCCACCGCCCCTCCCTTCCCCTCCGTGCCTTCCCCCTCCCCACCGCCGCGCCGCCGTCTGCGCGTTCGTCCGCGCGCGGCGCTGGCGTCTGGCGGCGCTATCCCCGTCTCTCTCGCTCGCCGCGGCCGCCCGGGAGGGGCACGCGCAACGGACGGAACAGCCCGTGCGCCGCGCCGAGCGGCCTCGCCAGACATGTTCGGCGCCTCGCTCAGAGCGGGCGCAGACCGCGCTGCCGCGCCGTCGCCGGCCGCTGCCGCCGCCGTCGTCGTCGCCGCGCACCCGGCGTTGCTTCTCCTCGCCGCTGCCGCCGTCCACCAAACGGCGCTGCCGCCTCCGTAGACACTATGATGGAAACCCTTCCGGGTGGCGCCGTCACGGACGGCGGCCCGTCCTACAGCCCGCACCTCAATAAAGTGCTCAAGACGTACCAACTGAGCGCGACCAAGAGCCTCCAGGGCCCCAGCACGGTGTTGGCGGTGGCGGACAGCAAGCTGCCGGCGGTGACCGCGAAGAAGGAGCCCGACGCGTTCCTGAACGGGTTCGACACCCCGCCGGCGCTGCTGCCCGTCTCGTCCGGCGTCGGCGGGGGCGGCGTCGCGACGTCCTCCTGCGCCACGGCGGCGTCGACCGCGCCGGCGAGCGCGCCGGCTGCCACCGGCTCTACCGCGGACGTGTTCCTGGCGCCGCCGCCGTTCCCGCTTCAGCAGCTGCCCATCCTCTCGGCGCCCGACCAGTCGCGCAGCGAGCGCACCGAGACCCCGCTGGAAGGAGAGTCGATCGCGTGTTTCGTAGTGGGTGGCGAGAAGCGGTTGTGCCTGCCGCAAGTGTTGACGAGTGTGTTGCGCGATTTCAGTCTCGCGCAGATCAATCAAGTGTGTGACGAGCTGCAGATCTACTGCAGTCGGTGTACGGCGGAGCAGTTGGAAACGCTCAAAGCCACGGAAATCCTGCCGCCGACGGCACCGTCATGCGGACTCATCACGAAAACGGACGCGGAGCGGTTGTGCAGTGCTCTGTTGCACCGGCCGTCGGCGCCGGTACGCACGCCAAGCAAGGGCGCCCTGTCGTTCAAGGTAAGTGTGTGTGTGTGGAGTGTGTGGCGTGGTGTGGGCTGCGAGCCGGCGCGGCTGCCGCCCGCCCGCCGGCAGCGGCGGTGGCGGTGGCGGCGGCTGTCTGCCCGGTCGCGCCAGCCTGGCGTGCCTACCCCCTTCCCCCGTCCCGCCTCCGTTGGTGAACCGGCGGGCTAGAGAGCGGCTGCGGGTTTTTTTGGAATGTAATAGCTGGGTCGTTGGCGGGCGAGTGACCGGCGTAGGCGGGCGGCGTGCCTTTTTTTGTTTTTGTTTTCGCCATGTTCGAATGCTATCGAAATTTGGCGTATTCCGCCGCGTGTACGTGCGTCGATTCCAAGAGTGAGGTGTTCTTTGACGACTCTTCTACCAAATCAGACGTTCACATCTACTTTTTTGTGTTTTCGTTCTTTCTGTTTCTTTTTAATGTAATGCCGGAGCCATTTTCGAGGTTATGGGCGGCATGGACTCAGGGTGTAATTCTTTTGTTTTCATCAAATTCGTTTCTAATTAAATTGTTGTGCACTGTCAGTGCCTTTCTGGCGACTAACTCTTTATTTTGTTGTAGTTTAATGATTCATTATGTTTCAAGCGAGTATTCCATTTTCATTTGTTATTTTTGATGTATTTGAATGGCGGTGGTTTTAGTGATTTGAACTCTAAAAACAGTTTGAACGAGGTTTTAGAATTTTAACTTCAGTATTTTCAATGCACATTTCGTTGTAAATGTCCAAACAATTGTAGTAGATACCTGCTTATTTCACTAATGTTTTGATATTGCATTGAGTATTTGTGTTAATCCAGGAATATAGTTGATTCTTTCGTAATATAAATAAACATGAAACTGGTTTTCCAGTTGTAGTTGTTTATTCTTTGTCATTGTTTTAGACGAGAATAGGGTCATAGGTATGCAAATATTTTTTCTGCCATATGTGGAGCAGTCTTCAGTTACCATGTGTGTATATGTGTGTGCAGAAACGTGTATATTTCTGTACCTGATGTCCGCTGTCTGGTGGCTACTGTAGATCTGTTAATAGAAAAATAATTATGGAAATTTGTTTCAAGAATTGCTAGTAACTAGATGTTAAAGAATAGCGCATATTATTGTATTTGGATTATGATTGTTTATTGTATTCGTTCTTCAGAAACCTTATGATCCATTGCTATGAAATTTTTGCGATGATACTTTTTAACGGTGATCCAGTACTGAGAAACTGACATTTTATTTATCACTATACTGATCACATGGACATGAATGTATAAAGGGATAATGTTGCCTGGCTATCGACCTGTGAAAATTAACGAGGTTTTGTAGCTTGACAAGATTTTGTTTCTGCGTATTCGTTATCTTTAGGAGTTATTTATTTTCTTCCAGGCTTAGCTGCTGCGGATATTTTTGTAGTTACATTTCATGAGTACGTTTCATGTACTAACCATTTCGAATTACTCGAGTTTTAAAGAAACGTTCTTCAGTGGAAAGTGTCTCATCAGGTCTCTGATAAATGATGGTTAACGTGGTCAAAGAATTAATTCAGTTTCAGATGAAATAGTGTAGATCATTTTGTGTATCGTGATACTGCTATGTGAGAATAAAAAATATTTATAGCTTAATTAAAATGTAATATATTTTTGCACGTGTTTCAAGTGTGGCTTTGCTTCGACGAAGTTAACATTATACTTTATTTGAATGAACTGTAATATATGCAGAAATAGCGGAAATTACATGTGGCAATTTAAAAAAAAAAAAAATTCTGTACTCAGGAAGTCAGTTCAGTCGAACAGTGTTGATGTTCACAGAGATTGTTGGAAATGTTAAACCTGAGAAAAATTCATTTATCTTCACATATCTCTGCGTAATACATTGCCCTACATATTTTTACTTGTCACTCAGTGTGAACTTTTTAATGTGATTCCTGTTATCATCTTTTAAAAATTGTATATTTTCTAAAAAAAATATGACCGAAAAGCGACCCAGAAGTGTTCAGAGACCAATTCGGGTTGTAAGAAAGGTTGCATAAAATCCTTGAAACGACGGTGTTACAGTCTGTTTTTTCCCCACTGGTATGTGCCGTATGCTGTAAGTCGTTGAACTTGCACGTTGAATATGACTCTTAAGTCTGTCGGCTTGCGAAAAATGTTCTCTCCTACGAAAGATAAGATATTGACATTAGCGTTCGCTGCCTATGTATAACAAGAGGGGGGCCAACAGATCAGTGCCCCCTCTCCATTAAAATGTTTTCCTTTCATCTCTCACAGTTTAGTAGTAAATAAAAAAAATACTACAAGGAGAATGGAATTAAACGTTTAATAATCCAATTAATGAATACAATTGACTTTATGTTGAACTCTTAAGAGTTGTCAGTTCAGTTGCAGAGCATATTCCTACATTGTATAATAATTTACAAAATTGGCACATTAAAAAAAGATTAAAATCGATGATTGAACATATTTAAGGACAAAAATGTTTTCTCCCCGCGCTCCCTTATGAATTTTGAATGTTTTTTAAAATGTTTTGTGTATGCATTCAGCGACGACAACTACAGTAGAAGAAGTTAATTTAGAAATCTTTGCATGACCACTTACCATAACTTACTTATTTTAATTAGTGTAGGCTATTTTCAATGTATAGTGAACACTTGGTCATAGTATTAAGCTATTTCTTTATTTTTGTCTTTTGCGTTTTTGATATTTCCGTCTTTATAAAAACATTCGATATTATTATTTGAATTGTCGTAGTTTCTCGTTCTCTGCTGCTAAAAAGAGTTTTGTTATCAGTAGGATTATTCTATCAGCAATGTATTGTTATCGTTTCTGGAAAGTTATCACAGTTACGATACCAAAACTTTTCAGTCGAAAGTTCTGCCGCATTGATAAGTAATTAAAATGAACGTTCGGTTAAGTCTTATTTCGTGTCAACGTATTTGGCAAAGAACATTCCATACCAACATACCATTAAGAATGGCATTGTTCAAAACAGTCAAGAGTTTTGTATTCCAAATGTTATCACATCATAAAGCAAAGATTGTTCTTTATATTACATTGGTTTGATCTGTGGAACTGTAAAATCTGTTGCTATTTCTTTTTTCACCGCAACGCTTTTCTGCGCCCAGAAAATACTCGCTGGTCAGCTACAGGTTATCTTCTTTGGCAGTTGTCCTTGTTGTCTACCAAGTAGCTGATAGTTTTTTCCTCGCGTGTATATCGCACGTGTCAGTATTTTTCTCCTATTGTATGTACATACGAGGAAGTTGTTACTGGAAACCTAAAAGAAAAATCTTAAAAAGTGTACTTATCACTTTCAAAATATTTTCGCTGCGGAGGCATACCTTACAACAAGTAAAGTGTGGATCATGGTAAACAATGAATTTACGCCTTATTTCATATACTTCAAATGATTGCTATTTCTTGATGTAACATACATCTATCCTAATGTGTAGATTTTCTGGTTGCTGTAAAATTGATTTATAAAGACGTATGAAACGTTTTTTTCTCGCTAGTATATTTATTTCATTCAGTTTGTGTGTAGTACACTCTTAACTTTCATCCACAGAGTCAACTTTCTGGGAGTACTCCGATAAGAATACTAGAATACAGGGACTCCAAATAATATTTTTCATTTCTAAAGCAAAATAAAGAGTCCCCATAAGAGTTTTCAGACAACTTACACAGCATCTCTCCCACGACGTAACTCCATTCACAATTATTGTGTGATAGACCCTTTTCCGTATTTACATAAGTCTGTCCAGTCTGAATAAGAGCATCACGAACGTCAAAACTGCATGTTTTAAAAATCCGATATCTAATATTGGCAGACGGCACCATGGTAACCACCGCCGCAACTGCCTACTTCCCTCATTTTGCTCAAAAGAATAAATTCTTAGGAAAATTACAAGGCAACAACGTCACTGCCAATCAGTATAACTATATGATTGTCTATCTTAATCGTGTAAGAAATTTCGGATTAATTTGCAAAATCACTACTACTTAAAATGACGCCAATTAAACAATGTTTGGTAGTAGCCTTAGGATCCTTACGTAATATTGTGAAAATTTATTTTTTGTAACCGATAATAATGCCTTGGAGTTCAGAGGTAATTCCAACTTAAATTCAGTCATTTCCATGCTCTAAATTTTATGGCTTTTTTCGGGTTGGAGATGTGATTCAAGAACGTGTTTGGATAGAAAGTTATATTGGTTTTGAGTTAGTACTGTTGTGAGAAAAAAACACATCCAGATGAACTAAGATAACGCGTGACGAGAATACTGGACAAAGTTAAAATAAATGATGATGATGATGATGATAGTTATAATTAACAGCATTGAATGAATGTGGATTTTGTCTAGGACAGTTCTTTCCTCTCGTACTTTGCTTCTAGTAGAAGTTAAAAGAACAGTGTAGACTGTAATTGTTTGCTATTTGCGTTTCCTGTTGTTAATTATCACTACTATATGGTGCAGGTGTGCAAAAAATACCGTTTCGCAAAATGCTCGTAACTTTTAGCACTTTCAACATCTTTGATATCTAGATCCTTCAATTCCTTCCCTTCACTTTTATGTCGTCGATTTGTGGATGCATTTTGTATTCTGAAACGTACGTGTTCGCTAATTTTGGAGTTCCTATTTGTAGATGTAACTGCACGGTGAGTGCATGCAAATTTATTTATTTGTGAACGTACACGGGATACTTGTTTAAGTTCTCCCCCTTTCCTGGTCAACCGATCGCAGTTGTGTTTTTTTCACCACTGCGCTAAGATTGCCGTTTGCCGTCCAATGAACGAAGGGTGTTTGGGAGATCTAGAGGGATGAATGGTAAGGATAGTTAAGTAGTGGAAGTAACCTGGCGTTGCCCGGACAAACGATTTATCACAACCATTTAGTAGAAGGAAAGGGAATGAATTCTGTCTAGTGTAGAATGGAAGTAATGTTATTTTTGTGAGCCCCTCCTCCGCTTCTCTCGGCTCCGGCTCGATCTGTTTCGTACGTTTTCGCTCCACCTCACCCCATCCCAGTCCGTCCCGCCCTGCTTTTTTCCTTCAACACCATACCGGGAGAGGTTGCTCAGGACATCAACTAATGTCACTGCAGTGCTTCTCTTCTACGGTTCCGCTCCCGATGATGGCAGGATTTTAGACTCTAATTAGATAGCTAGGTCGAGTTCAGTCACTGTCTGGAGGAGAATTCCAGCGACCGACTGCTCTGATCGATAGTTTTCCGAGGGTTCTCAGATGAACACCAAGGGAAAGCCGGAGCAGTGCTACGGACATAGCGCGATCTTTCCTTCCTCTTCCTTCTCATATCCTCACCACTTACACTTAAATTTACATGCACTGCACTACCTGACATGCCAAAAGACCAGTCGGGAGCTTAGAGATAGTTCAGGCTGGGGCGGTGCCCCGCTGGTGGGAGATAGTCGGTTGGGTGAAAACCCCATTAGCCTACCGTCGGCGCCGGATCTCGTCATCAACCTGGGAAAGATAATTGCCACATATCGAGGAAAAATATGCACTACATTTACGGGACTAATGACCGTAGCAGTTGACGCTCCTGGAATCACTAATCAATCATCTATTCATTCATCCATCCATTCATTCATTCTACCCCGCTCATGCTCCGATCACACCTCGCCACTCTGCTGTGCTCCCCCCCCCCCCAGTTACTGCGCACTGACCAGCCTTTGTACGCAGTGCTGCAATCTAATCCATTAATACATAAATGCAGTGCGGGTTGCATTGAGCCAAATTGTGTAAAATACCTATTTGGGGGTGACATTTTGAATCGCTAGCTCGCTATTTTGATCCTCGCCCGTTCAAAGAAGTTTAGGAGCAATTACCTCAGTGGTTCGTAAGTTTTTGAGATTCACAATCCAACACATTCATACTTATTTTTTGCAGTAGATTATTATGGATGGGATAACATCCCGAATACGTAGAGAAATGAGAAAGGCAATTACTCACGTTAAGAACCCCCATACCTACGTCTCCGCGTACCTTTTTAAATTTTCCAAAATTTGGAAATTGTTAGACAACGAAAAAACGTTTTCACGTCAATTAGGAAAATACAACGTTAAGTAATTTATGTTAATAGTAATAACAATAGTCAGCTTGCATAATATTTACCATGGGCGTTGATGTGATGTGGAAAAGGGGGGCATTTCTCCCTCTCCTAAAAGTTTCTAGTTCATACAATAGTTCCATTCTAAATCCATTTTTAACTAAATACGCTTTCAGTATAACATATTATAACAATCTTTTATCGTTTTAAAACATCCAGACTGAAGAGATAACGTGGTGTCTTTAACAATATTTTGTTGTCTCATATTCGTTAAAAATACACAAATGCACGTGAACGGGTAGGTAGATGTAGTGATCCCTCACGAGTCTGAATTTTCATGTCTAATGAAGAGCATCGCTTCCCATCTATAGTGGTATTCAATACAATACTATATAATATTTTTACATGTCAGTTTTAAAATTACTGGTGGGTACGTCTTTTTTACGTTCGTTGACAACTAATAATATTGAATTCATGAATAGCTGCGACTTAACTTGAAATTGTTTACTCATACCAGGATAAATCAGTACAATTGCCGTGACTTAAACTAAAATTTCGGGGAAGTAGACATGTAAAACGTGTTTCGATTACACTTCTTCCCATAGTGCGCTATAACAGTTTTTAAGTTGTTAAAAATCTGTTTTTGACATTTAAGTAAATAAACTCTGTTGATGCCCCTCCCCACCGCCAACATTCTAAGGGCCAGAGACGTCCATTGCAGATAGTCGCCCTCAGCAGGTTCCGGATCATTTCTTCCAGGACAAAGATGTGTATCTGACGATGTTCCAATTAAAAATGACTATGGTGCACTTATTTTCGCGATCTTTGTAAAACTTTTGTCACTTACAATACTGTTCGAGTTTCACATCACCTTCGAGAAAATTCATCTATCAATTCCTGTACTATTTTGTCGGAAAATACATCTTCAAAGACAAGAAGTAGAAGTGCCTGTACGATAACCAAATTTGTCACCAATTTTTTAATTGTAATAATAAGGGGCAAAATTACTAATTAATTAAAAATTAAAATTAATTAAATTTGTGAACCATTTAAACCCTTAAATGATGTAATAGAGGTATTAATTGTCTGGCAAGTTTTCAATAAATCCTACTTTTATCAAGGCGTCGCTCCGCGTATAAAAATTTTCAGTTGTTACTCGTACGAATCTTTTTAAAATTACATATAATAATAGGGCGTGAATTTTTTATGGCCAGACATTTCGAGAAAACTATTTTATGTAATCCTAAGGCAGAGGATATCAGATACTCTTATTGCTTTATATAAAATGTTCAAATCGTAGGTGGAAAATCGTGAGGGTAGGTCCACAAAACCCTGTTTTTTACACGATTTTTCACATATGTATATTTAAAATACGATATCAATATCAACATAATAATGTTCCAAACAGTTTCATAGCTTCTATAATTATAAAATTGATCTGCAATAATACAATTTATTGTATTTCATACACGGCCTACATTTCAAAGTGTTTCGGTTGGCAACCCTAAACTCGGCGCAATTAAACTCGTCCACGCCGATTTGAAGGTCGTAGGAGCATTAGTGTGCACGCTCTCTGGCGGTCGCGAGCGAACGCGCAGGCTCCGGCAGGCGATCCTATGAGCAAAAACCTCGTGACCTTGAGCGCCATAAACGTGTTCGTCCCAAGGGCAAAGCACGATAACAAAATGTGCACCGGCACCCGGAAAGATTGCTCTCTTTTACAGCTTTTAAACGGTTCTTCTAAAAAAAACAAGCGAATGCAGCCGCACAAGGACACTGTTCCTATGATTCGCGAGATTTTTGGAAAGAAACTTCCGAACTACCATGCAAGCTCTGTAATTGATGAGTTTTTTTCGTTGTGACGCCCCTTCACTTCCGATTGTTTTATAATTTTATTTATGTATTCTTACAATCCTTCTCCGACATACCCTCAAATATTGTGATCAGAAATTGCGTTTTCCCTTTGTTGCCAAGTGCCCGATAAACCGATTAAAAAAAAAAAGGTTGAATCGTATCATGAACTGTAAGGTTGAATGTTATTACTACCAACCAAGACCTCATGATTCGCCATGTTTTCGAAAGGAACTTCCGAACTACTACGCAAGCGCTGTAATTCAAGAGATTATTTACAAAGTAACTTATCTCGATTTTCGTTTGTTTTCTAGCTTTTCGTTTCAATATATTCTTTGCCCATCATCCTGCCAAATGTGTTCAGAAATTGTATACCTCTTTGTTAGCAGGTGTCCGTGAACCCGAATGTTGAATCAGGTATAATCATATCGCGAACTGGAAGTCTGCATGTGAATATTTCCCCTTGCATCAAAAAATATTTCATGGGGGTTCGTCACGTTGGAAATAAGATCAATTCTGGACGACAATGTAGACGTTTCTTATATTCATGTACGTGATACGTTGTACACATGCTTTTAGTCGATGTCGGAACCATGATTTTTATGTATGCGTGTTCGTTTGTGGAATAGATGTAGTGTCCCGCAACTTGGTGTTTTCATATATTGAATTTATTTTTTTTATTTGTTGATGTATTATTATTTATAACACATGCAATTGAAATATTGAATGAGTTTCATTACTATAGAAAGTTAGTAAAATTTATGCACCTGAGGGTTTTTGTCGCCCGAGGTCATAACCAGTTAACGCCCGTAGGTAATACAATATATTATTTTGTCGATTTTTAAAGGAAATCTGTTTCACCTATTGCAATAGGGTGGAGATTTGCCCATTCAAAATAAATTTAATGGAAACTCTAAAAGATAGACAAACCGTAATTAAAAAATTGATTTTTTAAAAATTTCCTTTGGTTGGTGCATTTTTGAATTGTAGTGACGGGTTACAACAAAATATCATTTACATCTTACAGTTTTAACTTTATTCCTAACATTAAACAAATCATCTTAAAATTAATAATTTAAGTTTTCTGTGACTTTAACATTTTTACGTAAAACGTCACACGGAAACACACTGCACTTCGAAAAATCGTAACTAAACATTATATCGGCATTTATGAACACAATTCTACAATCAAAGTGTCTCCAATCTTCATGTCCTTGGCCCAGAAACTTCTAGTCTGGAGAATGCAGCCTTGGGCAGTGTACAGACTTGTCATGATCTCGTTTTACTGATTAAGACTTGCGCTGGCTCTGTTTCAGCTACCGCAATCAAGCGTAGCGTTGTCGTGGTAAACACAAACCTGAGCCAATACGCTAATTTCTAGACCGTCGTGTATACACAGAGTCGCCTCGATATTTTTTGCTGCTCCTTTATTTGCGATTGTTCTTAATGTAGAACATTATCGATGATTAATGACACAGGAAAAAATATAAAGCCAACAGTTACCCATTCATGACATATGCAGAGTTTACGAAGAACGTGTTTCAAACTAAATTTGGAATTTTTAGGAAAAGTTTTATTTTACTCTTTGACTTAGACATTCGAAATTAATAATGAATACATGCCAGGACTTTACAATATCAAGGAGCCATATTTATATTGGCTGCATATACCTTTTTTGACCATGACTAAAAATCTTCATTCGTCTTATAAAAGCCTACCATTGCTTGTTCTATAAAGTTGGAAATGTAGAGGTTTCGTAGGTATAAAATCAAACTGAATACTGAAATCTGCTTTTAGAAATCCGGATTTACCCTGGCCGCAATCTACAGCAAAGACCGAATAGTTAATTGACTGTTAATTATGCCAACACCGAAATACGAACCTGTGACAGGTGTTGATATTTTTCTAGATATCCTTTTTTTTAACAGTGAGAAAAGGCATAGCAGTTTTATTATTTACATTTCTATCTGTATTTGTTTTTATACATTTAATTCAATAATTTCAATTTTTAATAAAAGTTTAATAAAAACAATGTACGATAATATTATTTTCTTGTCAATTTTTACTGCATATTACGGAAATTAGGCAGCGTAGTTTTGTCTTTTTGAGAACCAGTGTTAGACGCTCATAATAAAATATTTTAGAGCCTACATAAGATTCTCAGAGCTAATTAAAATGAACTACAGGTATTTCAGTCGAAAAACGTGAATTATAAAGTATAAGGGAAATAGAGTTTCAAAGCGAACGATGTACTAGTTCGAAGCTCGATATGGTCAACATTTCTGGGGTAATAACTTCTGTTCTATGTATGATTCCGAAATATCAGCATGTCTTTCCCTAGAGAAGTAATTGTTTTGATAACTCATGTGCAACTAGTCGTTAATCTTCTAACGTCCTTTAGATAGGCTTTTCTTTTTTGTACCTCGTGTCACTGACGTCATTCACCGCTCTCGCTAGTTTACTTTTGGCGCACCACGTGCCAGCCTTGTTTGCGTTTTTCACTTTGTTGTGCCCGTTTGCATCGCAATACTTCTGCCACATTACTACGTTTGCAAGGTGATTAGGATGTTTTGTTGTTTATAGGAGCTCAGTATTTACTGTGCTGCGGGAACATTCTTGATGACCATAACTCAATCTTTGGAGATACACAGAAGGTACTAGAATGGAACATACAAAAACTTAATTTTCATAAACTGATTCTTATCATTCTCATAAATCCCATTATCGCGGATGATAGAAGCTGCTGGTAGGATTATCAAGTAACAAAAATCTGCATTATTTTATCCAGGCAAATTCCGACTAAGGACATCTCGAAAGTTTTCCTGTTTTGTAGCTACGTTATGTTATGGCGACATTGACTATCATTAAACAGTATTATGTATTATATTGCAAATTTTATGTTCGAGACGTCTGGGTATAAATACTTTCGTTCATGTTCGTACATCGGAATAGAATAATACTTTTGTGCTTGAATGTTTGTCGTTTGTAGAAAGTGCAGAAGCTTATTTCATACATTTTTGTGAAAGGTCAGGTGAATACGAAGGCAATATACACCCAAAGGATAGCATCTTTGCACGAGAATGGTACCCCCCCCCCAATGAAATTTAGTGCTACATCCGACAAGTAAAATCACCGCAGAAAAAAAACAACAAAAAAAAAAAAAACAAAACAACTGTATTAACAAGGGTGTCGGAAAGCAGAAATTTCTGTATTTTCTTGCAAACGTGCAAGTGGCTGGCATGACTTCGAGTCTTGCCAAGGTGCAACGTGGTGTGGTTGACCTTGGAAAGTTCACAGTATTACCAATCGGCTAGTTCTTACTTCAGATGCTAGCAAGGTTCTCAAAAGATGAAATTGCCGGTTACTTCCTTGAAGTTCAAATTATGCCATGCTGCAATGAATATGTCAACGTTTTCTGAAAAGAAACGTCGTTACAAGCAAATTGTTGGAATGGGTGAGGGGCTGGTCGTAATTGGAAGTCTTCAAGATGAGGTGCGAATGTTGTGCGAAAACGTTGTTCAGCAAAGTAAATTTGTCGATTCAAAATCGAAAGGTTAATTTTAATTTCATGTTATAGTATAAAGATGTCATATTTTCATAGCTCAGGTGTATTTCTTTCGTTTGTGAAGTTTCGTATCGCCCAAACTAAATACTGTAAAACTATTATCTGTAAATCAGTTATAAAATACCGTAAACCGAAATTTTAATACTTAATCATTTGAAATGTATTATTGAATGTACAGAATGTTTTTAGCAGGTACATTCATGTGATGGACAACTTGTTAGCTGAGAATGATGGTCATAACAATTGTAAAATTTAATTTAAAGAAAAGAAATATACATTCACGCCTCAGTATTATGGTCTGAGAAAGTACCACAAGGGTCCGATGAAGCGTTTGTCTGTAGGTACAAACATTGATGTTAGGTGCCTTCGGAAGATGACATCAACAATTACGTTGCGAAAGACAGACGAACAAATAGTTTTGTATTTCTACTAGCACATTCAAGTTGAAAGTTAAAAGTGCCTGGACACAATAAGTATGCAACATGTAATACAATATACCCAAAGCATGTGGATGTATGTTGCTACAACTCCATCTGTAGATTGGGGATCTTTCAAACTGAATCCGTTTTTGTTCGCTGCTCGTTGTTTCTGATTTTATGCTCTGTGCCGAAATCTGTACAACGGAAATTCGTAGTACCAAATTTATCAGTTTATTTTGTATTTCAATGGTATAAACTGGCTTTCTATTTGATTCCGAATTTGAAATCCTTCCTAATTTTGACACCTCTCTGCCCTATACTTGTTGGAACCTGTCTCCAATATTTTATTGATTTGATTTTAAGGACCCATCAATTACGAAGATCGTAGAGACCCATGAGTGATAATCTAACAAGTAATGATAGCTTTAATGGTGATGTGAACATGATGGGAAAACGGAGAAATAAGAAACAAGGGAAACGAGGGGACGTAGATAAAAACTGCGAAGATTTTGATTTGTCCACCGTAATAATCGCGTGAATTAGGCATGTCAAACCCGGCACTCAGCGTCGGTAAGTGTATGCATTAGCCATTACGCTAAGGGTCCATCCTCTCCCCTCTCCAAATTTTGGATATTCAAACTTTCATCTATAGTACATTCTCAGCATGAGTGGCAGTTTCACAGAGGATGTTCCCTTCAATTCAACTTTGTTTCTCCTAAATGTATTGAAAACAATTACTACGGTGATCCCATCACATTCCAAATGAAATGTGAACACACATTAAAATAAATGAAGTTAATAACTTTCATTTTTATGTAAATTCAATAGAATTTGTTTGTGGGTGGAGGAGGGAGGATAGAATAGAGTTTGTCTTCCCCTCTCAAATCCTTTCTGCATTCACATCATGATGCAAAATTTGTATCCCCGCACTCCATGCCTGCATTGTACAATCTGCGGGTGTTGTGTTGATCTCAGTTATATTTTCTCCACCTTTTAACTCATAAATTGTTGAATGATGAATAAAAGTACCCAGAATCCATTTCTCTCTCTTATCCGTAAAATTCTATTTCCAAAATATTAAAGATACCTTCAGCTATTCACTTTCACATACGTAAGCAATCCTCGCCGCTAAAGGTTAAACAGAAAGTTACCAAGAGAGTTTTTCCGATCCCCCACAGACCTAAACCGAGATGAGTTTTTTCTCATTATAGAATATTGTATATAACCTCTGTATTGTATTATATCTAAAACTAAATTTCTATTTATAATGTCTCAAGATTCTTGTGTATAAATCATATTAATGTATTGAACTTTGCGGCTGCAGAGGGCCAATGGCCAAGCTAGAATAAATTTTTAAAAAACGAAAAAAAGCAAAAAAAAAAAAAAAAAGTTATCGGAGCCCTTGAACTTTACGGGCCCTCGGCCCCCAAAGCGTGATCTTTGGGAGGCTCTCGGCCCGGACCCTTGCGTTAACACGGCACGGCCCATAACTAGCAACCGTTGAGCGGTGCATCACTCGTTCGGCATTCGAAAGCGCGAGCTTCAAAGCGTTGCGGCGTTCGCTTCGGTCTCGCAGCGTCCGTCTCGAGACGGCTTATGCGAGGCCACGCGCGTCGAAGGTCATCTGCGTTGACGGCACTCTGCTGTTCGCCGCCGCCGCCACCGCGTTCTCTGGGACGCAACGTGGAAAGAGTGCATGGGCGGTCCGATGCGAAGACCTTGAGATGCACCTCGTGTGTGCTGGTCGCTTGCTCATTGCGGCGTTCTACTGTTTTAAAAACAAGTGACTGGAGCCGTGCGAATATTCAGCATTTTTTTAAATTATGGCGTTGATAGTGGAAATATCTTTTATAATTATAATAATAATAGTAATAATAATAATAGTAATAATAATTAATAATAATTAATAATAGTTGCCCCCCTGTGGTTGGTTGCGGCAGCCGTTGTCTGCGCGGAGGAGGCTGCAGGTTCGAGTCCTGCGTAGACATGGTCGTATTTGTGATTGTCCCTTCACCCGTCATCACCATCCCATCACTTCATGACTCACACTTCGAGGCGTAACAACGTTGTCGTACTGAGAAACACAGCTGAAAAGCTGATCCTGGAAACATTACACATGTTATTCGTGTAGCGTAAATGGCCTATACGCCAATAATAATAATAATAATAATAATAATAATAATAATAAATATTATTATTATTATTATTATTATTATTATTATTATTATTATTATTATTATTTCTGTCGAAGCTCAGGCCATAAGGCGTATTCTTCCGCCTAACCACTTAAATATCTTAACATTTACAGTTGAGTTCTGGTGCGACTGACGTTTCACGTTACATAGAAAAGTGTAATGATCGCTTTTACTACACGGAGTAGATAGAGTACATAGAGTATTGCGCACAGAAAATTAATTAGTTTATTCTTCCACAGATTTCGAGATTTTAACGAAAGGTTGTGTGCCCTCTTCCCCCCCCCCCCCCCGATGGCTTGCGGCCCGCGGTGCCAATTATTGTGGCCCAGGAAAGGTTATTAGCCAAACGTGAAAGTTCTTTTCATTCATGTCGGGCACGAACATTTTGCGCCCGGCAGGGATCACAGCTGCCTTTGTTTTTAAAAAGCCGGGAAAAGTGTTCAGAAATGTGAGGAAATTACGTGTGTATCGTCCGAGTATTGAAAATATGGCCCGCGACCATATTAAAGGTTTAAGTTGTGGCCCTTGGGGAATTGCAAGTTGGACACACCTGTTCCTACCACTTTTCCAACCATCCATACTTAAAAAGGGTTAGGCTGAAGAACTGTACACCTCTAAACTACAAAAGAAGGTCTAATAAGGCATCATTACAACCTAACAACTCCAAATACATTGTTGGTTTTTTGGTAGATGGTGCATTAAAAATCATAAAACTCTTCCTAGCATGTTATGTTGCACAGAAGGAATCGTTTGCGCTGCTATTTTAGTACTGCATTTGTATGAAACTGCTACCAACCTCATTATTGTATAGGAAGATAGTTTTGTGATTTGAAATTTTAATATTCATTTGAAATAACCGGTGACTGAATAAGAAATTCATTTATAGGAATTAGAGCGGTGATTGCACGAACCTGTAGCCAACCCAGAAACCACCACTACAACATGCGAGAACATTCTACTGACAGATAGCAATAAAAGAAAGTTTCGTGTACGTCACAATTGTAGTTCATTTTTCTGACAATCACGCCTCGACCTGCATTGTGTAATTATTAGCTTATTGTATGATAATGATTCCCCTTTTCTTATGCCCAGAATAGTTCACATTTGCACTTCGTATTACTGTGGTTTTATTTTCTATTCTACTTAATAGAGCTTTTGCTTGAGAGACTTCTAACTCTTGCATTTGTTCATTTATTCGATAGACCTAAATATTTTGTCATTACGTATTTCTGAGAATAATCTGTATCATTGAGAATAATCTGTATCATATCATAATATGATCCTATTATATTTTTTGACATTAATGACATGAAGACAGCAGTTTCATATCTAATTGTATTTTTTTAATACTTCCAAAAACTTTTTTAATTTATTTAAAATTTTAAAATATATTATATTTTAAGTATAAATTTACACATAAATTTGTGCAAAGTACATCAAAGTTATATTTTTTGCTTATATTATTTAATGTTTGTTGCGTATATTATTGTAGTTGTCGTGGGACAATATGTTAAGAACGGAAAGGAATACTGAGAGAGGAAGCAGGATGAGGGAAGCTATTTGATTTTATCTTTCAAAAAATAATTAAAAATAATTACAATAATGTATTATGAAATATTGAAACATAAAACGTCAATGAAAATGACTAAAAACTCTATGATTGAGGTTAAGATTGATTGAAAACAATAATTTACGTGCAGTGTGTACCGGGTTCAATGCATGTGAAAATGCCTGTCAATAATTCTAATGGACAATACTATTTTTTTTATAATAATATTTTATTTTACAATTTGTTTGGGTATAAACATTTGGCAAAATTACATACAATTTTAATGACGTGAGAGGAGAATTGTCCATTGACCGTACTCCTAATATTACATTTTTTTCAGATTAACACACACTAAACATATTTGGTAACTAAACTATAATATATATGATAATACTACTTGGAATTATGTTTCGGTGTGAGTTCTGTATTTTACTCGCACATATTTTCGAGCTCTCTTTGCGGTCTGCAAACCGAAAGAAGAAAAGAAACGCAGCTTGAACTGCAAGCTTTCTCCAAGGTCGTCCACCAACCACAGTGTTCCGTATATGGAATAGGAACAACTTTCGATATCCATGGAATGCTTCTGTATTGTAACTGCAATTTTCACGTATTACTAATGAAATGTTACGAATCCGTGTGACAAGTGTCACATTTTCTCTTTTTTTTGAGATGTTGAAAAAAATGAGGTTACTGCGAGCCATTAAACGAAATAAGGTGAAGTGAATTGTTCATTTTGAACGATCTAGATTAAGAGAATTTACGATCCAACTAGAACGCGTTTTTAAATTGTTGTTGTTTACTTTACTGGCGAAATCTGGTCTTTGGTATTTAAGGAATGTTTGAGATTTTCTAAGATAACGTTTCATGCAACCTTTTATCCCCAATACAGACGTGAGAAGAGTGTTGGGTTGATCAGACTTATAAAAGATTTTGTATGTAGAAAGACTAATTGCAATTTGTATTTAACGTAGGATAAACTTAAATTCTTGTTACTTTCAATAGAATGGAAATGAACTCCAGAGGTAATATATTGACTCTAAAATGTCGCTCAGATGAATTTGCAATATCCCATCTACCACGTTGGATATCATTTAATTAAGTGTATTGTGACCTTTTGAAAGCAAATGTCAAACTGCAATGGGGTAATGAACGAGTGAGGCGATCAATCATAAATTATATTTGTCACTATTGATAAATTGTAATAATATATTCAATAAAATAATATTAAGTACATCATCGATAATAATTTAAACCAACAATAAGCATAGATATGATTAGACTTCTCTCTTCTCCAGCACAGTTTACTATTACGTTGCGATATACTAAATTGCAGGCGAGTTTTCTCGTATCTTTGATGCGAATGGTGATAACGACGATGACGTTTAAGTACACTTCAGCATCACCTTGAAACGCAGCATTTTTGCAGCCCTATTTATTGTTTTGAACGAAGATAAAATTAATACTGAGAATACTATTATCAGGGGATATAAATATAGACGGCTGCCTAGCTTGGATACGTAATGTATTGACCAATGTCGCTTGTAGGTAAATAGCTGTATCAATGCAGAAATTGTGATATTTTTTTATAGTGCCGAGGGACAGCACTACTTTAATACGTGCATTCACGAATGGGAGCTGTGGCCTAACACACGGACTGCATGCAAATTTTCTTTCCTCGTCCTTATTGCCTCTTCTCTTCTCTTCACATACTTGCTACACTCAGGTTTAAGTGTAGAGCGAAGTGACTTTTGATCAGCTGAATCACGGATATCAATCCGGAAGCTTCAATATCGAAAATTTAAGTTGTTCCGAAACTTCCATTTGGACAACCGCGTCCAAGCTGATCGCTGTCAATTCACCATACTTCGGAATGGACCTACGACCATTACACCTTCGCAGTGGGGTGAGAGCACTTGGGAGCTGGGAGCCTGATCTGGGAGAGAGGGCTCAGGGTATCAACTGATGTCACTGCAGTGCCTCTGAGCGGGAGGTTCTAGGTTTGAGTCCCGACGACTGCAGGATTTTCGACACATTCTTGTAGCTAGGTCGAATTCAGTCGTTGTCTGGGGGAGAATTGTAGCGGCCGGGTGCTCTCGTCGGTAGTTATCCGTCGTTTCTGCGATCAACACCACGCGAATGCGGGAGCGGTACCCTAACAAACGGGCCACGAACCGAGTCTAATATTTCCTTCCTTTTACTTGTCCTACCCGCGTCTCTTACTTATACACACTTGCATGGACTACACTAACACACTTGTCGGGAGCTTAGAGCTTGTCCCGGCTAGGGTGGTGCCCCGCGGGTGGGAGATACCTGGTCGGAGAAAACCCCACTGGTGCATGTGAATGACGGTACCGAATCTCAGCATCCAGCGGGGGCAAATACCGAACGCGTATTTTGGTGCAAATTGCTTTTAAAAATCGATCGTTGGTTGGGTTCAAGTATGACTAATGTTAATCACTAAACCCGAAGGCCTAAGCCTCGCCGTTGGCTTGGAAACGCGCGAACGAAGTGAGCCGTATTGGCAGAATCAAGTAGGCAATTTTTTTGTGTGCTAAACAATTTAACTCGTTCAACTTTCTGATTCACCACCCATTATACAACACATTCCTTGAGTGTTCCATTTATCCGTTTGGTCCAGACGTTCGTCTAAAAAACATACTCCCAGTCTTTAAAAAAAGGCCTATCCCCCCCCCTCTGGCCAAGCGTTGAATGAATGCGCACCCGGAGGGGATGAGGGCAGCGGCGAGTGCTTGTAATCGCGCACACCGCTTTTCCTCCCACGCGCCCCCCCTCCCCTAGCACGTCCGCATTCCGGGCCTTACACTGCGCAGGCTCTCCTAGGCGCCCTCGCTCGCTCCAGCGAAGCGGCCTTACCATTAAGCAGAGCGCGGCGGCGGCGGGTAGCGGGCGGGGGCGGGGCGCGAAAATAAACGCGTGGATGCCCGGAATTCTTGGCGGGCGCTTGATCGCTCCATCGTGGGCGACCTGCCGCTTTCGGAAACCTCTTGAAAGGAGGCGGCGCGCCGGGCAGTAGTATGTGTAATGGCGAAACCAAAGGTCCCGTGAAAAGGATTGGGGGAGTGAGTGGTGAGTGAGTGGTGAGTGAGTGGTGAGTGAGTGGTGAGTGAGTGGTGAGTGAGTAGTGAGTGAGTAGTGAGTGAGTAGTGAGTGAGTAGTGAGTGAGTAGTGAGTGAGTAGTGAGTGAGTAGTGAGTGAGTAGTGAGTGAGTGGTGAGTGAGTGGTGAGTGAGTGGTGAGTGAGTGGTGAGTGAGTGGTGAGTGGGTGGTGAGTGAGTGGTGAGTGAGTGGTGAGTGAAAGAGTGAATGAGTGAATTGGGGAGTGAAAGAGTGAATGAGTGAATTGGGGAGTGAAAGAGTGAATGAGTGAATTGGGGAGTGAAAGAGTGAATGAGTGAATTGGGGAGTGAAAGAGTGAATGAGTGAATTGGGGAGTGAAAGAGTGAATGAGTGAATTGGGGAGTGAAAGAGTGAATGAGTGAATTGGGGAGTGAAAGAGTGAATGAGTGAATTGGGGAGTGAAAGAGTGAATGAGTGAATTGGGGAGTGAAAGAGTGAATGAGTGAATTGGGGAGTGAAAGAGTGAATGAGTGAATTGGGGAGTGAAAGAGTGAATGAGTGAATTGGGGAGTGAATGAAGTTTTAAAATTGATTTAGTATTTAAGTAAGAAATATAACCAAAACAATTTAGAATATATTAGCTTTATTAATAGCAGGTATGCGGAGGGACGCACCAAGTGTACATTGGCCAGTCCACGGCCTGTTGCCAGAAGAAGCGCCACGATATTATTTATTACCGTCTTGGCGAATATCTGACATCTGTCAGCGTCACACGAACATCTGCGTGCCTCCCACGAGCAGACACTTTTAATATCCCCAGTCTTGGTAGGCCACACTCGGCGCGACAGTAAATAAGGCTAAAAAAGGGATGCATTCAGCTAGCGAAAAACTCCCGGAATACTTACGTAATGCAGAGTGGGTCTCTAATATTACATAACACCCCCAACGCGGATGAAAGAAAGAGGAAATATTTCAAAAGCAAAATACGTGAATAAAAGAGAGGGCTTTTATCAGAATAAAAGAAATAAAAAATGGAAGTAACAATAAGAAAGGTTGATTAGAGGTTTCTGAGAAGGAAAGCATTAGTGTGCGTGACAGTGATGTTTTTCTTCTTGTAATTCTCGATAATTTGAAATGAAAGTTTCTTCAAAAATAGATTCAATCCTGTCTGTCGTATGGTTTCTTTTCTACACAGTTAAGTTGAAAGTACGGAATTTTGGAAATATACTTCTCTCTGCCGTTATTCCCTCTAGCAACGGAGCACCACTTCTCTGCCCTTCTCATGCGTGCCTAGCTTTTGTACCTGGACTCTGAAATGTAATATACTTTGAAATATTATTACTTTTGTTTTACATTCTTTGTGAAAAGGACTAGAATCAGTTGGCGATGAGCATTCTCTATGATTAATGCTTTTGACGATCTTCGTCAAGTTTTAATTCTTTCGTAGCACGTATCGCAGTAATGACTCCCTGGGTGTGACGAGTAATCAAAAGAATTGCACATAAATTTTGAATGTAAAGTGTCGGGATATTGCTTGTAGACATGCAATGAATTAATCAGAGACCCATGCATGAACTTCTCAAATGGTGAAGCAAAAAATTTTGCTCTATTATATAACAGACGTACTGTAAGATACGCGGCAAGTGTTGTCCGTTTTATTTATAATGGAAAATGAATTGTACAAAATCTTAGAACATGTAGATGATTTGTTGCTCAAGCAGTGTCGGTAGTCTCATGTAATTTCTCGGAAGATTCCATTTTTTTTATTGCAATTGAGACAGTTTTTTGTTTTCACCTTTCTTCCAAATCGTTCTTAGAAATGTTTAGTTCTCGCATTTATTTTTGGTATAATTCTAATGCGTAATCTTTTGTATAATATTCACTATATGTTATGTACAACCGCCAGAGATGTCTCAAAAAGTACAGAGTAAACGACTTTTACAAATACTGGGCTGGAACACTTAGTGTGAGACATCAACGATTTCATTCCAATTGCTTTTTTCTCCTCTCCTCCCTTGGAGAGTGGAGCTAGCGTTTTCGGTGTCTTATCAATCAAGGGAACATTTAAATTAAAACGTTAAAGGCTCTAATGAAATGCTAGTATTTTGACAGCTGCTCACAAGCAACGCCATCATTTGATGCGTGTGTATCAAGCTACTCTGGCGAGATTTATCTTCTGGGGTTGAGAACCTCGAGTGTTAAGAGTAGAACCCAGATGGCAGGTATATTTTTACCTAAAATAGGCGGTCAAAAAGGATGCCTGAATGAAAATCTATCTTAAAGATAGGATATAAAATTGTATATAAACAAATTTAAAAAACGTATATGAACAAAATAATATCATAATGTTAACGTTTACAATTTTTATTCCAACAACTATTATCAAATAACTACCAACATGTTACAGAATGCATTCGAGAAAACGTGAACAATAATCTCGTCAAAAATTCTGTTAATCATGTTTCAGCAAAGTTTTCATGACTGTCTGTAAGATATTCATTAATTGATAATTGTTATTAGAATGAGCAGACTTTAAACTATATTTTAATAAAAAAAATCTATCACTCAAATGTACTTCCTCACTTACTCTTATCTTGGTCATGATTGCACATAACCACCAGATATAAGTTGACGTTTTCCACAAAAGCTATCTTAAAGAGTAACAACCACTTTTGAAAATTCACTAAAGAAAATGCCTCAGTATATTTTCGCATGAGGAAAGTTATGAGGAAAGCATGAGGAAAGACTACGAATTAATTTGCCTCGAAATGTATCTTCGAACTGCGAGTGTGGATTGATTCTTTTTCGAATCCTCAAATGGCGTAATTAAATAATTGCCTATCTTTGAATTCATAAAACCTTCAATGCTGTTCCGAAAATTGACGTATCACGTATAAGTGTGTCCTGGAAAGAGGTGTAATGCCCTACTCGAGTATGGAATAGGATTCCTTGTGACAGAAGTCGGCATCAACGAAAGATATTCTAAAATGTAGACTGTTATCGTTTCGCTTTCCCGAAGCAGTTTTTAAAACGTACTAATTCTGGAGCCCGATATTAGCACTTCATGTTTGATAACGACAAAATTCGACACTACCCACATGTTCAGGCTTTCAGACACGTTTCTAGGTTAATCGAGATGGGTGCCTTCATGATGAAAAAGGAAAATAAGGAAAAAGTAAGAGAAATGCGAAAATAAGGCAAACATTTTAAAATATGCACGAAAAGGAAAATATAGGAGGATTGACGCAATATTTGTTCGTCCTGTCACAGTACCAACCTCGTGGATATCAAACGTGCCTGTCACGGTACCAACCTCATGGATTTTAAAAGTGAAGTGTGGATTAATTTAGCCAACATAATAGAGCTAGAATATGTTTGAAAGCGTACAAAGAATACTAACGATAATTGAACGAATTACCAAAGTAACTCGGAAACTGCGACCTTCCGGGATTTTTGTGAAACATTGGGAATATCCAAACTTTTTTTGTTACAAACGAAATATTTGTAAACTCCTGGTACTTGTACTCGAAGTAAGCAATATTGCAGTGCTCTAAACATCCCTTTTCGTCTTTCACAATTTTTTGCTAACCTCATTGCCATTGTTGTGCTGAACCTGTTCTGCCACCAAGTTGTATAAACCTACCTGCAGAAATAATAAATCTGTCTATATATCTAACGGTCTATCTGTCTATCTAACCTCAACCGCCGTACGGGTGGCAAAATGACTTTTAGGGAATTAAAATTGTTATGTTGGCAATAAATTTCAATGATTGAAGTACGCTTGCCGTGTTGATTCCCCGTAAGTGCTCTTCAGCCTGAATACGAGTGTGTTGTAAAACACTACAAAAAGCAGTGTTAAGTAATTCATGTTGTTAAGTATTAAAATCATAACAACAGTAAGACATTTTGCCAAACTTTCGAGGCTATAGTCATATATTCTTTGAGATCATGGGGTAATGGATCATATAGTTTGGGATAATCGTATTATCTTATCGCACTGCTAGTGAAACCGATTATTAAAACAAGCAAAAATAAGATAATCGGAACTGTTATTATTTTCCCACTGGTCGGAGCTTCTAACAAGGCATTGAATGTTAGCTAATTAACAAACATTTCCTCGAGTGCAGAGGGAAGTTCAGTGCATAACTGCGGATGGGCAAGACTTAACTTACTCTTATGTAATGTGCACATAGTCATGTGATGATAGGTGAGTGTAATTTATACCGTTGCAACGGAAATGCTAATGATCAGTGTTGATAGTCAAATAGCGTGCTTAACATTTGTGTCGAAAGTGTTAATGATTGTTCTTCTAGCCCTTGAAAACGTATTGATTTCCGTTTCGTAATTTTTGTTGTCGTCTTTTTCTTTCTGAAGATAATTCTATATTTGACGTTTATTTTTAGAACTTTGTGAAAAAGATTATTCATCAAACAAGAAAGAGAAAATTACAGAGGTGCTCCTAATTGTAATTCATGATACAAGATAGAATGCGATATTAAAATCTTCTCTGACTAGGCTACAGCTCCCCATATCGAATTGTAATAACTTTCGAAACCCAATCACAATACAGTTTGTATCACTCTTATGACTAGTGGTGAGAATGGTAGGCAATTGCCCCCTCCTAATACTCGGAAACGAAGAAAATTTATAATTTTACTATATATTTACTACATAATAGTTTAAACAATAGTTTAAGTTATTAGATCAAAAGTTATAAGAGCCCAAAGAAACTCATGAAGTTAAAAAAAGACAATTGTACTTCCGTCGCAAATCCTATTAAAATGGATCGATTTAGATACGTGTGTCGTATTACATGAATACAACATTAATGAAGTCAACGTACTATTCAGTTAATGAGAAACAAGCAGAAGGGTTTACTTGGGATTATACCGTCTCTTGTTCTCATTTTTACATTTGCGAGGAAGGCGATAATTTGATGTCTAAATACAGATATCTCGATTTTTAAAATATCCTTCTCCTTCCTCCTTCCTCCATAGTTCTGATATCAGTTTCTTGAAAACCTTCATATCTCAATTTTTAAATTCGCCAACTTGTTTCCATTTTATAGATAATTCGTATATCAGCATCTTGAAAACCTTGATATCTCGATTTTTAAATTCTTCTCCATCCCCTTTCCTCGTTAATTCACATACCAGTATCTTGAAAACCTTCGTATCTCGATTTTTTGTTGTGGAGAGAAGGCTTAAGAACGTGAAGGAAAGTTCAAGGTAGTAATGAATTCGAATTTTAATTAGTTTAACTTTATTCCGTTTTCCATATTGCTTTTGTTTAATATGATAATAATATTTAACCTACAGTTTACCCTCTGTCTTACGACAAAAACTGATGAAATGGGTGTTATCGAGTTTTTTGTCAAAGATAAGGGGAAAACGTTAAATGTTTAATAAAAATTAATAAATTCCAGATAGCAACTTATTCGAGTTATCCTGAATCCCATTATTCGACGAATTATTTTTACCATGTGTATTGTAGCAGAACGAATCTCGATCTTATTATAAATATTTATTCATATATTCCTAATATCTTATACCATAATTTTTTTTAATGAAAATATTTATTTTGCATGGGTTCAGTTCGAACAATATTGCATATAGAAGATACTGTCATGCGATTACGAAATTGGTCGATTTTCATTCCTCCCCTTTTATTTACCTAAAATAAAATTGGAGGCTGGTTGTTATTTTGATTATCATATTTAAACACCCTTTCACTCCACAAAATAAGAAAACAAACTTTTTTTAAATCAATTTTCGCTAAAAAGGTGAAATATATTTTTTTATCTCCATTGTTTGTGTTGTGTTCGTTGTTAATCCGACTAGTTTCTGAGCTTATCTTCTCTACAAAAAATAACATTCTCAACAAAAAATAACGTGCTATTTTAACAAAAATAACATTCTCTCGGTTCTTTTAGATGACCATAATTATCACACCTTTCTTCCCCTCTTTCTCTCTATCTATATCTATCTCTCTACCTCCCTCTCCACCCTCTCTCTCTTTCCTCCCTCTCTCCCGTTTTCTCGCCCTCTCCCCTTTCTCTCCCTCTCCCCTTTCTCATCCTCTCCCCATTCTCACCCTCCCCCCCCTTTCTCTCCCTCCCCCTTTCTCTCCCTCCCCCCTTTCTCTCCCTCCCCCTTTCTCTCCCTCCCCCCTTTCTCTCCCTCCCCCCTTTCTCTCCCTCCCCCCTGTCTCTCCCTCTCTTTTTTTCTTTTTATTCCCTCTCTCTGTCTCTGGAAACCTTTCCTAGACAGCATGTTTTTTAATAGATTAATTTTTCCTTTATACTATTTTATACATAATACTAATTCGCAGCCTTAAAAATTCGTCCACGGAAGTTGCACTTCAAAAGAACATTGCCCCATGTATCAATTTCTGTTCTAACATCATTCGTTGATATTCTCACACTTATTCAGTACTTATTATATAGATCCTATGTATTTTATCGTGAATTATATCAACATTAACGCGCGCGCGTGTGTGTGTTCGGTTTGCAGGTGTACCACGAGTGCTTCGGCAAGTGCAAGGGCATCTGCACGCCCGAGCTGTACACGGACCAGCACGCGCACTGCATCCAGTGCGTGGAGTGCCACGGCATGTTCTCGCCGCAGCGCTTCGTGTGCCACGCCCACCGCGCCCTCGAGAACCGCACGTGCCACTGGGGGTTCGACTCGGCCAACTGGCGCGCCTACCTGCTGATCGCCCGCGACCAGGCCGAGCACGAGAAGCTGGCCAAGGTGCTGGACGTGTTCAAGGAGCAGCACGACATCGCCCACCCGTCGCCCGCCGCCCTCAAGCGCAAACAGGTGCGTGCACACTTCCTTGCTTTTCTTCAAGCCGTTTCGGGTAATGCTTCCGTTTCGGGTAATGCTTCCGTTTCGGGTAATGCTTCCGTTTCGGGTAATGCTTCCGTTTCGGGTAATGCTTCCGTTTCGGGTAATGCTTCCGTTTCGGGTAATGCTTCCGTTTCGGGTAATGCTTCCGTTTCGGGTAATGCTTCCGTTTCGGGTAATGCTTCCGTTTCGGGTAATGCTTGCGTTTCGGGTAATGCTTGCGTTTCGGGTAATGCTTGCGTTTCGGGTAATGCTTGCGTTTCGGGTAATGCTTGCGTTTCGGGTAATGCTTGCGTTTCGGGTAATGCTTGCGTTTCGGGTAATGCTTGCGTTTCGGGTAATGCTTGCGTTTCGGGTAATGCTTGCGTTTCGGGTAATGCTTGCGTTTCGGGTAATGCTTGCGTTTCGGGTAATGCTTGCGTTTCGGGTAATGCTTGCGTTTCGGGTAATGCTTGCGTTTCGGGTAATGCTTGCGTTTCGGGTAATGCTTGCGTTTCGGGTAATGCTTGCGTTTCGGGTAATGCTTGCGTTTCGGGTAATGCTTGCGTTTCGGGTAATGCTTGCGTTTCGGGTAATGCTTGCGTTTCGGGTAATGCTTGCGTTTCGGGTAATGCTTGCGTTTCGGGTAATGCTTGCGTTTCGGGTAATGCTTGCTTTTCGGGTAATGCTTGCTTTTCGGGTAATGTTTCCGTTTCGGGAAAATGTCGGGTGATAATGGTAGAGAATGTAAACGCTAAGAGTTGAGTGAAACTTTTCTCCAAGGCTTCAAACCAAATAACGTTTTAGTTCGGTTTCAATTACGGTTAGTTTCGGTATCAGTTACTGACGGGTGATAAAGCTATAGAACGCCATTCCCAAGTGTAAACAGGTGCTTGCAGCCGCTGTTTCCTTTCTTGAAAAGGAACGTTTCGGTTTCAGTTACTGTTGGGTGATATTGCTAGAGAATGGAAACGCTAAGAGTTGCGTGAATCTTTCCTTCAAGGGTAAAAACCAAGCAACGTTTTAGTTCGGTTTCAGTTATTGTTAGTGTCGGTTTCAGTTACTGGCGGGAGATGGTGGTAGAGAATGCAAACACAAACACGTGCGTTCATCTTTTTCTCAAGGCCTGAAACCAAGTTACTTTCCGATTTCGGTTTCAGTTCCGGTCGGACGATTATGCTGTAGAATGCTACACGGAAGTGCAAACAGCTGTGTGCCGCTGCCGCTTCTTTCTTCAAAGCGTTTCAAGTAATGTTTCGGTTTCAGTTACTGTCGGGTGATGATGGTAGAGTATGCAAACGCAGACAGGTGCGTGCATCTTTTCTTCAAGGCTTCAATCTAAGTAACGTTTTAGTTCGGTTTCTGTTACGGTCAGTGTCGGTTTCAGTTACTGTCGGGTGATGGTGGTAGAGTATGCAAACGCAAACAGTTGCGTGCATCTTTTCTTCAAGGCTTCAAAGAAAGTATGTGCCCCCACGAGGGGCGTAGTGCGTACCCGGCGTGTATAGCCGAAATCGACATCACCCAAGCTGAAAAAATGTAGAACTTTTGTTTTCGCATTTTTATTTTGTTTCCTTGTTAACGTTTCTACCATAAATATATTTTTTTCAATACTTAAACAAGCTGAAATTCGTATGGAAAGGGCGTCGCAGAATGGTACCAGAATGAATGTTACGAGAAGCCAACTCCGCCACGAGCAAATGGTGAAATGCCTTTCGCGGGACTCGAACGCTCATCTGCATATCTGTTGCAATATGTCGTAAATCAGTTCCAGACGTGAGATCTTTACAGCTCGACGTCCCCCCTCTCGTGCAATTTGTTTTTCGAGCGACGAAAGAGCTTTTTTTTTCCTCGTGTGGTTCGCTAAAACGACCGCGAAGCGACAGAGCGGTCCGTGGCCACTCGTTCTGTGTGTGTGTGTGTGTGTATGCGTTAGTAAGATCCTGTGTGTGTGTGTGTGTGTGTGTGTGTGTGTGGCGCAGAAGCCGCCTCTCGCGCTCGTAATCCCAAGGCAGTTAAAAGATCCGCACGCGGCCGCGTGGGTTCAAGGGCGGAGGCGGCGGCGGCTGCGGCGCGCGCGCGCCCCCGCGCGGCCATCGCCAGACTGCGTTGGCCATTACTTTTAACGACGCCCGCCGTCTGATTGCCGCGCCACCTGCAAACGCTCGCGTGCGCTTGCCCCGCCCGGATGCGCGCGTGTCTCTGTGGTGCTGCTGCCCCGCACGTAGGTTGGGAGGTGGGGGAGGGCAACTGCGACGGTTTCGTGACGATTGAATGCGAATGAGGGCGAAAGTATCGTGTTGGAATAACTTCAGGAATTTGAAGTAATCTTGGGGGTTTGAAATAACCCCTGTAATTCGAAATAACGTCAGGTAATTCAAAACATTTGTAATTCGAAACAACCCCCTTGTAATTCCAAACAACCCTGTAATTCGAAACAAGCCCCTGTAATTCGAAACAAGCCCCTGTAATTCGAAACAAGCCCATGTAATTCGAAACAACCCCTCTAATTCGAAACAACCTCCTGTAATTCAAACAACCTCCTGTAATTCGAAACAACCCCCTGTAATTCGAAACAACCCCTTTAATTCGAAACAACCCCTTTAATTCGAAACAACCCCCTGTACTTCAAAACAACCCCCTGTAATTCGAAACAACCCCCTGTGATTCGAAACAACCCCCTGTGATTCGAAACTACCCTCTGTAATTCGAAAGTAGTCCGCCTTCGTAATTTTATTTTTGTGAAGTTCCATTGCTTTCCAATCGAACTTATTGATGCATTTTCCCTTTTTCGTCAATGATACCTCTCTGCAAGTGAGATAGGGTCGACACAGTAACAGTTAATTTCGCCAAGGGGCGTTCAGACGAGGAAAGTCGTTGGAAAGTCGAAGACATTAAAAGCAGAGCGAGCGACTCACCTCATCATTAAGTGTGGTTGATAAGAGAGTGTATCTGCTGGCATGCTGTTGGAGACCATATGAAATGATTCTGTATGCATAAATTCTCCGCGTGCATGATACCGACAGGTGGTGTGATTTCGTATTTTCTAAAGGTTATTATTGCCACTAATTCTTTCTCTGTTAACTTGTTTCGAAATCAGCAGAACGAGAAATTGTAGCTTTTTTTTGGTAAGTCAAACGTTACAGTATTTTATCACAACAAAAACTGTTAATGGAATCATATTTTTGTGTGCCTCAACTAGTCAAAAAATCGTCGCGATTCATTCTCTCTAAAAAAATCTAAAACGCAGTAGCACCACTATCGCCCTCATACCGCATTCGTTTCACTTTTACTCCATCTCATATCATTACGACGTGCGGATGCGTTCATACAGCTCTATGCTGGTGGCGTACGTGACAAAAGAGTGGAGATTGTGCTGGCAGACGACCTCAAAACGCGAAGCCTTGTGGCAGTGGGGACCTGGTGCAACCAGTTCGTAATAATGAAGGCTTCTGCTTATTTGAATTGATTGCAGCAGCGATGAAAATACGGGGACAAATAGGTCTCCCCTGTGAAAAACAACAACGAATGATTAAATTGGAAATTTTTAGTCACTTCAAACTTAAAAGGCTAGTTCAAAGCAGAAATGAAAGAATGTGATATATAAAACTATAGGAAATACACTAATCATATACTATTATCAATGCGAAAAAATATCTCGCTAAGAATGGTTTTTTACTTGATGAAATTTGAAGAGAGTGAAAAAGGCGGTAGACAACCCATAATCAATGTGTTATCAAATTGTTCATATTAAGCAGACTGTTCAGATTGAGATTGTCTACAACCATGTAATTTTGTTGTTCAATAATACTTCTGCCAGAGGCGTAACAGCCCCCCCCCCACTCCCACCCCCACCCCCACCCCACCCCGAGTGACCGTTGTCCCTCTTCGATTCCTCATCGATGGAAGAAGAGGCGCTTGCGTTGTCTATTGGGCTAGAGAAATGAAAACTGACGTCACCGTCGCAGCCGGTAGACCTGACATCACTCTGGTAGGCAAAAAGAAGGAAGAAATTTAACTAATTGACACAACCTTCCCAGTCTCGTAAAACATCGACAGATGCTGTAATAACAAGATTAGTGATGACGAGGACCAGGCAGATGAAGTAAAGAAACTTTGGAAGAAAACAAAAATTTTAATTTATCTCATTATCATTTCAGCAATTATTTTTTCATTAAGCACAAAATTCAAACATTTCATTATAAGCACAAAAAACACGTGAAAACACCAAAATTAGAAGAAAAAATGGCAAAAATTCAGAAGTTAGTGATCAGTTAGGATATCTGTTAATTTGATGAAGTTATTGGGAGACAAGCTTTAATAAACTTCATTTATTGTCCGTTCAACCAAGGGTGAAAAAACGTCAAACGCTTTGCAAACCGAAACAATAATTATAAATAACAACAATAATAATAAATAGTAATAATAATAATAATAATAATAATAATGATAATAATAATCCAATACTAGAGAAAAATCCAAGAAAAATCATTAGAAAAATACTCGGTGCGAGACTCACTCCCGATGGATACAGATTACAATCTAATGAGACAACTGAAAAGTACTCGAACATAGAAGTCGACATCAGGAAAAGACGACTGAAATTCTTCGGACACATAGACAGGCTACCAAATACTCGACTAACTAAAAGAATACTAAACTATATATCCTCACTTAAAAGTACAACACCATGGATGAAAGAAACAAAAAAAGACATGCGACACGCCGACATAACTGACACCTCAGACAAAAACACCTTCCGTAACAAAGTGAACAAATGGGAAGTCAAACCAGAACAACCAAAATCAAAACCCTACAGACCGAAATGGTCTGAAGAAAGAAAACTGGCATTCTCCAACAGAATGAAAGAATATTGGAAAATTAAGAAGAACTCCACAAAAACTAATTAGAACTCCACAACAACGAGTCAATTTTTGCTTAACGTTTTCCATTATTGGGAAAATACGCTAATAATAATAATAATAATAATAATAATAATAATAATAATAATAATAATCCAATACTAATACTTCAAATGAAATATTTACTTTGAGACAAATCTTTCACTTTATGTTTTTCAAATTGAATAAATTTGAATGACCCACTTCTCCGCAACTTGAATCCTACTCACGCCCACGACTTTCTAGGAGCCGGCTGCTCTGATAGTTTTCCGTGGTTTCTCCGATCAACATCAGGCGAATGCCAGAGCAGTACCCTAACAAACGGGCCACGGACCGCACGCGATCCTTTCTTCCTATTCCTTCTCCTATCCTTATCCCTTACTTACACTCACTTCCACTTACATGCACTACACTCTCACTCATGCCGAGAGACCGGTCGGGAGCTTCGTGCTTGTCCCGGCTGGGCGGGTGCCCCGATGGGAGACACCTGGTTGGGGAAAGCTAGCCGACGATATGTCGGTGCCGGATTTCACCATCCATAACCGCCAGCTCCCGAGAAAACAATCATTACGCTTACGGGAATAGTGACCTTAGCAGTTGTCGCGCCCGGAATCACTAATCAATCAATCAATCAATCAATCAATCAGAGACGTTGAAGTAGTATGATTGTTCATCTCGTCCTCGTTCTCTTTGGAGTCGAAGCAACGAACGGACCCCACTTCCTGCCGCTCTTACGTCACTGCGTGCGTGCGTGCGTGCGTGTGTGTGTGTGTGGATGCGTGAGTAGGGGCAGCAGCGCGTATATCTAGCGCGCATTCCTGCAGCGACATCTTAAGTGCCTCGACGCCAGTTCGTTCCGGCCGATCGTTCCGTTGATGGCTTCTGCTAAACGAGGTGAACGGTTCTCGGAACCACTACGCTGTGTGTGAGAGAGAGTCGAGTAGTTGTTTGTACACGAGGTAATAGATGCATACTCCGAGCGTACTGTTGGTGTGTGCTTGGAGGGTTGTAAATAACTGTGGAAATGAAATGTACGCACCGCGCTTTGAAATGAAAGGCGACTCGTTCTCGCTTTTTCGGTTTACGACTGGTTTACGACCCGCGCGGATCGGGATGTGAGATGAAGATGTCGCTTTCAGTTGCGGCTTTGACGCGAAATGTGTGGGTGTGAGAGAGAGGAATAAACAGAACCCTGTTTGATGGGTGTCACATTCCTAGGGGTGCTACATCTGTCGTCTAGGAGGTCGTACGGCCTACTTCCCTTTCTTATCACCGTATCAATCATGTTTGTGGTGTAGGTATTTTGAGTCTATTCGTTCATTAGGTCATCGCGTCAATGTCATTGACTTTTTAATCGTTGTTATATTTGCACCTGAATCGTTGTCGTTGTCAAAAGTTCAGAAATACACGGTTGTTACTACAGTAGAACCCTGTTAATCTAAACTAATTAGGATGTGGTGTGTTCAGATTCGGAAATGTTCAGATTATCCGAAAAGTGTACCGTACATATATAAATACGTCTATAGGTTTACCAGACATTGCAACGTAGCGTGCGGTGTGGCAAAATGGCAACAAAGTCTATCTATCCCATCATTACATGGCATCATCAAGCTGATTCAGTTCCTTGCGGCAAAAGGAGACTACCGATTTCTGAGTAAAAATTACTGCTTCACAAACATGTGATATACACCGTGTAGTTACGAGAGCAATAAATGTTTCATTTCGACAACTTGTGTTCAAATAATTAGTAGTTCAGTTCTACAGTAATTATACACTAAAAATAAGCATTTTATTTATTTTGTTTATTTTTCCTCCATCCCGAATTTTTTCGGATTTGCGGGGTCCTGATTAGCAAGGTATGTGTCCAAGCGATTACGAACTAAAACCATTGATCAATGTAGATTAGCATTTCACAATAACATCCAAGAAAGAAACGTTTTCAAATGAGAATGAGAGTCTGCCCGCGACTCTCAGCGATACCCGACGACATCTAACTCTGTCACTCTCCGCGACTGTGTGATTCCTCGCGACTCCCCGTAATATCTTGTGACTCTCCACGACTCCCCGGATTCTCCACGAGTCTCCGTGACCCCCCCCCCTCCGACTCCCCTCGTCTCTCCACAATCCCCACGATTTTCTGCGAGTCCCCGCGATTCTGAGAGACTTCCCAGGATTCCCCACGTGTTCCCTTGTGTGCCTACGACTCCCCGCGTCTCCTCGCGACTCCCCGTGTCCGCCCTGTCTCCCCGCGACACCTCGTGGCTCCCCATGTCTCTTCGCGTCTCTCCGCGACACCTCGCAACGCCTCTTATCTCACCGTATCTGCCGTGGCTCCCCGCTCACCTCGCGCCTCCCCGCTAATCCCCACGTCTCTCAACGTCTTTCCACGTCTCTCCACGTCTTTACACGTCTGCCCACGTCTGCCGAGGTCTTTCCACGTCTGCCCACGTCTTTCCACGTCTGTCCACGTCTGTCCACGTCTGTCCACGTCTTTCCACGTCTGTCCACGTCTTTCCACGTCTGTCCAGATCTTTCCACGTCTGCCAACGTCTCCTTAAGTCTTTGCTCCTAATATCTGCATTACGTCTCAACGCCTATTTTGATATCCTCCCCTCCCCGGACGGGGGCCGCATCCTCTCCTCCGCCAACGCCCTCTTCGACATTTATCCTGCGCCATACAAACTGCAATGCCCGCACCCTTCATCGCTAACACCGCCACCCCCTTCACGTCCGCTAACTGCAGACTCCGTTTACGCCGCCGCTGCCGTCCACCTGCCATGGCCACCTGAACACTACCTCCTCCTCACCGCCGCCGCTGCCTCCTCCATCACTAACACTATCTGCTCAACCGCCGTTGCCGCCGCCGCCATCACCATCACCGCCGCCCAACTACCAACCACCCACACTCACACCACCCACCCCGCCACCCACCCCGCCACCCACAACACCACCCACCCCACCACCCACCCCACCACCCACCCCACCAACCACACCACCACCACCCACACCACCACCACCCACACCACCACCACCACCACCTCCACAACAACAACAACCACCTCCGCCGCCACTACCAATCTCACTACCAATCAAACTACCAACCACAATACGAACCACACTACCAACCACACTACCAACCACACTACCAACCACACTACCAATCACACTACCAATCACACTACCAATCACACTACCAATCACACTACCAACCACAATACGAACCACACTACCAACCACACTACCAACCACACTACCAACCACACTACCAACCACACTACCAATCACACTACCAATCACACTACCAATCACACTACCAATCACACTACCAACCACACTACCAACCACACTACCAACCACACTACCAACCACACTACCAACCACACTACCAACCACACTACCAACCACACTACCAACCACACTACCAACCACACTACCAACCACACTACCAACCACACTACCAACCACACCACCACCACAACCACCGCCGCTGGCGTTCCGCCATCAACATCACCCTCTGCTCCACCGCCACCAACACCACCACCATCTCCGCCGTATCCACCACCATTACCGCCACCTTACTTTTGCCTCCATCACCATCACCTCCACCAGCACACCATCACCTCCATCAGTGCCACCGCCAACACCACCACCACCACACCATCACCCTCACCTCCACCACTACCAGTGCCACCAAAACCACCACCTCCGCCACCGCCACTACCTCCGCAACCGCCGCCGCTACCGCGGGCTATTTCTGGCGGCGCCCACTCGCCGCTATTTTCGATTGCCTCCCTTTATTCCCCGCGCGAGGAGACTCCCGCCCGCCTTTCCCTTCGCAGACGTCTCGCCTACGCGCATCTGGGCGCCTCCCTGCCCACGGGCGGAGTCCGTATGCCCGCTCTTGAAATGGGTGCCATGGTGCATCGACACTCGCAAGGCCGGATTAACATCCAAGTAGCATTAAACTAAGGGGGCCTCTTAAAAATACTCAATGGAATATAAAAAAACAAATACAGAAAAAGGAAGTATAATCTTCACCATTAAAAATCGTATTAAAATATTTGTAACATAAATGCAGGAATATAAAATTTTCGTTAAACATTATTGACACCCCAGGGTCAAAACCCTGGATTTGGTGACCGTCACACTCGTGTCCACTCCCCGTAAGAAGGGCTGCTCTTTCGATTCACGTGACTTGCCCCCCTCTCCAAACCCTTATCAAATAAGGTTTGTTTTATGAAAATAATACTGCCGAACTTGGTAACCGTTAGGTCCCCGAGTCTCTATTCTGGTCAGACTCAATCATTTTGCCCCGGTCCTCATAATTCATCCTGCAGGTGAGATTGGTCCTCCTTAAAACGTGGTTTACCTGGGCATGCCGACGTGGAAAGCAGGCAGTGTCCGCAACACCTTAGAAACATCAACATCAGTTGTTAAGAAGTTCAACTACGTTGGCTCCTGCATGTACACTAGTTACTAGTTACTAATATACTCCGATTTAAATGTAGTGTCCCTTCTAGACCATTAGCTGAAAGGAGAAAAGGACACTCATTCAATCGGGGGCTCCTTTGCGATGTATTGTTTTTTGTTTTTTTTGGAATTAAAGCTCCTGATTGTATCAGTGTCCCCCCTTCTCTCCTTTCAGCACGTGACCTTGAAGAAACACTACATTTAATTCGGATTATAAGCGTTACCCCCATTTCAAGCGTAACCCCTCAGTCTTCAGACAAGGGTCATTCCCTGACTCCTCCTGCCCAAATTCGACACCCGAGAGTTGAAGCCCTAGATTTGGTGACCATCACACCCTTGCTCACCACCCGGAAGAAGGGCTGCTCTTACCATTCGCGTGACTTGCCCCCTCTCCAACCCCACGAAGTAAATAGCTCGTTTATGTCCATCGCGCCTCTAATGAACCCTTCAGGTCAAGTGCATGCATTGCCTTCCTTGACCCTTGTAATTCACCCCACGAATCACTCGACAGGTGAGATTCCTCCCTCTTAACGCGTGCCTTATAACTCGCCTCCCCCAGGTAGAAACCTAGTATTGTGATGGTCACGCCCCGCGATCACTCTCCAGGTGAAGTCCAGCCCTTTTGATTCGCGTGTCTTGTCAACCCTGGCTCGGTGACCGCTGTGCCCCTCTGGTCTCCCTTCGGGTCAAGATCGTAGGTTTTACCTCGGCCCTCCTAACTCCCCCATCCAATCATTCATCAGGTGAGGACGTCGGCCGTCTTCCAGGGGACGGTGAATGCCCGGGCAGAGGCGGCAGCGGCAGCCACGGCGACGCGCGAGTAGAGAAACCGGGAAAGGGGGAGGAGGTCGTTCGTACTCGAGAGGGGGACAGGAAATCAAGACGGTGTGAATGGAGGCGGGTCGCAGCGACGCGCCGCACGCGGTGCCGGACAAAAGTACGACGAGGACGAGGAGGGCGGGGAAGACGGAGGTGGCGACAAAGGGCGCGCGCGAAGGGCCGCCCGCGGAGCTCTGGCAGCGTCGACCAGTTGGTGGCGCGGGGGGGGGAAGGGGAAGGGAGGCACTCCGTGCCAGCCCAAAGGGCTCCACGTGTTACGCGAACTGCCCGCCGCACACGTGCGGGTAGCGGGGGATTAATGCATAAGCAGCTTAAGCGCGCGTTTCGGCTGCCCGCTGGATAGCGGAGGACGATGTATTAAAATGCAAATGTATGTTAGTTCTTAATTATCCTCTCGCTAAGGCTCGCTATGGGAATTTATTTTTTTAATTGATGAATGATTCTGGTCGCGTCAACGGCTTAGGTCATTACTCCCGTAAGGGCAGTGAATGTTTTTATCGCGGAAGGTGGCGGTGAATTTCCCCTGCTGGCGGGCGAGATCCGGTGCAGACTGCGACGGCTTGGCAGTATTTCCCCTACCAGGTATCTCCCACTAGGTATCTCCCACCAGCGGGGTACCGCCCCAGCCGGGACAAGCTGTAAGCTCCAGACTGCTCTCCCGACATGTGTGGTTGTATAGTGCACGTGAGTGGCTGTGTGCGTTAGTAAGAGGTGAGGAAAGGACAAGGAAGAGGAAGGAAAGATCGCGCGAAATAACTGGCACGATTGTTAGGGTATTGCTTCGGCATTTATGTGGTGTCGATCGGAGAAACCAAGGAAAACTACCGATCAGAGCAGCCGGCTGCTAGAATTCTGCTCCTTAGAGCGATTGACGATTGAATTCGACCTAGCTGACAATCTAGTGTCGAAAATCCTGCCACCGTCAACAGTCGAACGTAGGACCTGCCGGGTCAGGGGCTCTGCTATGCCCTGAGTCACCTTTGCTGGTGTAACGCTTTTTTACTACTTGTAAGATATCGACAGAAAACTGTCGATAAATGTGCTACTACAGGATAGGCAAATTCCCCCATAGGTGTAATACACAGATTTTAAGACGCGGACAAATTTAAAATCCTGACATAACCTCCTAAAAGTTCTTACGTGTCATCTGAATTTTTGAAACCACAATATTAATGTAACTATGTACATAAATATTTTATTTTGCACATATTCGAAGGCCCATATCAAGAATAACATTAATATGGGAACCTGCTTAATTGTGGGTTGTGTTTGTTGATGTTAATTTGCAATGTTACTCATTATTTCGTGGTTTTCGATTATTCGCTCAATTTTTGTCCCTTAGGGCAGTTTGAATTAGGATTGAATGTGCCACGAAAATTACAAATGGTACCCACGGTGATTTTACTTAACATCCTTCATTTCCAATTCCCGTTGAAATTCATCTGTTTACGTTGCAAATTTTGCTGAACGTTCCCTCCATTTTTCATCCAATTTGTTCGCACGCAACCCATCAGGGCTCGATAAGTTAACCGTATCGGTTTCCCTCCATTATCATTGTCGATATATCATCGTCAGCCGAAAAAAAAGGGGACTGTTCTTTCATTGTGTTCAATGATTCATCGTGCTTGGAAAAGTATTTTTCCCCCCACTTATTGGCAATCATGTAAAACGTTTTTTCCCCTTTGTGGGAGATCGATATGGGCGGACACCGAGTGCGAGAGGGGTCCGCGACCAGCGCGCTCAGCGGGGCCATTGTCGCCTAAAGACAAATGACTGCGCTTCGAAGAACTGGCCGCCAGACTTCGCTTCCGCGGCCGCGTGCACTCGCAGTGCTCTAACCTTCTTTTGTTGGTGGTCACATCGTGGATACGGCTTTTATTATTTTTTTTTTAAAGTAATGCAATGCTACGCGAAAAAACGGTCAATTTTCGGCAGAATATTTACAGAGCTCTGGTAACGAAAAATTAGAAAATCTTGCTTGCTAAACTTTGAAAAAATATCCTCCAACACGTGGTGTAGCCAGAATCCATATTTTGTGGTCCTTCTTACCGAAAAATCGTCGGCAAAACGACAAGCCTCCGTCCGGCTATTAACAACGCTGGATGCTAAAACGATCAGCAGATTTTCTCCAAAATCGATATCCCTCTATCGATCTGTCTGATGTGGCCACCCCTTGACTTTGAAACCGATATTTTAATTTTCGGGGGTACTTTACATGAAGCCCCTGGGACATTTTCTTGATAAAAAATGGCACCATCGTTTCTGATTAAATTTTGTTGTTGGATAGTGTATAGGACTTTTTAAGAAAGTTGGGCAGGTCTTATAAACCTTGAAAATCGGATTTTTCGAAAATTGCAAAAGTTCAAAATGTTTTCGTAGTCTTCCTACCACTCAAACATTAAAGATAGAGATTTTTTCCTCAATGAAATCTGTTCCTTAATGATAGATTTTGAAATAAGGTCATGCACAATTTTTCGAAAATTTGAATACTTTTCGCGTAATTTTTCGTGAAAGTACGAGCGAGAAAGTATGTGCTGTTTTAACACCACTAGTTGTTTACGCGCGTTGGGAGATGAAGGAAGGAAAGCTTTGGTCCTTTGGAACACGGATAAAAATCATTATTTTGTGATTAAATCTATTGGAGGGAGTTATCGCGAGGGAAACTTGAAAGAATTCAAGAATTGCTGAAGTGAATGATACAATTTTGTACATCGTTCATTGAAGGATAATGTAGTTTTTACAATGCATTGCATTCCGACCATGTACAAGCAAGCAGGTCTCGTGGCAGTTGTAAATCTGTCTGAAACTTGCCATATTTTGGGGAACTCAAATAATTAGCACATATAACATCTAAGGACACAAGTAAAGTGATCCTGATTGTCATCCTAATATCCTAATAGTCAAATTTTATTATGACTGATTTTCTATTATAATTATGCATTTTTTCATTCATTCATCAATAATCATTGACAATGGAAAAACCTTGAGCACAAAAATCAATAAATCAGGCAAAGCTTCTATAAATCTATGCATCCGGGTGATACTGCGTACTCAATGAACCCGATCAGATAAGAGTGGAACCTGGTCTGTAAGCCGATAGGCAATTGGACCACTGTGTGGAAAGCCCTTTTTTCCCGACCTTGCCGCAATGAGCACGCCCGTAAATCAGCCCTTGGACTTTTTCGCCTGGCCCTTGTACAGTCCCCCCGCGCACTTTAGGAAACTTCTCGGGCGTAACGCAGGGGTTTGACGTTGGAACTGGTGATGGCGTTGAAACTGGTGATGGCGTTGGAACGGGTGATGGCGTTGGAACGGGTGATGGCGTTGGAACGGGTGATGGCGTTGGAACGGGTGATGGCGTTGGAACGGGTGATGGCGTTGGAAGGGATGCCCGACCTTAGAACTCTCATCCGTTCTTGACATTTTTCAAAAAAATTCAGTGTAATTTCTCCGAACAAATGGCGTCTATTCAGACGAGAGAAAGTTAACTTCCGGTGACAGTAGGGTGGTTTTCTATACTTGCCAATAATGCAGGCGTAGAGGGTCTGTGGATTCGTTCTGAACGATGTTGACCGGAGAGAAATCCTGATGCTGGATGCAAAAACCTGCTGGACCAGAATGCAGTCCGTATCTTTACGAAATGGAACTGCTCAGAAACTTGTATATTGCATTCGTATTTAAATGTGAAATTGTAACAGGTTCGTATGATATTGTTGGGAAATCGTATATTTTCCCTATGTGAAGGGGAAATCAGACCTGTTTTTTCGTTCAAGCTCTTAAGTGGAAATTACTGCTTATCACGTAATTAAGTATCTCAACCAGACATCATCACAAATGGAAAATAAGAACACATACACGAATACCTTATGCATCGTTTCTTTGAACCATGGAATCGAACACTGATTAGAACATAAACAATTAAACATTTATTATTGCGATTGATTTAATAAATCTAATAAAAAATAAGTCAGAGCTTTAATCTGAAAGCTACGTAATTTTTGCTATTTCTGATGTATCTGAATCTCCAAATTCACCCGAGTAATCTCTTTATAGAACACCGTGTCTAGGCCTCCTATCAGTAATGGAACTAAGGATTTACAACACTCAAAATCATCTGATTTCTTTAGAAACGTGCAGTATTATGTAAAAAAAACTGTTTAATGATTGTGGTGAGTTTTCGTTGGCTTTGGTAATGAAATAATTTTATCAGTCGACCTTTGCCAACAATATTGTTTATTACAAGAGCAGCTTTCGATTGTTTATCCTTCATAGTTTTCTAGTACAGCAAATACAAAAACATATTAAAAATTAGAATCAATAGATTAAATAATCTATTAGATAATCTAATAATTTTAAAAAATAGAACTAAAATTTTAAGAACTGAAAGAAAGACAGGAGGGTGTTAAATCATTTAATATTACAAGTAGGTGAATGAAATGGGATTGAACATGTTTAAATTTTTGTACTAGAAGACTGATGATGATGATGATGGCTGAGGCATTGAAAGCTTCTCTTGTAATAAACAGTATTGTTGGCAATGACTCATGTAATTATTTCACAATTCATATATTTAAAAAAAATAAAAATAAATAAATAAATAAATAAAAAATAAAAATAAAAAAATAAAAATAAAAAAATAAAAAACCTCGTATCCCCTATAACTATAATCTCTATGGTCTCGGGTCTCTTGTCCACAAACCACTGATCTACTTCGACTCTAACTACCAATTCCTACCAGCTCTATTACTACCAAAATGCACTGTACCGTTGTTCGCGTAATTGCCCCAATGTGGTGTGCACCCGTAACTTGCGGGCGAGCCGCCCTCCAGTACCGCGGTGTTGTTGGCCGACCGACCGGCCATCAGGCTGGCTAACGCCCGCCCATGGCTCGTTAATCACCCGGCTTGTTCCGTTCCCGAGCACACACCGCGTGCTTTTCGCTTTGCGCTCTGCGTCGAACTTCATCTCTCGCTGGAAGCGTGTTTTCTGTAGCCGGTACAAAGCATACATAGTGTGTTTAATGTGCAGTTTGACGTGTGTGAAATCGTATTTTAATTTACGGTTTTGATGTGTAAAAGAAAAAAAAATTAATCAAAGTACCGCACACTCGTTTGGTGTTTTGTTTTTGTGCAGGTCGTGGTTGGTATTGGGTTTGTGGGCGGGGGTGGGGTTATGCGATTGCCATGTGTGTGCATAATCCCAGTGATATGTCAATGGATAGATACCGAGAAATTCTGTTTTCTGGTTAAGGGTGGTAATCTTTCTTTCTCTTTTTTACGTGAACATGACGAATATCGACATGCTCTTTTTTTTTCGGGCGGTCGTACACAGCAGTACCGGTTTCCCCATGTAGGCAGTGAATTATTTGGTAGATAGCCCGAATGTGTTGCAAGTAAGTGCGGGCAAAAAGAAACCGATAAATGCTATTGAGGAAAATGCTTACCTGTGAAGTAACTGCATTAAAATCAGTGATAAGTTTGTTTGGTACTGTAATAATGGCACGTGGGTACTTTCACTGTAAAAGATGTGGAGATTTTTATATTTGTGAAATATGGAAAATTTGCTGATTTTTCACAGACACGCGATTACGGCAAACTCTGTTAACAAGAATAACTAAATCTCCCTTATTTACTAAAAAACCTGCGTCCCTTTTCACACGGGGAAATATTTTCTCGATAAGAAGCACTTTTAATCATACGACTATGTCTCGCAAAGCGTCAAGAAAATCTTGAGATTCTGTGTAGGAAAGCGCTCAGCCGATAACGCGTTGTAATATCTATCCAAGGCTTGCATTTAGTATATAATACTGTCTCTCAATAGCAGCGCATACATTTACACATTTCGTTGGAATAAAATATTTTAGAAAAAAGTGCGATAACGGAAGAAAGTGCGGCCCTCATCTGTCAGGACTAGAGCTTCAGTTGCGGACATGCTCTACATAATGATAACACATCTGGTTGACTCTTTCACATGCATTGCCGCACCCAAGGGGATGGGACTTCAGTCAAGTCGAAGATACATATTTACTAATATTCACTTTTCCGGAAATATGTTGTAACAAAACCTGTTGTGTACTGGAGATCGCGATTTAATTGCAACCTTCGCGCGAGATCGCAACTTTTGCCTCCTGTTAATCGAGGGTAATCAAGTTATACACACACACACACACACACAAAAATGTTTTGTCTCAACAACAAAATATAATTTTCTCTAATTTTCTATAGAAAGGAAACGCATTGAATTTCTCGATTGAATTACATTAACTGTAAATCTACTAATAAAAATAAATTTTAAATACAGCACAAGTTGGAACAATCTCTAGAAGAAATCATCAAGTATACTGGACACCTACAAATACCTACGTCTACAATCCCCCTCCCCTCCTCGTTCAAACAGACAAAAAAAAAAATCACCCGTAAACGTAGGCTTCCGCGGCTCGAGTTCATGAGTTCTTGGTTGTCTGGGTAACGCCGCGTCGTTGGTTGAAAGGCCGACGTTTCGCCTGTCATATCGCAAACTTCTTCCGGGTAGTGACGAACTACCCTGAAGAAGCACTACCCTGAAGAAACCTGCGATATGACAAGCGAAACGTCGGCCTCTCAGCTAACGTCACCCGGATAGCCAAGAAGTAATAATAAAAAAATATATATAAAAAAAAAATCACCCACTGAGAAAATTCCTGGTTGCGCCACTATTACCGCGATAAATTTACCGCATTCTTCTCGTATCGGATGAGGCTCCTTTTGAATTGTTCATCCACCAAGGACGCCGCTGTCGTCCGGGGCGTGGAATTAATCCAATTGAATTGAGCGGCGGAAGATAACACATAAAAGGACGAGTCGTGTGAGATAAAGCGGAGTGTGTTATGTGTGGTCTCGCAAGTCGAAGCTTCGCAGACGCCTGCCAAGATATCTTTGACCGGCGAGATTCAGCGCTACTGTTTCGATATGATTGGCGGCCTTGCTCTCGTCTTTTCCGTAACAGGGTTCGACTATGGTTTCATTGTCTTGTTACTCATTGGCGTAATATGCTATTTTGAAGTTTTAAATTCAAATGAACGTCCTGTTGTTATATATATATATATATATATATATATATATATATATATATATATATATATATAGATATAGATATAGATATAGATATAGATATAGATATAGATATAGATATAGATATAAAATTTAGTTGATGCCGAAAGTAAATTTGTTCTTTATTTGAAACGATGTTTTTAATTCTGCGAGTTCTACGAGTGGTTTTGAAGCGAATCAGTCGAAGATTAAATGAGATTAGGAAGTTTTAGCAAACCCTCCTTGAAGACATAAGGAGCGTACTTTTCTTAGATACTCCTAGGTTGCTTCTTAGGTTTCTTTTTATGCATACGTACGTCAACAAGGCGTGTGAAGGAAGGACGCCCATCATTGTATGGCTCACTGTATTATTTTTCCTTTTACGTGAGCTTCCATCTTGGAAATTGTAAAGATAAACGCAGGAGTTGAAGTAACCATGAGCTTTCAAATTTATATTATCTTCGTCATATTAATTTTATATCATTTAACTCTCATATTTGCTGTTAAAATGTTTGGTATTTTAACTTTATTCTCGAAAATTTGCGAAGTTGAATTGTTTTAAAACGGCTGCTGGACATGTTAATGTTATTTTTATTTGCTGAAGGACACCATTGGCCAAATCGTTTTGGTAACTTGTCAAATGGAAGTCGGTAACAGGACATTGTAAAAGATACTAAGAACCTGTATTATTAGTTTAAGAATTTGAGTTATTCAATGTTACTTAACATCAGTTCTGTATTAGTGCCTATGCTTCTTCCTGTATTTTCCCTAAAACATCGTGTCGAAATAAATAAAGTGTTACGTTTCGTATCTTCTATTTTCCCCCTCTCTTGCAACGATATTTCACATCTCGTGCTTGTCTCTCGTGATTTCCGTTGTCTTCTCGCGTGACAGTTCACCACGAACATCCGCAGCCTTTCAGAAGCTCTCCCATGCAGTATATCTCTGAGAGACTCACGGTTAAAATGGGCGAAGACGCGCGGTTTCTTGCCAAAGAACCCTGCGCAGACCCAAAAGTGCGTAGCTCACCGGTGTTTTTCGGCCATCTCGTGACAGATTTAGCAGCAGTTTACTGATATTGCCCGCAGGGGAACTCACGCAACTTATCGTGCGTCGTCGCAATTCATTTCGGGAATTTGAATCGACTTTTAACGGATCGGGAAATTATGCTGACCCAATTCCGAACGGATTACTAAATTAGTTAGATTATGACTTCTGAGACGGTAGCCGGCGCTTCCTATTGTAAAGCACTCTAAATGCAGCTTCAGAGCTTGGAAAACGGCTAGTTTATAGTCGGGATCTCCCAGAGAATTTAGTTCGTGAGGTTCTCGAACAGTATTTTAAGAAAATGCTGCATTTTATATTCTTGGATTCTTTCGTACTCTTCTACGTGCCTTCCTTTCTTGATTCAAATTTGCAATCTCGAATTTTAAAAACGTGATTGCAGACACGCAGAAGGAAAAGAGTAAACTCTCTTTAAACTTTGTTTCCTCTCACATAGGGACTCATGATATTTTATCTCGATGTCACTAGTTTTAATGTAAGGTTGCAGAATTTCAAACAATTATTCTCTAATGGAATGCAGAATATACTCTTGGGCATTAATTTATTAATTTACCTTTTTTAAAACATTTTTCAGTAAAAATTCACATGATCTGTGTGAAACGAATTTCAATTTTTTATACGAAAAGCCCAAAAGCAAATGGTGTTAAAACTTCATTTCTGTGGTTATGATTTTCCTTAATTTTCGCAGAAATAGTTTTATTTGCGAGAAAAACAATGTATGAGGAATGTTCTGCGATATCTTGCATAAATATGTATGTTCGAAATACGTATGGCCTACAAATTGTTTTCGAAATTTTAAGGTTCCTTATTTTTAAAAAAAAATAATTTAAATTGTTTCCAAACATTACTATAAAGTTATGCGACCCAATGAGATAATTTGTTTTCAAAAGAAAAGAAATAAATGAATCCCATCTACTTGCAACTGTACTCCAATACCACCTTGTTTTTCTACACTAATGCTCTATTTCAATGCTATCTCATGAATATCATTTGGATCTTGCTCTTGGATTGTTTCTTATAAGAATTTCAAATTCCATTTTCTCTTTCAATAAGCAATAAATTGCTCCTTTCATTATCTCTTCTTTATATCCTGTCTTTTCAGTTTGTTTCATAACCAAGTCGTTCCTCGCGATATAAGAAATTTAAACAGCGTGTTAATCATTCAATGAATTACTACCCGGCGTCGGACAGTTTGACGAACGACCAATAACAGCCTTCAAAAGCCGGCCATGACGCCAGAGCACTTTAAAAGGAAAGATCTAATTGGACCAAATTCGAATTCCCTGGGATGTCTGAAAGCAATAATTCTACGAACACTCGTTTCCTAGTGAGAACAGCATGGCAGGCCTGTCAATGGCAAACCTTCAGACCCGGAATTCTATAGCGGTCGTGAAATGTTTGATTTGTGGGTAATGTCAGTCGCCAATCCACCATGGGTCATTCACCTGGGTTGAAAAGAATTAATCTTCTAATACAGCGTTCCGTTCTTGACCATATTTTTGTAACATTCCGAAACCTTTTAGATTGCTATCGCTGATCATGAAACTGAAGTGTCGTTTGGAGATTTCCGGTAACTGGTCAATTCAACAAGCTCGTCACCCAATTGCAGCCCAGTGTTCGGGGAATATAAGAAATGTGTCCATAAAATCAATGCAACCATGTTCATGAATCGTATTTTACATCGATTCACGCAGTTTGTAACTGGCCGTCTAAGTGGCTGTAAATGATATTGTAAAGAAAGAAAATTTCGTAAGGACTAGAACAAATGAAATTTACGTCCGAAACGAGTACTCTGTCCTACTACTAATATTAATGCTCTCTGGGAAGTGAAGTTCGCCGGCCCTGTGACTTCACACGATTTCTCGCCGACTGCTGGATACGGAGAAGGCTGGGTAACTACAAGGAAAGAGGCAGTATGCTGAGAACGAAGCGAATTCTACGGTGAAAGTGCTACGTCGGCCTCAGCTAAATAAGGACACATAATTCTTCGTACCTCTATTTAACAACAACAAAAACATCGGTGTTTGCTGATTAAATTTTGAACACGTGTTTGGTAGAGAGGAGATACTCTAATAAGGGACTATTTTAACTGGTCGGGAAACAAATGAACGCCATGTAGGGTGTTGGCATTGCAAGAGTTAGTGACGAAGCCGTTTACAAATGAGCGAACTGTGCTTGGATAAAACTTGCAGTAAAGTGGCGAACGGAAGACAAGCAGTAGATGCCAAAGCGCCAGGGGAGGATCTGGTCGTTTAAGGGGGGATTATATATTTTTGTTAAATAAGAAACATATTTGTTATTATACTGTGTATTATTTTTGTAAGGTTGGCCTGTGGATGATACTATAGAATATTATTATTATTTAAATAATTTCATAATTTTAACATAAATAAATATTTAAATAAATTGTGCCAAATAAAGGAAGGTAGCGGAAACCCTCTGGGCTAGGCATGGCCCTCGTGTCTCTCTCTCGCCCTGGATCCTCCACCGCAAAGCGGTTCCTTCGTGTAGTTCGTGTAGTAAAACGTTCTATAGCATCGTTGTTTCGTTATCGACGTCGCATCACTATAGACAGTATACCCGGCGTCGTTGCGGAGGCGGCGGCGGCATCACCACGGGCTGTGACGCCTTCCGCCCGGCGCGGGATCGGCGTCGACGTCGCCCGCCGCGGCGGCGGCCTCGCCCGGCGAAGCAAAGGCGCGGTGCACGGCGAGGGGGCCGGAGTGGGTCGGCGGGGAGAGGCCCCGGCGTCGACGCAGCTGGAGTGGGGGGCACGACGCCGCTCCCGCGGCCGCCGCCGCCACTGTCGCCACCGCGCTGCCCGCGCGCGCCGCCGCCGCGCTCCCCGCTCCCGCCGCCGCCGTGCTCCCGCCTACGCCGCCGCCGCTGCTGCTGTCGCCGTCCCCGCCCCTGCCTGCGCCCCCCGTCCCCGCCGCGCTCCCCGGCCGCGCCCCCCGTCCCCGCCACGCTTCTCGCCCGCGTCGCCGCCGTCCCCGCCCCCTTCCCCCTGACCCCGCCGCGTTCCCCGCCCGCGCCCCCGCCGCGTTCCCCGCCCCCGCCATCACCGCCGTGCCCCCACCTCCACTGTCACCGTCCGCGTCCCCGCCCCCGCCCCCGCCACCGTCCCCGCCGCCGGCCCTCCACCGCCGCAACCGCCACCATCGCGACAACCATCGTTGCCACCGTCGCCACCGCCGCCACCGCCAACGTCATTGCCACCTCCCCCACCGCTGCCACCGCCACCGCTCCCACCGCCGCTCCTCGCCCGGCGGCATGGCGCAGCGGTGCGGCGCGGCGCGGCGCTGCGCGGCACGGCACGGTGAGGTGCGGGGGCGGCGGGAACGAGCGCGCGCGGCGCATGCGCGATGCGACGGCGGCGGCGGCGACGGCGGCGGTAGCGGCGGCGTCTGCGCTGGTGTCTGCGGGCTTATGGTCGTCTGGCCGCCTCCCGCCGGCGCCGCCAGCGCCTCTCGTGGTGACCTTTCGCGGTGGCGCCGGCGTGAACGACCTTTCCGCGCGGCGCGGCGCTGCGCGGGCGGCCGACCGGCCGGGCGGGCGGGCGGGCGGGCGGAGGTGGGGAAGGAGGGGGGAGCGAGCAGTCGTCGGTCACGGGTCAACGGAAGCATGTCAGTGGCGAATGGGGGGTTTCGGAAGGCGGTTATGTAGGGCAGTTAGGAGCTCTGATCGAATGCGCGTGGGCGGAGTGGTGTTTTTTTTTGTTTGTTGATGGGTGCCGAACACGCTCGGGGTACGTGTTGGTTTCGCTAGTCCCGTTCTACCCGACCGGGCTTCCACAAATACTCGGGTTGCGTGGGGGTTTTGCCCGTTCGGGGTACCACCCCGTTGATGTAAACAGGTTTGTCCAACTGGAGGCTCGCGGGCGGCATGAGGCCCGCGGCGCGGTTTATTGTGGCCCACGAAAGAGTATTAGTCAAAAGTGAACGTGTCTTGCATCCTTGTCGGGCGAGAACATTTTGCGCCTAACGCACGCGCCCCGCCGGGGTTAACATCCCCTTAATGTAAAAATAGGTTGTTTAGATTTAAGCTTTTTTTAGTATATTCAAAATCATCTCACTGTGTTTCATTGCGTTATGCACGACAGGGACTGATATGTATGATATCAAGCATGTTGCGTTCTGCCAAGAGCAGCTAGGCAAACTGCCGATATCAACAATACGGAGTCGTCAGGTGTGGAACGTCCGAGTAATGAAAATACAGCCCGTAACCATATTATCGGTTTTGATTGTGGCTATTGAGGCCTTGCAAGTTGGCCATAACTGGTAAAGAGAGAGATTACTCGAAGAAGGGATCGCTTTCGCAGCTACTGCTGGCAAAAACTGTAAGTTATGGCCACGTGCTCAATTCGTCAGTGTGTTCGTTTGCAGTTGGCTCACTTGTGTGCTTGCAGTTCGTTTGTAGTTGACTCATTTGCGTCGACGGTGTGTACTTGCAATTCTATCGTCCAATGTGACGTTCATTTGTTTTCCGACCTGTCAAACTGGTCCCTTATTAGACTAAGGTCTTTATAAATTTATCACGAAGTCCGACTGCAGTTGATATTCTTTTCACGCCCGTTCCTTTCTACCCGACCGGGCCTTCACAAATAACGACTGGTTACGTGAGCGTTTTGCCCGTTCGGGGTACCCCCCCCCCCCGCTGATATAGAGAAATTACTGTAAGAAGGGATTGCTTTTTGGAAGGATCCCTTCTTAAACTATCACGAACGTCTCTATAAAACTGTCACGAACGATGTCTTGCGACTGTTGATATTCTTTTGGATATTTATTTGTTGTTGTCTGCCTTCTGAAGGTCATTACTTGGCGAAGAGGTCCTTACTTGTTCGGGATGCGTTACACTTTAGAATAGTAAAGGTTAACCCGTTCTGGCAAACCGTTGGGCGTAAGGCCACAACCCTGTAAGTAATATTTGCGTGAACGGAACAAGTCCTCTGAAGATTTTTCTTAGGGAAATGTGGCTTTTTAGTTGTTCCATAGACCGAAGATCTTTGTGGGCAATAGGGGCCAAAAGTACCAGTACAGTTTATATGTTTAGCTGTCTGTGTGTGCGCGGCGCGAGTTAACCGTGACTCTATAGCGCCCAACAAAGACCACTTCTACCCCCTCCGGATTAACACATCTCGCGTCCACAGTAACAGTCTGGCTACCGTGGGAGCATCTCTTTTTGTCTGGGTGGGGACGTTTTTCCAAAAATTCTTCGTGAGTCGGTTTTCGAAACAGAGTTACGGACACATGCGAACACGAATTCCAAAGAAAATCATGAGGAGTCTGGTTTTATTGGGAAGAGTTTTGCTTGGACAGGTGAAACGGAACTTGAGTAACTGTGGCATAACCCGGTTGAGTGTGGGGACCTTTGCGTGTTATTACAGATTGTCGGTTTCTGGAAAGTAATATTAATCTTTTACCTCCCTTTTTCGTATCACTTCTGTCACTTCTTTCCCGAGTATCTTGATTTCCTCGCTCCATTATTCCTCTTGATCTTCCCTGTTTCTTTGACACGATTTATTATTTTCTTCCTTTTCTCTATCTTGAGCCCTTTTCGACCATCTTACCCGAAGTGAGTGTCGGTTTTATTATTACTGCAATTACCCAACTTTTGTACGTTTTAGTGTATTCTTTCGTCGATATCAGTTGCTGACTCATATTATGTCTGAGTAATTCCTATGTACGTAACAGCGGCAAACGTTCTAAACACATCTTCCATCTTAGAATTTCGATTTTTATTTACATTCCATATATTTCATAACATATTGTTAAAGCCAATATTAATTGTCCTGTTTTTGGAAGTATTTGAGGATTGAATTGGACAGTTTGTAATGTGTGCGCACCTAACTTCAGTTCGAAAGAATATTCATTTCTACCGAATATTCATTTCTTGGAAAAGAAAGAAAGGCCTTTTAAAACCAATTTTAATAACAGTATATCAGCATAGAAATGCGTTTTTAGTGAAGGTTGCGCTGCCTTGACAATATTTTCAGTTTCTCACTGAGGTTCCTAAACCTAAGGAAAAAATTATTTAGCGTGGAAAAATTGGGAGAAAGGAATATATCTACTTTGCTGCAAGGCTGACAATATTATCGGACAGATTTGTTCTGCGTTTTTTGGCCTCGTCCGTTACGTATTTGCTGAATGTCTGCCAACTGCGGAAGAAAAGGCAGTCTAATGCCGTGGAAAGAAAAGAAAATCAAGACAAGGAACAGTCAGGAAATCGCCTCACGAGGCGAAACAAAAAAAGCGTTTAACAGACAAAGAGAATAAGGAGAAAGTCACGAGGACCGTATTAAATTGTTGAATGCATCCCGCTTCCACAGTCACTCACATTCCTTCCCGCACCCATTTCCATTCCCATCCCCCACTAATTGCCGTCTCCCACTTTCCCCCTTCCCCCAGTCTTTGTGGTGTCCCACTCACATCCCCGTCTTTTCACATTTCACATTTCCATCTCCGACTCATTTCCCTTCCCCAGTCATTTCCATCCTCAAGCCAATCCCAACCCCACTCATTCACATCCCACACTCAGCCCCGAACCTCGCTCCTCACCGTCCCTCACTCATTATCATACCCCACTCTTTATCATATCCCGCTATTTGTCATATCCCACTCTTTTATCATATCCAACTCTTTTATCATATCCAACTCTTTATCATACCCCACTTTTTATCATACCCCACTCTTTATGATACCCCACTCTTTATGATACTCCACTCTTTATGATACTCCACTCTTTATGATACTCCACTCTTTATGATACCCCACTCTTTATGATACCCCACTCTTTATGATACCCCACTCTTTATCATACCCCACTCTTTATCATACCCCACTCTTTATCATACCCCACTCTTTATCATACCCCACTCTTTATCATACCCCACTCTTTATCGTACCCCACTCTTTATCGTATCCCACTCTTTATCATACCCCACTCTTTATGATACCCCACTCTTTATGATACCCCACTCTTTATGATACCCCACTCTTTATGATACCCCACTCTTTATGATACCCCACTCTTTATGATACCCCACTCTTTATCATACCCCACTCTTTATCATACCCCACTCTTTATCATACCCCACTCTTTATCATACCCCACTCTTTATCGTACCCCACTCTTTATCGTACCCCACTCTTTATCGTATCCCACTCTTTATCATACCCCACTCTTTATGATACCCCACTCTTTATGATACCCCACTCTTTATGATACCCCACTCTTTATGATACCCCACTCTTTATGATACCCCACTCTTTATCATTCCCCACTCTTTATCGTTCCCCACTCTTTATCGTTCCCCACTCTTTATCGTTCCCCACTCTTTATCGTTCCCCACTCTTTATCGTTCCCCACTCTTTATCGTTCCCCACTCTTTATCGTTCCCCACTCTTTATCGTTCCCCACTCTTTATCGTTCCCCACTCTTTATCGTTCCCCACTCTTTATCGTTCCCCACTCTTTATCGTTCCCCACTCTTTATCGTTCCCCACTCTTTATCGTTCCCCACTCTTTATCGTTCCCCACTCTTTATCGTTCCCCACTCTTTATCGTTCCCCACTCTTTATCGTTCCCCACTCTTTATCGTTCCCCACTCTTTATCGTTCCCCACTCTTTATCGTTCCCCACTCTTTATCGTTCCCCACTCTTTATCGTTCCCCACTCTTTATCGTTCCCCACTCTTTATCGTTCCCCACTCTTTATCGTTCCCCACTCATTTCCGTTCCCCACTCATTTCCATTCCTCACTCATTTCCATTCCCCGCTCATCTCCATTCCCCACTTATTTCAATCCCCGTCTCACTTACATCCCCTCCCACTCCAAACCCCATGCATTCACATCCCCCACTCATTTCGTACTTTTGCACATCCATTTCCCTCAACTCATCGTCATCGCCATCTTTCCACACATCCTCACAGCTATCCCCCACTCATGCCCCCTCCCACTCAACCCCATCCAACGCTCCCGTTCTCTCTCCTCGTCTAAGTCCTTAATTCATTAGGCCCGCGGCCGCCTTCTCCACGCGCCCCAGGCGGCGCGTAACTCAGGCGGAGGTGTGATACGAGCGAATTTGCCGGCGCGGTACACGCCCCGCTCTTTCACCCGTGCGGCGGGGCGGGGCGCTCAATCCGTCGCTTGTCCCCGCAGCACCCGGCCTAGGGCGCACACGCGCAAACAATGAACCGCAGACTAACAGCGTCCTCGCCCCCGCCCCGCGCCGCCCCGCGCCGCCGGCTGCTGCTGCTGCGGGCTGGCTCGAGGAAAATCCCTAATGGGCAAACTGTGACAATGCGCGCCGCACTGCTATTTGCACGACGATGTCGCTGCCGCCCGCGCCGCCTACGCCGCGCCTCGGCCCCGGAGTTGTTTCTGGGCCCGGTTTGAGCTGCTGTGTGCTCCCTTGGGAGGCAGGAGAGTGTGGGGGGGGGGGGGTGTTTCTGCACCTGGGGATAGAGGCGGGTGCTGGGGTGGAAAGGGGGTTGGAGCGGGGTGGACAGTGGGTTGGGACGAAGAGGAGAGGGGCGGTTAGGAGAAAGTGTTGGAGGCGATGGAGATGGGGTTGGTGCGGGGAGAAGTGAAATTGGGGAGGAACAAGATTCAGTGTGTAGTGATGTGGGAAGGACAAGGGACGTGGGGGCGGGGGACAAGAGACGGGGGCGGGGGACAAGAGACGGGGGCGGGGGACAAGAGACGGGGGCGGGGGACAAGAGACGGGGGCGGGGGACAAGAGACGGGGGCGGGGGACAAGAGACGGGGGCGGGGGACAAGAGACGGGGGCGGGGGACAAGAGACGGGGGCGGGGGACAAGAGACGGGGGCGGGGGACAAGAGACGGGGGCGGGGGACAAGAGACGGGGGCGGGGGACAAGAGACGGGGGCGGGGGACAAGAGACGTGGGGGCGGGGACAAGAGACGTGGCGGCGGGGGACAAGAGACGTGGCGGCGGGGGACAAGAGACGTGGGGACGGGGTGACAAGAGACGTGGGGGCGGGGAGGACAAGATTCGTGAGGGCGGGGAGGACAAGGGACGTGGGTGCGGGGGGAGGACCGGAGACTTGGGGACGGTAGAACAAGAGTCGTGGGGCAGGTACGGCAAGAGGGATGGGGACGGTGAGGACAAAAGATATTAGACTGTTAAGGAGAAATTGGGTGGACACGAGACGACGCACAAGCGATAACAGGGACGAGGAGTGAAAAATACAGGGAAGAGGTGGAGGCACGAATGGGAGAGGAAAGGCTTGGAGCAGGTGGAAGAGAGAGGAAAGGTGTGGAGTAGATGGAAGGGAAAGGGACAGGAAGTGGTTGGAGTGAGGGTGTGAGGCAGGAACGGTGCGTTTCGTATATGGTGGGTAAATTATCAAGCGTCCTGAAGGAGTACGAGATACTCTTGCGTTTCTGTTTGTTCATGTCATGATGTAATTTGGAAAAGGCCTTCCAGGTTTTCAACTGCTTTTTTCCTTGGTTTGTTTTCTCTCCTCCCTTTGTGCAGACCTTCCGTCTAAACAACCATCAATTTGCTGTTTGCATTTTATTCATTCCTGTGTAGCGTTTCTTTCAATTATCCCTTCAAACAAGATAAACATCGAATTAAATCAATAAAGACTGCTTTTATAAATCCTCAAACCGTTACATTATTTAGGACCAATGAAGCAGCTATGTTGATTTTTAAGTGGCGTGTAATATGTGTAGTACCACGCCTAAACATCAAGAACCTACAACTCTTCATACTGTACATGAAAACCTATTCAACGATTAATGTAATAAATGATAGTACATCTACTAAAAACTCTTGGGTTAACTGCACAGGATTGAACACTATATTCCTTATAAAGCTTCCCTGCGTACCCGAGAATTCGTTATTAACAGAAAATGTACTATTGCTTCTTATATTTGATGATTTTTTTGCGAGCAAGAGATTGCCGTTCGCTTGCTAGTCTTCGTAGAAAGAAACATAGTGTCGTCGTTAATGGTAGACAACCTTCTATGTAAAAATAACAATTCTTTTTTTCAGGAGGAAGGAAAAACACTTTTTGATGTTTGTAGCTAGTGGGCTAAGTTGAGGTATTTTTCACTTTCTATATAATAGTATTAAATATTAGTGTTATATTTTTCTGAAAGCGCATTACGAAAACCTACCTTGTAGTTCTGACCACAACGAGATATTCTGTCATCAATAAATTGTAAAGGTTACGTAGGAGGGTTTTTTATTTTCTATTTCAAGACCCCAATTGTTTCTTTGGAAATTTTCTTAGCAAACTAGAGAAAAAGCAAACTGCTGCCAAAAAGTAAAAATTGCCAATGACGTCACATAGAAGGTTGTCGATCTTCACCGACGTTTTATTTATGAAGCTCGGTTTTCAGAAACTTTCGATCTAGTACTTTCCTTAACGCTCCTCCGCCGTCCTTGATGTAATAACCATTGCCACATGTATAATTAGGTTTCTCGAGCAACGCGCAGCCAGTTCGCCCTTACGCGCCGGCGGCTCGTGCGTACAATCCGGCGGCGGCGGCGGTGGGGCCGGGCTGCTCCGGCAAACAGCGGATTGGCTTGGGCGGCAGGCTTCTGCCCCGCGCCTTCGGAAAGCCCTCCGCCCGGATCCCAGCGGAGCGTGCTCATTCTCTAACTTGCCTAACGAGCACTGCCGCTCTGCCCCGCCCCACCCCGCCCCGCCCCGCCCCGCCCCGCCCCGCCCCGCCCCGCCCCGAGCAGCACCCTCAACGCCACCGACCCTCCTCGCTACCTCTCCTTCCCGACACCACTGCCCACCTTCCGTTCTCGCCCATCCTTTGGAACCCATCTCCTCTGCCCATTCTTTGGAACTCATCCCCGCCGCCCCGCTACCGCCCCTCTCGCTACCGACTCGCCGCCGACACTTGCTACCCTCCACCCCAACACCGCCACTCCCCGCCACTCTCCCGCACCCTGCTCCGTCACACTTCCCACCGCCTTTTAACTGCACCTTCCCGCCGATCCTCTCTACCGCCCCTTCATGGCCGACCCTTCGACACACCCCTCCCCGTCACCTCTCCCTACCGCCACTCCCCTCGTTATCACCCCCGTTACAGCCACTCCCCGCCACCTACCACCGCCACCTGTCCCATCCGCCTCTCAATTGTGCCTCCCCGCCGCCCCTCGCCATTGTCCATCCACGTCTCCTTTCCTTATCACCCATCTCTACCTCCCCTCTCTGCCCCCCCCCCCCCCTTGCTACTGATCCTCGCCGCCACCCCTCGCGGCCGCCTCACATCCGCCATCTTTCTATTCCGCCGCTATCAGTGCCGCATCTCTGCACATCTTCCCGGAACTTCACATCGCCCCGTGACCCCGCCATCGCTTCTCCACCCCCCGCAACCTCTCCCCTCCACAGATTCCTCCCTTCTCTCCTCCACGCCTTGTACCTTGCATCCGCCACTTCTGCCCGCCCCCTCGTTCATTACGAGGAATCTCATTTCTAGTGTCTTATCCTCCCCGACCAACCCTCACCATTCCAGTCCCTCCTCTCGCCCAGACCTGCACATTCCGACCAGTCCAGTTAGTAATTCTGGGCGCGACAACTACTGAGGTCATTTGTCCCGTAAGTGTAATGCTTGTTTTATTCGGGAGGTGGCGGTGGTCTTCCCCCGCCGGATGGCGAAATCCGGAGCCGACCTACCGTCGGCTAGCGGGGTTTCCAAGACCAGGTATATCCCACCAGCGGGGCACAGCCCCATCCGGGACAAGCCCCCGAGCGGTCTCCCGACATGTGTGCAAGTACGGGGTTGAGGATAGGACAAGGAAAGGGGAGGAAATATCGCGCGCGGTCCGTGTCCCGTTTGTTAGGAATGATGATCGGAGAATCCGCGGAAAACTGCCGATCAGAGCAGCCGGCCGCTAGAATTCTCTAGACAGCGACTGAATTGACTTACCTGACAAGCTAGTGTCGAAAATCACGCCGCCGCTGGCACTCGAATCTAGGATATCCCGGCAAGAGGGACTGCGGTCACATTCTTTGGAGTCCATGCGGACATGCCCCGCGTCCCCAGCCGCGTGTGTCGCTCCCTGCTCAGCCCCCAGCGGTGCGGGGGTGGTGGGGAGGGAAGCGGCGAGGGTGAAACGGCCCTCCCCTGTGTGTCGCGCGCGGATCAAAGCGCGCGTGGCGTCCGACTGGAACGCTTCATCCCCCGCGGCTCTCTTTCTTTGGCGGCCGCCGCCACTGCCTCCACTACCACCACCGCCACCGCCACCCCCGCCATCCTCGCCGCCACCGCCATCCCCGCCGCCACCATCCTCGCCGCCGCCACCATCCCCACCGCCACCGCCACCCCCGCCGCCATCGCCACCACTGCCGCCACCGCCGCCGCCGCCACCGTCACCCTCTCCGCCACCGCCACCGCCCCTTCCCCAGCCGCCACCACTGCCGCCCCGATGTGGCTTGAAAACTTTTTTGCTCCGCGCGCCCCGGGAAGTTGCCGCGTGGCGTGACCCCCGCGCGCGCGCTCCGCTTCCGACTGTGCTTACTTCGCCTCCTACTCCTCCTTCACCTCCTTCAGCTCTTTTGCTGGATTCTCTGCCGCCTCCTACGCCTTCCTTTGCTTCTCCCACATCCTGCTCCTACTCTTCCGCTTGCTCCTTTGCGTTCTCCTCCTCCTGTTCCGCTTTCTCCTTCTTCGCTTCCGCTTTCACCTCTTCCGCTTTCTCTTTCTACTATTCATTCTCCGCTTATTCTTCTCTTTCTCCTCTCTATTCTATTTCTTCTGTTCTTCCTCCAGCCATTCTCCCATTTTTCTTCTTCCTCCGCGTATTCTTCGCTTCCCCATCCTTCTCCGCATCCTCCTTCCGCTTTTTCCTCTTCTTCCGCTTTTTCCTCTTCTTCAGCTTTGTTTCACCTCCGCTCTCTCCTACTCCTCCTTCCGCTTTCTTCTCGTCCTCTTTTGTTCTCCGCCAGTGATCGGACCCACCTCTGCTTTAGCGTTCGCCCTTACCTCTATCCCGCTCTTTTTCCTACCGCCACTCCCACCTCTGGCCCTGCCTTCGCTCCCGGCATCGCATCCGCATTTCGTCCCCCTCCCGCTTCTACACCTTTACCTCCGTTCCACCTCATATCTGTTGCTATCCCATCGTTCTACGCGCCCACCTATGCCTCGGCCTACACAATCACCCTTTCCTGGTCTTGCCACTGCTCGTCACCGACTTCGTGTCTCTACTCGTCCCCGCCTCCGCTCTTCCAGCGTCCCGCTTCCACTCCTACCACCTTTCCCACCCGCCAGTCTTCCTCCACTTCCTGCCTCTCGTCGTCGACGCATTTCTCTCCGCCTTTGCGCATACTTTTACTCCTCCAAACTACACTCCACGCCCTGTTCCCGCTGCGACTCGCCTGTAATACCCGTCTCATGTCGACTTCAGGCGCTGCCTCGAGAAGAATTCTTGCGGCTGCCTGGCCTGCTCTGATCGGTAGATTTCCGTGGTTTCTTCGATCAATACCAGGCGAACATCGCGAGCGGTACCCGTATCACACGTGCAGCAGACCGCACGCGACCTTTTGTTTCTCTTCATTTTCATCATCATACACATATACACACCTACTACATGCAGTACGCTACCACAAATGTCCGCAGACCAATCGGGAGCTGAAGCTTGTGCCGCTTCCTGCTGGGGGAGGTACCTGGAAGAGAAATCGACAGTTAGCTGTCGGCTGAACAATGGGTGGTAGGTCAGCTCTCGATCTCACCATCGAACAGGGGGGAAATACCGCCGCTTCACGGGATAAAACATTTACTACACTAACGGGAATAATGACATTAGCAGTTGATGTGCCGGAAGCAGTGAATGGGATGGATCATTCATTAATGATCGTTTCCGCCCCTGATTCCTCGCCCCTTCGCTTCCATTTGTTTTGGATTTTGTTTTCTTCTTTGCTTCTCCTCCTCTTTCGCCTCCACAACCTCGGAAAGGTCGTCTCCACATGGGAAGGGCCCCCCCCTCCGGCTTTGTGAAGAGTCTTCTTTGTCTTTACGAGAATGCGAACAACGTCGCTGGTTTCCACAAACATCGTTATCGGAAGAATTGTATCGTATAAGACGTGACGTTCGAACAAAACGCGCTTTTATAAAATTGAATTGAGATTCTTTAATTTCAAGTGGCCAGCCCGAGGCAGTCTATCGGAAAGATTGCTTTGAGGTTTGTGAGCAGGAAAAGTAGACGCTTGATTCTAAGCACAAAGTTGCTTCGTGGCTCTACTTCTCACAGTATAGACACAATCTGGACCTCGACACTTTCAATGTTTTTCGTGTATGATTCTAGGTTTTGATAGATATATTACAGTATGTGCTTATAGTATACAGTTTTTAAAAAAATAATTTATTTTGAAGTCTGCCCGAGGCAAATAATTGAGATTCATTTAACACTTTTCTGAATGAATTTTTTGGGAATTTTTGGTTACACGTTTTTGGTACACAAAATTTAACAATTTTTAGTCGAATGAATTCCTTATTTGAAGCTTCCTGATTTGGGAAGATGTTTTTAGGTAGTGATAGTTATAGTTATTTTCTACTGTTGAAATCATTTCATGTGCTTTCCAGTACTTTTGTTTCTCTGAAGTAATAACAATAACGTAACCTCATGTTACTTCCTGTTGACGTTAGTAGTTACAGGATCATGTACCCTTTATTCTTTATTGGCCAGATAGGGTAGAAATAACTAGCATTCCATGTAACGGAGGAATATTTACACCGGTTTGTGTTGGAAGAAATCAAAAAAGTATCTTTCTGTTAACTACATGAATATTAAAAAAGGTAACTGTATTACGTACTACTGAAACGGAAGAGCACATGGAACTCTGTCAAACAAAAATAACCCGACAAACATAAACAAGCTGCTGCACACTCATCAGCCGTGCGGAAAATCGGTTCTTCAGGGGTATTCTGCCCGTGAATATGAATGTTACCGGAGCGCTACAACAACGCGGGTGTATTGGGATGTTTACTTTGCCGTGCATTGTCCAACTTGGCTAACAAGCCGGTCGTCTGAAATAGACGAGGAACAAACACCGTCCCTGTCCGGTCGGACCCAACGCAGCGCCCGGGTGTTGGACGGAGTCACGTCGTATTGCGCATGACGTTGTCTTTTGATGGACCGTCGTTCGTGGGTGGTCCCGAGCCGAAGTTGTTGGGAACATTCCGTTTTCGCTTTTGTTTTCGGTTTCCGGTAGCTCTTTGTCCAACGAAATGAGCAGCGCGAATTACTAATTGGTAGGCGGGCTGGGCTGGGGTTGTGTGCAAGAGGCAGACGTCCATTTTTTTTGTCCGTTTGTTTCTCGTGGTGACGGATATAGCATGTGGGAACGATACAGGTTTTTATTTCATACTCGCCGAGAGGGGACCGGATTTATTTGTGTTTTGGCCCCGTACGTAACAGAATGTAGGGGTTTGTTAGGAAAATTCTGACGCTCCTGCATTCACCGCATTTATTATCATGCTTTTGGTTTAAATGTAAATGTCTTTTGTCGTTTAGATTCGCAAATTTTAAATAAATTCGTAACACGTAATATTGTCCGCGTAAGTAGGGAGTGTCCATTAAAAGATGGCAGCAGAAACACTCGACAGCATTCTTTGAACCCTGGGAAAATATGTATAGGCAATATATAGCCACTGAAAACCTTTTCCCTTTATGTGTTGTGAAAAGCAGAATTTGTATAGAGTAATGATTACGTGGAAATACTAACTAATTGACTTACAATATTATAGTAATATACGAGTAGTAATTTTAGTAAGTACTCTGATAGCCGAACCCACTACCCCTGTTTCAGTAGGTTAGATAGACTGAAGAATTTCACGGTTTTCGTCACTTTCCCTTTAAATCTTAATATTCACAATATATTTCCTCAACAGTTGTCCCCAAGTAAGTCTCAAGGACCAAGGTGTGAGGGGGACATGTGTGGTGGGGACAAAGGTACTGGCATAATGTCTTATCCATTTGCCCTAGCTCTCATAATTTAGACTAAAGTGAAATAACGAAATAACAGGGGGTACTGTAACCACTTCTCAAGTTAATCAACGTTCGTGAAATTAATGCGAATCATATCTACTTGTTACTCACCAACCACGCCCCCTACTGTTATGTGCCAGAAAAGTGTCAAAATAATTGCTCTCGTGACTGAACTGAGTGTATATGTGAAGAATTTGTGGGGGAGGACTCCCTGAATCAGTGTGCATTCCTTGCTGTGGTTCATACGGCGACGAAAATAGAGCTGGGAGGAGTCAACTGGCTTCGTAAATCAAAATCTAGGTTAAATTCTATTTCGCAGGCACAAAATCCGAGCGGCGTGGCCAACCGAAATAAAACGAAAACAAGAAAATCTTCCACTGTCAGCATTAATATATTTCGGCCAGTGTCAGGACAAGGTAACTCCCGGCTTTGAGGCGAGGCTACCAGAGAGAATCTTCGGCTTTCCGAAACGAAGTGGGGGAAAACTGTATTAACAGTCTGGCCACTTTCTGGAAAACGTTGAAAAGTCAGGGAATTGCTCAGGAAAAGTCGTAGGAAAATCAGGGAATTTGTGGAAGAATCGTTTGAAATCAGGGGAAATTTCCGTTGTTTTATAAAACTTTAAAACTAGGTTATTACTCTTTAACATTAGTATATTATGTTTTGTTCACTTTTAATTTTTGGTGAAAAAATGTTAATTTATACATTCTGAAGTCGAAAGCATTTAGCTGACAAATTAGTTACAGTCTTTCTTTAATATTTTTTTAAAATAGTGTGAAATACTTTACAAATCTGATTTCATTTTAATAATTTTTTAAATTACATTAATGTTTTAACTTCCTCAGGAAAACCTGGAAAAGTCAAGCAAAAACCAAGCAATGCCACACTCCGCTTGACCAGTACAATAATTTCTTACTTCTGAATGTTTTTTGATTGTCTGTTCAGTTATTTTTTATTCGTATCTTTTAATTAGAGACAATCACTGGATAAATTAAATCAGAAATTAGTGAAAACATTTTAATGGAAGTGAAATATATGTGTGATTTTAAGTGATGTGTTTCTGATTTAATATATCCAATGATTGTCTCCAATTAAGAGATACGAATGATAAATTACAATAATTTATCTTTTCCTCGCAACTTTGTGGTGTGGAGAGAAAGTTAAAAAGGTCGCTCTAACCTTCGCTCTCATAGATAATGACATTTACAATTGGGCTGCACTAAGCGTGTATATCATTCCAGTCTTGTGATTGGGTTGGGCCTTTGATTTGAGCATTAAAATCAATTCTGAAACGCACACACGCACACACACACGCGTTACGATACTTCCAGTACTTAAATACAAAATGTAGGTACTTTTGTTGTTTTTTTTTACTTTCAACATTGATATAAGAACGTATATGATATGGCAGTATCGATGTCTAAACTATAGAATCCATATTCATAAGGGAACATCTTGATTACCGAAATAAATTATCACAATCAATGCTCGTAAATTGCAAACATTGCATAGTACATCTTCTTAAATAGTCACGCCTCTATTTTGTAGTGCAGTCGTAGGAAGAAAAAGTGCCTCAAACAGTAAACGAAGCGTACTTTCAGGAATGTTTATACAGTCATGCTTCTTTGCATGGGTTAACAGTCCACCCCTCTCCTGACCCCAGTCGAATTCGAATGGTTGTTGGGACCACCAACGCGTTCGGTTCAATATTTTCCAATCTGAACGAAACAAACCACGCGTGACCATAAATGAATAGAACTCGCTGCAACATTTACTATTGACCGATTAATTAGTCACCATGCACGAGACAAATGCATTCTCGTTTCTCTTTATTTACCCGTGAAAGTACCCATTCATTATTCATTCACGCTCCGGAGCACGATAAATGCTCAATTCATAGTCAGTGTATATATATGTGTGTGGCGATAAAATGCCACATGGCTGAGCTAAAAAGGGGTCATAGAGAGGGGAAAAAAGCGAGGGGTCTAGGGCCTTGTCGCTTTCACTTGCTCGCCCATGGGTCTGACCGTTCGGCATAGTGGAAGCAGCACACTTCGTGAAGGACGGAGGATGGTCACAGGATGACGATGGATGTCACGTGATGTTCGTGGTCAGAAGTGTCGTCAGAAGGAATATTTTTGACATGTTTCTGCTCAGTTTAAATTTTACCATAATACAAGAATGATAACAGTACTTTCTAGATCATGATGTTGAGAGAAAAGAGAAGACGGAGTTGGACTACGAGTATCTCCTTGCACAGTGAAAGTGATTAAGGAAATATTGGAACAAGGATGGTTGATGATCGAGAGACAAAGCTTAGCCAAAGGATGAGGCAATATTTGTGATATCTAGTGAACTATTTAATATCGGCTATTATGCTAATTTATCTCCTTGAAAAAGTGAGGTAAATATCAATGAGGGGACAATGGTTGAAATATTTTAGTTTCAAAAAGGACTGCGACCAAAAAAATGTAGGGAAACCCTTTGCACAGGGGGACAGGATGGTGATGAAAGGGCTACACGCGGTAATTAGCACGTTGATTTTTTTATGACTGAAGTTCGAATCTGGCGAATTCCCATATTAGCCGGAAAATGTTTACATTATCCAAAATGGATGGATACAATGTTGAGTTGGAACAGCTTCGAAGCGTATGTAGGACTTAAGCCAGATGAAGTTGCCATCGACCATCAGGAAGTGGATAGAATAGATGAACTTCGTTACGGCGAAGCGGAATAGTAGACAAGTGAAAACCGGGATCATGCTGCTAGTGCTGCTAAATTCGTAAGACTAGTGAGAGACAAGGTGTACAGTTTGGAGTTGCTCACTTCGTCAGTCGTGAATTTCTAATAAATATTGTAACGCAGAACCATCTAACTTAACCTAAGCTCACTGAATACTTCAGTTGACGCTGCGCTACGCATTTGTGAGTTGTGGACACGAGGCACCGGACTTCGCGACTTACATAAAATAAACTCGAGTCCATGCAACGCGTAACTTCCGACGCACTTTTGCTTAAAGCAAAGTACTTCTTTGGAAGACGGTCTCACACGCGGCAACTGCCTTAAAGTAGCCAGCGGCTTGTATTGTATTGCCAACATTGTCCAAATGAAATCCAAAACGATCAGTTCATCGTCGTGCAGCTTTATATGAATGCACACTGCACAGCTAATGTACGGATGCACAGCGTGATCGCCACAATAGCCATATTTCAGAACTTCGCAGTAACAGACTCAGTGTTTTCTGACTGACTTTTCCTTCTTAAGCTGTTCGTCAATGTTAAATGTTGGCAAGAAATAAAAAATAAAATAAAATTCATCACAGTGCTACCCACCGCCTGTATCCTAGTTTTTTAGCTGCTGTCCGGGTGGCGCCGCGTCCATGGCGAAGATGCCGACGTTTTGGTCGCCATTCTGCGACCTTCCTCAGGGCGTAATTCTGAGGAAGGTCGCAGAATGGCGACCGAAACGTCGGCACCTTCGCCATGGACGCGGCGTCACCCGGACAGCCTAGTAAATACTGACTCCGGCCGCGGAAGCCTACGCTCTCACATGTATCCTAGTTGTCACCCTGGACCACTGTAAGGCAGCGCTGCTGGCGTCGCGGTAGGGTGCGGGAGTCGTTTTCGTCTGTGCCGCCTCGCCGTCATTTTTCATGCTTCGGCCCATTTCTCGCAGGCGTTTCGGCAGCTCCGCGCTCGTCTCTTCGTAGGCCTGCACAGGCCGCTGCGGGCTTCGCAAGGCGAGAGACATCCGTCAGGCGATTAGCATTTGCGAACAAAAACGCGAAACATCAAAAAAAAAGGAAGAACGGGCAGGAGGAAGAGGGTGAACGTATTAGGGGAGAGACAGAGACGGGTAGATGCGATAGAGAGGAGACAAAGCGTAAAGGAGACAGAGAGAGGAAACTGTAAAGGAGGAGGGAGAGAGAGGAAACTGTAAAGGAGAGGGAGAGAGAGGAAACTGTAAAGGAGAGGGGGAGAGAGGGAAACTGTAAAGGAGAGGGAGAGAGAGGAAACTGTAAAGGAGAGGGGGAGAGAGGAAACTGTAAAGGAGAGGGAGAGAGAGGAAACTGTAAAGGAGAGGGAGAGAGAGGAAACTGTAAAGGAGAGGGAGAGAGAGGAAACTGTAAAGGAGAGGGAGAGAGAGGAAACTGTAAAAGGAGAGGGAGAGAGAGGAAACTGTAAAGGAGAGGGAGAGAGAGGAAACTGTAAAGGAGAGGGAGAGAGAGGAAACTGTAAAGGAGAGGGAGAGAGAGGAACTGTAAAGGAGAGGAGAGGAGAGGAAACTGTAAAGGAGAGGGAGAGAGAGGAAACTGTAAAGGAGAGGGAGAGAGAGGAAACTGTAAAGGAGAGGGAGAGAGAGGAAACTGTAAAGGAGGAGGGGAGAGAGAGGAGGAAACTGTAAAGGAGAGGGAGAGAGAGGGAAACTGTAAAGGAGAGGGAGAGAGAGGAAACTGTAAAGGAGAGGGAGAGAGAGGAAACTGTAAAGGAGAGGGAGAGAGAGGAAACTGTAAAGGAGAGGGAGAGAGAGGAAACTGTAAAGGAGAGGGAGAGAGAGGAAACTGTAAAGGAGAGGGAGAGAGAGGAAACTGTAAAGGAGAGGGAGAGAGAGGAAACTGTAAAAGGAGAGGGAGAGAGAGGAAACTGTAAAGGAGAGGGAGAGAGAGGAAACTGTAAAGGAGAGGGAGAGAGAGGAAACTGTAAAGGAGAGGGAGAGAGAGGAAACTGTAAAGGAGAGGGAGAGAGAGGAAACTGTAAAGGAGAGGGGAGAGAGAGGAAACGGTAAAGGAGAGGGAGAGAGAGGAAACGGTAAAGGAGAGGGAGAGAGAGGAAACGGTAAAGGAGAGGGAGAGAGAGGAAACGGTAAAGGAGAGAGAGAGAGAGGAAACTGTAAAGGAAAGAGAGAGAGGACAGGAGAGAGACTCGGATAGGGAAGAGTTTTTGGTTGAGTTAACCGAAAAGTAATCTGGCATTTTGAAAAGTGTCGTGCGAATTGAAACCAAACACAGACCGCGATTATGGCGAGTTCCCTTACACATGAGAGATCAGATGGTAGCGTAGATCTTGCGATAGGCTGGGCAGCAGCAAACCCATGCCATTGCATCACGCATTAGTCTCCTGATCGTATTTCGATCCACTCTACATCCGTGCGTTTTCCTGCGACAGCACTCTGCATGCGTTTCCCTGCGGCGGGCACGGCCAGTGGCTGAGAGAGAGAGAGAGAGAGAGAGAGAGAGAGAGAGAGAGAGAGAGAGAGAGAGAGAGAGAGAGAGAGAGAGAGAGGGGGGGCAGGTGCTGCGGAGGCGGTGCGGTGCGGCTGCGGCGGCAGACGAGAAGTGGGGGCGAGGCGATGCGTTTTTATTTTGGCCGCGTAAACAGAGCGCGCGGCGGCGGGTGGCCAGCGGCGCTCGCTGAGTCACGGCCTGTTCCCCCCCCCCCGCTCATCCGCCCTCGCCCCTCCCCGCCCCCGTCGCCGCCGGCGGGTGAACGCCTCGGGAGAAATGCGCGCCGCAGACTCCGCTCCCCGCCTGCGCGTGCGACTCGTACCCCGTACTCCCCCGCCCTCGGCGGGTAATTGCCTCCCCCGCTGCCACTTTCTCTCTCTCGTCTTTCGTCGTTCTCGTTCCCACCCCCTCTCTCTCCTCCCTCTGCCTCCCCCACGCTCTCTCCTCCCTCTCCGCCCCCTCTCCCTCCCTCCCCTCCCTCTCCCTCCCTCCCCTCCCTCTCCCTCCCTCTCCCCTCCCCCTCCCTCTCTCCTCCCCCCCCCTCCCCCTCCCTCTCCCTCCCTCCCTCCCCTCCCTCTCCCTCCCTCCCTCTTCCTCTCTCCCTCCCCCTCCCTCTCCCTCCCTCCCTCCCTCCCTCTTCCTCTCTCACTCCTTCCTCTTTCTCTCACTCACTCCCCCTCCCTCTTCCTCTCTCACTCCTTCCCTCACCCTCTCCCTCCCTCTTCCTCTCTCACTCACTCCCTCTCCCTCTCACTCCCTCCCTCTCCCTCTCACTCACTCCCCCTCCCAAGCTCCCTCCCCTACCTCTCTCCCTCCCCCTCTTCCTCCCTCCCCCTCTTCATCCCTCCCTCTCTCACCCCCCCTCTCTCACTTCCACCTTCGTCCTTGCTCTATCTCTCGCGTCCTCATTCTCTAGCCCGTTTTCTCTCTTTCTTTTCTCTGCTCCGTTCCTGCCCCGGCCTCACCCCATTCCTGACTCGTATTAGTCCCGTCTTTGCTTAATTTCATCGGGTAGAACCAAGTACATTTCACTACCAGAATACTCTAAGTCTATGGTTTTCATACGATACGTTTCGAGTATAGAAGTTACAAAAATACATTGCCGTTGACTTCTTACACTATTTGTCATATTTCGCAGTGTCTTTCAGTATCACTGGCAATTCAATTCTTGCTATGTGTGAACGTTCAAGCATTATAATAACTTGTTATTCGATTTCAGTCAAACATTTGAGAAAAACTTGAAATAATAATTAATGTTCCTTATATGTTCCAGGTCAGTACCTCGCTGTGTTACAGTGCTCCTTTCTTCACTTGGTGAGTGACAAGAGCTCAGTAGTGTTTTCTCTCTATTTTGAAAACTACTCATTTTACTCTTTTCTGTTACTTCCAATTTCTCGTATTTCTTCCCCTTAGATTTTTTTCTTCATAGCGATAAGGTATTTGTACGTACTTCAACTTTCCGTGAGAAATTGTGATAGTATATAAGACTGATAGAAGTAATTCCATAAGTCCAGTAGTTCTGTCTACTGATATAGAATAACGATAATCGAAAAACAATTTTCTTTAAGTGCGAGATTAACTGCTGAGGCTTTATTGCTTTTCCTAAAGTTTCTCAAGAACTGGCAGAATTAAATGCGTAAGAAATTCGTTTTAGAGTTATAAGTGTTGAACACGTAATTTTGTCGTAATTTCTTTTCTACTCCTGTGTACCTTTACATTTTTAAGGCGGTGGGGGAGGATCTACAGTACCTTACCATATTAGACCTAAACGTAAAAATAATATTTTGTCAGTTTTTGAAGGGGTTCTTAAAAAATTGTACAAAAGAGTTCTTCCCGTTTGACTTTAAATCACCGTGATTTATTTTTCGTTTTTTATATTTTACTGAACTACGATCAACTCCTACAATTTCAGCTATTTTTAATTGCGTAAAGTTTTTAGGTTTAAGATGTCGGCAACATTATCAACATGGCAACAATTCGCTCCCTTTTCTCAGTTTTATCATCGTTATTAAACTCAATATTTCTCAATATATGCTCAAACAGTGTAGAACTTTTAACAATTTCCTGCACACTATTTGGAAAACCTTGAACCTGTTTAATCGCATCAAACAATTGCACTTCACGATGCAACTGACACTGTCTTTTAGGTTATACAACACAAACTTTCTCAACAACCGACTAAATAAGTGTAAGAGGTAAAACAATTCCTTTCAATGATTCAATAGTTATAGTAAGAAAAGTGTGAATATTGTGTTTTTGTAGTTTGGATCTAATAATATGGCAAGGTATTGTTTGAATAAAATCCAAATAAAAAAGGTATCCCACACAAAACAAAGTTAGAAATTAGTTAACTAACACACAAAACTAAGTTAGAAATTAAAAAAAGAAAAATAGAGAAGTCAAAGGCATTTGATCAACAATACCACCCATTCCGCGAATATCCTGAAGGTAATTTAAACCAGGGAAGTAGAGATAGATAATAGGTGATGAAAATAGGTATCCGGTCCAGAAGTGACCAGGTAACCGGTCGGGAGACAAATGAACGTCGCGCAGGACGATGACAATGCAAGAGATAGTGATGAACCCATTTACAAATGAGCTAACTCGAAACGAAAGCACCGACAAAATGAATGCACGAACATGACCTGCAGTTATGTTGCCAGCAGTGGCCAAGCAGTAGCTGCGCGCCCCGTTCTGCCATTTATTGTGGCCCGTGAAAGGTTATTAGTCAAAAGTCATGTCGGGCGGGAACATAGTGCGTCTAGCACACGTGTCCTGCCTGGGGGCAACACCCCTTTAATGTGAATGTAGGTTACGTTTAGATTTAAGGAATAATTTTTTCTAATAAGTGCAAAACTTCAAAATCATCCCAGTGCATTTCACTACGTGGTATGGTTCATTGCCCCTGTCGCCTTCCCCGTTGTAGAGCTACCGGAAAAGTACCGAGATCAACAATAGTTAGATGTGGATAGCCCGATTAATGAAAATATGGCCCGCAACCATATGGAAGGTTTTAGTTGTGGCCCCCCTGAGGCCTTGCAAGTTGGACATCCTTGTTGTGTACCCCGAAACCGCTGAATCCCAGTCGTGTACGGTAGGCAAATTTTGCGACTGCGTGAAACGATACGTCGCCCGCACTCGCATTCCACGTGGCGGGTTTCCACGTGGCGTCGCGTCGCGCCGTGCAGCGCTGCGAGGTTGAGTCGTGCCGGCGCGCCGCGGCGTCGGGTGTCGCTGATAACCTACACCCGTCCACCACGTGTCCGAACGCGCGGTTCGCCGCTTTGCCGCGGTCTCTCCCGGCGCCTCTCTCCGCCCCCGCACCGCCACGCCACGCCCCCTCTCCACGCCTCACCTGTCCGGTCACGCTACGCGTGCGTCGCTCGTGGCACGCCACGCCACGTCACGCTGCAGTGGCGGCCTGCGTTCTCGCTTGCCAGGTCGTACTTGAATTGCGCCGTTATTACCGTGTCTGGTGCCTGGGGTTTTTTAATTGAGGAAATCATCGGGGGCAATGCAGGTTGCTTCTGGTGGGAGAGAAGGGGCGTAGGTTCAAGCCCCTTGAAACGGGCTGGCTGTGTCGGTCGGGTAGGGCTGCCTGGGTAGACTGCGTCGGTCTTGCTGTGTCGGTCGGTCTTGCCGTGTCGGTCTGTCGGTCGGTCTTGCCGTGTCGGTCGGTCTTGCCGTGTCGGTCGGTCTTGCCGTGTCGGTCGGTCTTGCCGTGTCGGTCGGTCTTGCCGTGTCGGTCGGTCTTGCCGTGTCGGTCGGTCTTGCCGTGTCGGTCGGTCTTGCCGTGTCGGTCGGTCTTGCCGTGTCGGTCGGTCTTGCCGTGTCGGTCGGTCTTGCCGTGTCGGGCTTCGCCGGTTGGATTGGACCGGTCGGGTGCCTCGATTGCACTATGCACAATGGTCACAAAACGAACGTCACGTGTGTAAAACATATGGCAGCGTGTCTTTTGATTGAAGTCTTGAAGACGACTCTGAAAGTTTGAAGTTAATGTTGCCGTGATGATACACATTAAAACTTAACGAAACTCAATTGTAACTTAAAACTTAGCGAATGGTTCCTTAATTCAGCGTGACGACTAGCTTTCTTCCGCAGAGCGTTGCGATGCACCTTTGATTGTGAGAGAGACAGGAATTGAATGAGAGACAGGAGCCGCCCCGGGCGGAACGATTTTCCAAAGCATTTCCAAGGCCAAAGAAAGCCGTTGTACTGCGTCTGTCCCACAGCCACCGGACGGTAGAAACGGTGGTGTGCCTCAGTATCGTTTCCGGGCGCGACCAATGGAAAGGTTATTAGTCCAGTAAGTGTAGTACATACTATTCCATCTTCCGATGCAATGTGATATCTGGCGCCTTCGTACGTGTCGAATTACGGTGTTTTCAATCTGTCAAGTATGTCCCCACCATCCCAGCAGGGACGATGAGTAATCTCCTTGCATGAGTAATGCATGTAAGTGTAACACTGTGTTGTGTGTGTATGTAAGGGGAATAGGGTACAAGGATGATGAAGGAAAGATCGCGAATGCTTCGTCTTTTGTTTGTTAGGGTATTGCGCCGGTTTTCGCCTGGTATTGATCGGAGAATCCACTATACTAAGCATAGCCGGCCGCTACAGTTGACCTCCAAACAAGCAGCTCACGTCGACCTAGTTATTTGCAAATCCTCAGGGGAGGATTGAAACGTAAAAAGTCGAGGCATTTGGTGGCCCCGATGAATAACGCCTCTGATTTCTTAAACAATTTTTTAACAAAATACTACATTTATTTTTTGGAGACGATGTTTTGTAAATGATGTTTTTACTTGGTCGACACTTTTTTTAATAAAAATAGCCGTCATTGTAAATTTCTATAATAATGGTTATGTATTCAAAATTCTTCACACCGAAGTGACCGAGGGTGAAACGTATATAAACTCGAGTTTTTGTCAGTAAAGAAGCCTATATTATTTATGAATTCTCACGTCAGATAATCCAGGTTTTGTTAATAGTAGTGATGGGTATTTTAGCTTCTCATTTAAATATCAATTATGAATTAATAAACTAGACAACTATCAAATTAAATTCGCCCCCACGCCTAAATTTCAGTAGTTACAAATAAAGTTTTAAAAAACATCGACATCGTTCAATAACATCAATGGTTTGGAGGGAGATATTTTATTAACCTGCGCGCGCGTATCTAAGTATGTGTGTGTGGGTTTGTGAATTATTGCGTGGATTTCAGTAGTTTAAGGGAGTTTGTGCGAGTCATAGCGGACAGCACTGTCGATCTTCTGCGCATGCGCAGAAGTACCAAAATAATGCGAAATTTAAACTGCGCATGGGCAGAAGATCGATAGTACTTTAACGTTCGAGGGTACATAAACCCTCTAATAATCCAGTTGTAAACCCATCGACGGTTTGGAAGTCGATATTTTTAATTAATGATTATTGATATATTTAATTTTGAGTATCAATGTGTAGAGTCATTGATGTTTTGTGGCGATGTCGCATGCCTAGCGAATGCCAGAAGCGGGGTGTGTATGGCGAAGGCATGCGTTGCTGTGTATTCGACGGAAACGTGTGTGTGTGTCGGTGTGTGTGTGTGTCGGTGTGTGTGTGTGTCGGTGTGTGTGTGTGTGTCGGTGTGTGTGTGTGTCGGTGTGTGTGTGTGTCGGTGTGTGTGTGTGTCGGTGTGTGTGTGTGTGTGTCGGTGTGTGTGTGTCGGTGTGTGTGTGTGTCGGTGTGTGTGTGTGTGTGTCGGTGTGTGTGTGTGTCGGCGTGTGTGTGTGTCGGCGTGTGTGTGTGTGTCGGTGTGTGTGTGTGTCGGCGTGTGGGTGTGTGTGTCGGCGTGTGGGTGTGTGTGTCGGCGTGTGGGTGTGTGTGTCGGCGTGTGGGTGTGTGTGTCGGCGTGTGGGTGTGTGTGTCGGCGTGTGGGTGTGTGTGTCGGCGTGTGTGTGTGTGTGTCGGCGTGTGTGTGTGTGTCGGCGTGTGGGTGTGTGTGTCGGCGTGTGGGTGTGTGTGTCGGCGTGTGGGTGTGTGTGTCGGCGTGTGGGTGTGTGTGTCGGCGTGTGGGTGTGTGTGTCGGCGTGTGGGTGTGTGTGTCGGCGTGTGGGTGTGTGTGTCGGCGTGTGGGTGTGTGTGTCGGCGTGTGGGTGTGTGTGTCGGCGTGTGTGTGTGTGTCGGCGTGTGTGTGTGTATGTCGGCGTGTGTGTGTGTGTGTGTCGGCGTGTGTGTGTGTGTGTGTCGGCGTGTGTGTGTGTGTGTGTCGGCGTGTGTGTGTGTGTGTGTCGGCGTGTGTGTGTGTCGGCGTGTGTGTGTGTGTGTGTCGGCGTGTGTGTGTGTGTCGGCGTGTGTGTGTGTGTCGGCGTGTGTGTGTGTGTCGGCGTGTGTGTGTGTGTCGGCGTGTGTGTGTGTGTGTCGGCGTGTGTGTGTGTGTGTGTCGGCGCGTGTGTGTGTCGGCGTGTGTGACACCGTGTCGACGGCACGGGAGGAGACGGCAACGCCTACAGCGCAGAGGTGCGCAGAAGAACCAGGACACGGCAAGGGCTGCGGCGTGCCCAACCGCGCCTTGGCTCGCGCGCGCGCGCGCGATCGCGGCGGCGCACGCACACCCCACGCGTGCACGCGCACGCGGACGCACGCGCGCCATTCAATCTCGCGGCCGCGTGCCCTCCTCTCTCTCTCCCCTCCCCTCCCCCTCCCACCCTCTGGGAGTGGACGCTCTATTTCGGCGCGGAGGCCCGGCCGCGAGACGGGAATCGCCCCGCGCCGCCCCGCGCCGCCCCGCGCCGCCCCGCGCCAGCCCGCTCCGTCGGCGTGGAAATCGAGAGCGCGGCGGAGCTGTGACCGACTCTAGCCGCGCAGCGCGCCCCTTTGGATAACACGCGGTTGCGTGTTGCGGTTTTAATAAGGGTTACCCCGGCTTAGGTGGCTCCGAGCTAGTGATGGCAAAATGAAGCAAAACATCGGTACTTAAATACAGTAGATGAAAACATCGATGTTTTAAATATGATTTATCATATCGAAGTAAAATATCCTGCTTCGATCAGGAGTAGTGATGGCAAAATTTAGCAAAACATCGAAGAATCGATGTTAAATACAGTAGATGAAAACCTCGATGTTTAAACGATCGATGTTTTAAATATGATTTATCATATCGAAGTAAAATATCCTGCTTCGATCAGGGGTAGGGATGGCAAAATTTAGCAAAACATCGATACTTTTATACATCCACAAATGTTTTCGATGTAGCGGAAAACATCTATGTTTAAACGATCGATGTTTTAAATTCGATTTATCACATCGAAGTAAAATGTCCTGATTCTAATGTGATACATAACACGCCGCTATTAGTTTAATGTTCCATGTAGTCAAGGTTCGAATTGGAGTTCAACGATATTACCCCATAAAAAAGTAATAAAAAAGGTAATAACACAGGAGAAAGGTTGCGAATAGCAAACAGTTTCGTGCTGTTTGGGAATCGACAACGGTGACAGTTGTTAGTTGCTGTTGGACTGCGAGCAATCCGCACAAAAAATGAGTTACTGGAAATTATATTTATATCGTGAGAAATTGTCTTTGAAAACATACATGGTTTGAAACAAATATATCGATTCGAATAATACATCGAAAGCGAAACATCGATGTTATAATATTGATGTTCTCAAAAATATAGATTTTTTAAAAATTTTTCTATCCGCGCCACGCCGCTTCGGCCGCCCCGTCGACTTGGAAATCGAGAGCCTGGATCGACCTTACCCGCACAGCGCGCCCCGCCCCTTAGCACGCGGTTCAGTTTGCGATTGTTGTAATACACTTTGCAACGTCTTAGGTGGAGTAGGGCGTCAACAGATGTCACTGCAGTGCCGCTGACCGAGAAGTCCTTGAGTTCGAGTCCTGGCATTAGCAGGATTTGGGACATCAGCTACATTGTTAGATAGAGTTCAGCCGCTGTTAGGAGAACTCCAGATGCCTCCTGCTTTCGCCGGTAGTTTTTTGTGATTTCTCTGATCACCACCAGGCGAATGACGGAGCAGTACGCTAAGAAACCGCCACGGATCGCGCGCGATCTTTCCTTCTTCTTCCATGTTCTGTCCTCACCCCTTCAACAGTTTACTTGGGAATACCTGTCATTATTGACAGGTATATGTAGCTTCACCAATGATTTCGATGTACATTGTCAGAAAGGTATGGACTTTCTATCAATAATTAATTGATTGAATTGAATTGAATTAATGCCTTATTTTACGTGGCGAGACTCAGGCCATTAGGCCTGCTCTTCCGTCTGACCACGTAAATTTCGCTACGCTCCTTTCACCAACTAGCAGAGAAAGGTATTTCTTGGGCGAGAAACAGGCGATTTGAATTTAGCTCAGAGGCGTCATTTAGGCTTGAGGATCTTTTACATGCAAGTAAATCTACTAACATGGGACAGCCGGCTTTACTTCCCCTCCGAAGGAACGCGTTCGAAGGCTTCGGCTTCGATCGGGTTTGAACCCGCCAACTTGGGTACAACAGTCCGAAACGCTAACCGTTACACCATCGCCGCCGCAAATTAATTGATTTCTTACGCCTTCCTTTGAAATTTTAACAGCGCTTGTCAGGGATCTTTGGATTTGATGTCTTTTTCGTCAATTCGTCAAATTGACTCCTGCTGGTGATGGTCCACCTTTCGTTTCCTCCTGATCCTGTTGAACCTGCTAAGGTCATAAACAATTATTTTCTGTTCGGAAATGAAATTCAGTGCCACTACCACGTCGATTACAACAGTTGGTCCTTTCAAGGTCTCAAGCTGGCAGGAGAGAGGGACACTTGTCATCCAATCACAAACTTCGTTACGACTTTCATTTTTGATATCAAAGCTCTCAATTGAATGACTGTGTTTCCATGTTTTCAGGACTCATGACTCGTGACTTTGAAAAGACTTACTGTTTTAATCAAAGTATGATGCAGGGTACCAAAATTGGGGGTATATAAACTTTGCTTGTGAAATTTCATATGATGTTTACTTTTTTCGTTTAACTGTATTTTCGTAAGTGTATACGTTAAATAGAGAAAGTTTATACTTTACTTAATTTGGTATATCTGCTTCCGAAACAGCGCTCGCGCGTATGGGTTAGATAAGCCACAGTTTTTGGAAAAGGATATTTTTAGAAGAATAGTATAGACAAAATGACGATAATTGACATGAACCCAATAACGTCTAAAGTTGCGTCGCAAAAACAGACACACGCACACATACGTTATACGTCCGATTGTCGCTTGTAGAAACCCTCTGTTTCGAAAATTCCCCGGAACAAATTTTGTGTGAGATATCACCGTTTTCCTTGAGCCATCCTCGTTGATAAAAGAAAAATTAAAATTTTAAAAAAATACAAAAATTACCTGTTATTTTCTTTTGGCCAAAGACTCATATTTTTTCTTGGCACTCCTTCATTAGAAGCCAGATAACAACCTTGGTGCATAAATAACTATTAGTTCTAATATTATGGCAAGATAGTGTGCGTCATGGTGACCAGTTTTGGAGTACCTGTCCCGTATTTGTTTGAAAGGAAAACGGGACGCCAAAATGTTCCGTTTTTGTGACAATGACGAATCGGCAGAAAGTGCCGTCAACAATTTTATATTTATCAGAATGAATCCCGTTGGGTTTTCATTGGTTTATAAAAAAAGTAAGCGCTAGTAAATTATACGGTCATGTACCACGTTACAAGTGTGTTTCACAGACTATTGAAATGAAAATGGGGGAGATTCACTGGTGGTTCTAAAAAAAGAAAGAGTTATCTCGTCATTTTAGCTTGTATATGCTTTATCGCTATCGATATCGTTACCGACAAATGCAATAATCCACGCCTTCTGCTGCGGTGAGTTTCTGTGCAACTTAATAAGCAATCTTACTTGAGGAATACGGGCCAACTTTACAATCAATAAAAGTGCAAATGAAACAAATGAGTATATAGTTTTTGTTTTTTACTGTTTTGATGTTCTCTTTAGACCACCTTTTTCTTATCATATATGGAGGCGGTTATTAGCATGTGTCCCTTTTTATCCCGATTTTAAGTCAAGAAACGGTAACCGAATCCCGTTTTGTTTTGTTTTTTATTGTTTTTGTTTTTTTCTTTGCTTTTTAGGATGTGGTCACCTTGCTGTAGAAACATACTCTGAAGCTCTCGATGTCCTTTGCGCTCAGTTGCACGATTTCTCTCGCTTCGCCTCCAGATCGGAGCTCGCTCCCTTTCTCCAACCAATTTTTTTCTTCTTCTTTTTCTTCTCCGCAACTGGTTGCAGTAGCAACAGCAGCCGCCGCGTAATTTTCGCAGGCTCGCCGGGAGTAATCTTTATTGCAGCCCGGGGCCGTTGTCAACCACAATTCTAATGCCAATCATCCAACAAGAAGCTGTAAACCTCCAACATGTGGCCGCAAATTTTCTCCCCCAGCGCCTGCAAAGTGAACTTTTTAATTTATTCTCTCTTATTAGAGTTGCAGTTAAGCTTTCAAGAAGTTTTCACCCGCGACGCAGTTCCGCGTGGGTAAAGTGAGACGCTCTCCTTGTTACCTACTTACGAAGTTCTGTTGATTGACTTGCTACCCTTCTGTTCTGCGCTTTCGACTGTTTTCGTCTTCCAGTGAGGTTTAACAATCCTTTGATCCACCTTATCTTGAAATGGGTTTCATTTTCATGGTCCGTGCCTTTCACATAATAATACCTCAATATAATCCTACATTTCGAGCAGGCCTCGCTATTTATGGGTTCCGTAGGTTGAAGTTTTTGATATCCTTCTGTTTATTTACTTCAAAATCTGTAAAACTTCTATTTTATTCATTCTGACTGCTTGAATAAACTCTGAATGCTGTAAGTAATGTTAAAGACAAGAATATTTTTTACATTCTTTCCTTACGAATACTTCGTAAGAAGAGACAGTTATGTAATCGTGCGCCGGAAAACGGCGAAATTTTACCAGAAAAACTCATTTTGCCGGGCTCTGGTAACGAAAAAGTCGGTGGATAAATCCTGTTTGTTTTTTTTTATTATTTTTTTTTATTTTTATTTTTTTATATATTGAAATACATTTTGTGACTGTATTTAGTGATACATGTAACACATTCATTCTTCCTAATCTTTATCAACGTAAAAATATCAGTTGTGAAGAATACGCACGGTCTTTCGTATTTGAAACACATGTTTAAGATCACTGATTATATTTAAAAAGTAATCTTTGGAAAACAATTCGCAAAAATATATAATGCGTACACACTCAACATTATTTATTTAATATATAATTTGTTTGATTTTCTTTATTTTCGTGCTTTTTACGATCTCAAAAAATACGCTTTGGAAAATACCAAAGCGTACACTTCGGTTGTGAAAGATTATCTGAGACACTCTTAACGCTAGTCAGACGGTAGGAAATGTTGAAGCAGTGTTTGACCACGAATTAGGCAATAGTATTTTTCCACGTTTCCTGTTATGTTGGTAATACTTTACTTTGCCTTTAATAGTTCACGTGTTGTTGGTGGATCAGTAACACATTGACGTCATAACCTCAACACAAACTCGTACTGCAGCGAACTTACAGAGGGTATTCGATTGTAGAGTTGAAATGAAATTAACATTGATGCGCCAGTTTCTTACGGATAGACAATTCGTTATTTTCTACATGATACTCGTTAATTAAATCTGAATTATTCATCAAATTTGTTTCGTTTTGAAGAGTCTTGTGAAGGTTACTCTTGTAGGTGCGAAATTCACCATCGCACTAGAATAATTGCATATCTGGGTCCACATATGTGTGCGAATGAAGTAAGAAAGAAATACTCGACCGATGTGATTGATTTGTATCATCGCAAATAATTAACAGTCATCGTTATCTCACTTACATGGATGATTTTAATTGTTGAATAAGCTTATGCCCAAGCGTAATACATTTTAACGTTCAAAAAATAATGAATATGGAATCAAGAAACGGAAGAACAAAAAAAAAAAAAAAAAAAAATGTCGAGTAAAAGTTAAGGATGGCAATTGGGCAGTATTCTTTAGTAAATCTAGATGGATATTGATGATATTTAATTATAGCACCTGCACTTTATTCTCCGTCTGCGCTCGAAACGTAGGTCCCTCTGGCCAAAAATATTGGTACCGAGCTATCACAGTCGATACAGAAGTTCACGGTAAAACAACTTTAAACTTGTGTTCTGTGTTCGTGACCGTTTTACGCAAAGGATTAGGGCCACGTTTTCCTGGTCAGGTAAAACGGTACGGGTAAATTATCACATATCCAGAATGTGAATGAATACCTAAGGGGACTATATTTCAGAGTAAAGACTCGTTGTTAATGAAACTTGCGCGCAATCATAACATGAACTCCAGAGCTCATGGCCTCAACGCGACGTAAGGGAACTCTCTTACTCAATGGCCGTGAATGATTCGATGGAACCATTCACAACGGTGGACTTAAAAGTAGGCCATTTTTATTCGCCCGGTAAATATTGATAATTTTGTCCTTTTCATAATGAAATCAGAGAGTTAAATCATAAAGAGAGGAACTTATATACTTAATTAGTGACCAATTAGTGTCAGGGTAGCTTCAATACTTTGTTTAAGTAGTGTGAAATAACAAATTGTATCAGGAAACAAATTAAAATGCACTGAAAAATCGGGAAAAGTCAGGAAAATTTGTTTCGGGAAATGAGTGTCCACCCTGTTTAAAATATGTTATGCAATAATTATATTTTTAGTCTTTGTGTGCTGTAATATAGTATGTTTCACAGACCATAATTTATTTCAAAAAGACAAGGCTGACAAGTAGCCACTAGCCACCACTTGCGGAACCTGGCCTCCGAATAAGTGAACTCTAGCTCGTGATTACAGCACAAGTCCGGTTCATTCGACGGGAGAAAAAAAACGGAATCGGAGGAATCGGAGATCACGTTGCAGTCGTTCACTCGGCGGGACCCGCCCAATTCACTGGGCCAATCACAATGTGCATACGTATCTGTTGCCTACCGGTTTGAGCTTGATGTGTGACGTGTAGGGAATAAAAAGACAAGCAATTTAGACATAGAATGTGTGATTCCCTTCTCTTTCATGTTTTACTTGAATATAATAATAATAATAATAATAATAATAATAATAATAATAATAATAATAAAAATAATGATGATGATAATTATAATGAATATGGTACAGTACATGTCATGAATAACAAGTTAATTTAAATACTCTTACATCATATTACTAAGCGTTATTTTATAATATATAATATGTATAGCCACTGTGTTGGAAATCATAGCCTGGGGAAGTTAGATCAAGGTCATGGACATGCATAGGGGTCAATATTACGGGCAACGATGCTCAACAGGTTTCAGAAGCACATTATCTCAGAAGGCTGTTTTCCCCATACTTTGGATGGGGTGATCACAATTCCTGCCCCTTTTATGAGCCTGTCGCATTTTGAACCTTCACCATCTCGTTCTGGGAAATATCCGAGGTAGGAAAATGTGAGATATTTGAATTTCGCGGTCAAGAACCAACCGGAGATCACTCGGAGACTGCGTTTCAAAAGGCGGGAAAGAAGCTGAGGGAAAAACCTTCTCTCGGTTGCCAGCACTAGTAGCCACTCCGACAGGTCGAACCCAGGTGACTGTTCGCTCCCAACCCGCGGTCCGGGCTCGTGTGCCCGCGGAGGTTCTCGACTTTCGCTGGCCTGCGCGCGGAGGCCGCGGCACTGCACGGCGCAGCACAGCGCGGCGCGGCGCGGCGCGGCGCTCCTTTCAAACGTAGCATGGAGAATTTATAATTCCGAAATTGCTCCATGTGGGCTCGGCAGCGTCAGCGGTGGAGGTTGGGTAACTGGCGACGGCGGCGAGCGAAAGGAGGTCAGGTCGCTACGAGACTACCGCCGCCGCCGCCGCCACCGCCGCCGCCGCCGCCGCCGCCTCCGCCTCCACCGCCGCCGCTGCTGCCGACGTCGCCGCCTCCGCCGCTGCATCCGCTGCTGCCTCCGCTGCTGCCTCCGCCGCTGCCTTCACCGCTGCTGCCGCCGCCTCCATCGCTGTTGCCTCCGCCGTCTTCACCGCCTTCTCCTCCGCCGCTGCTACCGCCGCCTCCGCTGCTGCCTCCGGTTCTGCAGAAGCCACTGCCACTGCCACTTCCACCGCCTCCGCCTCTGCTGCCGCCGCCACTGCCGCCCACTGCTGCCGCCACCACCGCCACCGCCACCGCCACCGCCACCGCCACCGCCACCGCCACCGCTACCGCCACCGCTACCACCACCACCACCACCACCGCTACCGCTGCCGTCATCGCTGTGTTGGCTGCGATGGCTCAGTGGCAGGATTGCCGTTGCCTCTGCAGCTGCGCTGATCCCGAGGTCGTAGGGTTTGAGTCCTGACGTGGCACAGCAGTGTACTCAGACGCTTTCTGCTGGACGGGAATTCCGTGGGCACGCTGCCGGTCTGAATGGATAGTTTTACGTGATGTCTCCGAAACTGCATGACAAGTTCCGATTCGAATGTTTTATTCTACTGGCATGAGCAGTGAATCGATCGGTTTTATCAGCTGAGATAACTAAGATCCAGGATTTCCCTTGTATCTGTAGCGATTCGAGAAATGGGGATTAGAGGATTTGACTCCCAGCAATGCTGAATTTTCGACATGCGTTACATAGCTAGCTCGAATCCTTCCGCTCTCTGGAGAATTCTAGTAGCCCGCTTCTTATACATGCAGTTTCTTGTGGTTTCTTACATCAGTACCTGGCGAATGCCGGAGTTGTTCTATAGCCCGCGAGTCACGGACCGCGCGCAATCCTGCCTTTCTCTTCCTCGTGCTAACTTCACCCCTTACACATACACTCTTACACTTACAAACACTACGGGAGTTTGGAGCTTTTCCCGGCTGGGGCTGGGGCCTCTTCGTTATCATTGGTGCCTTGAAAATCGAATTCCTTTGGTGTGTGCGTGCAGTTAAGTGCGTCTTGTGGACGAACGGCGTGTGCGTCGTGTGTGGCGGCACTTTGGCAAACACCGGGTACACACACACACACACACACACACACACACACACACACACACCGGTCTGGTCGCCGCGGCGCCCAGTTGCCCTAGTCTGTGCGCATCGCATCAGCATGCTAAAGGCGGCTCAGGTGCCCGCCACCGGAGGTCTTCGCCACCTCCAACGGGACACGGGACTGCAGCAGCGTGTTTCATGTTGAACTTCCAGGATGCTGCTGGAACTCGTACGTTAGTTTTATGTGCTGTTGGTATTTTTATCCCACCCCCCGTTCATCCGGCAGGATAGTCCCTTTCGGGAAAGCCGGAAAAAATCTGGGAATTTCATAGCTCTGGAAAAGTCGAGAAAATCAGGGAATTTGTAGAATAATCTTGCGCTGTCAGGGAACATTTTTAAAGTCTTACAAAAGTTGGTATATGCCTTGAAAACATTAGTACAACATTGTTTCTTCAACTTATATATGTTGAAGAAATATTAATTATTTGTTCATGGGGAAGTAAGGTTGCTGACCATTTCGTATCAGGGTGTCTTCAATATTTTCTTTAAATATTGTGAAATTAAAAATCTTAACAAGAAAATACTTTTTTTAATTATCTGGAAAACCGGGAAGAGTCAGGGAAATTTCTTCCAGAAAGTGAGTGGCCACTCTGTTCCAGATAACACATGTCATGTGGGGAAAAGCAACAAAAAAGAAAAGAAAGAAAGAAAAACGTCTTCTACTGAGATGAAAAAATGTTTTTTACACAATTTTCCTAAGAAACTGAGCTACTTTTATGCACAGATTTTTCTGGACGATTGCTCTTCTCCCGTAACTTCCAGACGGTTGTGGTTAAAGTGAATCGGAATTCTGAGGATATTTTTAAGTATTGTCGAAGAAAAAGTCTTCTTTTGTGGGATACAAACGACGAAAAACGCAGTTTAGCGAATGGGCGGAGGTAGGATGAATATCACGTCTGCAAAATGGTGTTACGGTGACATTCAGGATGGGACGAAATTGAAAAATTACCAAAGAAAACTATTGTACGTCACAGTTGTGCATCATAGTTTTACGGGAGGTTGAGCAGTTGTACATGTACAGGAACGTAATTGTACGGGGACTTGGAGAAGGCTGTGTGAATAATAGGCATCGCAGTTGTGCGTATACTTCGAGTTGTATATGTGTGGGGGACGTACGTATAAAATACATGCATGCTCACGAATGAACGTGCACCAATGAATTCTTAACGTACGCTGTTATCTCAAATGGAACATTTACAATCTGTCTGAGAATATCACAGTAGAACTCTTAATTAGTATTTCGTAGTTCTCACAGTACCTGGCCGATACTCTTATTTGTACTTTCTTCAGATAAACAGATATTTTCTCAAGACCTTGTATCAATTGTTTAATCAAAACCTTGTTGTATTGGATGAATTTTTGTAAACCAAACGTCTCTGGTTTATCCGCTATTCAGTGTTACACTCACAAGCTCTTTAGCGGAGAATCGTCGCGTCTTCTCGACCAGTGTTTACAACCAAGTGCCCTACTGAACTTGCTAAAGTTAAATCCACGGGTCATGTGTGTTATTTCTCTCTTCACATCTGCTACTGCAGGTTTGATTCTCTTCCAGAGTATACAACTCGATGCATCTCAATGTTTATGTTGGCTGCCCTACCGTCATTCTTTTGTCTCAATGAAATGCATTCGTTGCTGCGACACACGACGCGCAAGAACGTTGCAGCATCAAGTGTACTTTGTCGGTTCCCGGAACAATCTTGAAACATTGAGGACACGTGCACAATTTATGGTTTTGGTTGCTATTCAGTTTGGCCATCTGGATGTGTCACAAGTGCACAACTAGGAGGATGCTTGTAATACTTACTCTCTTCTGAACGTCGTCGTGATTTCAACTTTTTATTTTAATACTCTAGGTTCTCTAATAGACTGAAGTCATTAGCATTCTAAAGGAGCCCAAGTACTATTTTAGTTTCTCTGGCAAGTTGCCTATCCATTAGAGATGTGTGCGTGTATTTTATCGGTACGTTAATTGCTCTTTATGCATTCAAAGGCACACTTTCATTTACGTCATATTTAAGACGTAAGTAACTTTCTAGTTGGTTCTCAGCTGGTTGAAACTAGGGCTTATTTTCCCACGCCTGCGAATTATTCGTGTATATGATTAAATGAGCGGTGTCTGTCTGGTGGCAAGACAGTGGCATTCAGTGCCAGTTCACATCTGCAGATCAAATATTTCTGATTTGAAATATTTTAAAAGAATTGGTGGGAGTATTGAATGATGTCATATTAGGCATCCTTCATAAAGCGTGTGCGTGTGGGGTATAGAATTATGTATTAACGTGTGTATGTGTGTGGAATGGAGACATTTTCAGTGAACAAGGAATATATTTGCTGTCTTGTGTGTTCACTACGAGGTTTACTAAGGTATAAGAAGTTAAGCGCGTGCCAAGGGACGTCACTGAATGTAGGATTCCAGTATTTTTTTTAACAGAATCATATATTAATAAATACGCGCAAATAATTTAGTGTTACTTTCTTTAATGGGGTATTGTTTTCATATGAATTTAAAAAAATAGTGTTATTTTTTAATTTTTTTATTTTTACAATTTAATATTTCAGTATTATTGTAAAATTTAATAATTTCATTATGCGTGCGGCCCCTTAAAATATTTATCCAGCCCTGGCGTTCGCGTTTGTCCCGAATTAAATTCGCTTATTCTGCACTTTTTTTTTTAAACGCGTAACTAACGGAATTCCCAAGCGTAACAAAAGTATAAGGCCACCGTGAAGCTTGCAAGTTCAAGTAAAGCTTGGATAATGATTTCCGGTCAAGAAGATAATCTCTTCCGAGTAGGCACACCACTTCCGCTAAGTTATGGATGTTTTAGGGCGCGTCAACGGCTAAGGCCATTATTGCCGTAAGTGTAGTGCATGTTTTCATTGGTAGAGGTATCGGCGATGTTCTGCCGCTTGATGGCGATATTGGGCTCCCGACCTACGCGTCGGCTTGCGCGGTTTTCCCTAACCAGGTATCTCCCTTCAAAGTAGTACAGCCCCAACCGGGACAAGCTCTAAGCTCCCGACTGCTCTCCCGATATGTATGGTCGTGTGGTGCACGTAAATGAATGTGTAGTGTAAGTAAGGGGGTGAGGAGAGAACGAGGAACGGAAAGGAAATATTGCGTGCGATGCGTGGCCCGTTTGTTAGGGTACTGCTCCGGCATTCGCCTCGTGTTGATCGGAGAAACCGCGGAAAAGTACCGATCAGAGCAGTCTAACGCTAGAATTCTCCTGCAGACTGCGGCCGAATTCGACCTAGCTATGTAGCTAGTGTCGAAAACCCTGCCACCGTGGGCACTCGAACCCCAGAGGCACTGCAGTTACGTCGATAATATTGATGCCCTGAGTCACTGTCACCGGTAAGGCAAACCTCAACAATTTAATTGAAGCATCTCTCGGTTCGTTTTAAACTCCTATATTTTGTACAAATACCATTTTGAACAGCACAACAAAACATCCAAATTTACTGCACGGTTTCAAAACCACACACCTTTTCTAGTCAACAATATTAGTATCTCTAGCAACCCATCGAACTTCCCTCAGAAGAACACAGGAGAATATATTTTCGAATATCAAAAGCAATAAATTCACGAAAGTATTGTAAAATTTTCTATCCGTTTTGCACATATTTAAGTGTTGTATACGAGCCATATTAAGTACACAGAAAGAAAAATGTTCAGTCAGTCGACAACATGAGACTTTTCTAAATCAGTCGAGCATGCCACTGTCTTCAGTCTGAGCCGTCAACGTCATTCAGCATCATCATCACTGACAGGTTCACCGTCAGTCAGCGTAATTTCTGCCAGCTTCTCCGCCAGTTCGCGTCACCGTAGCTGTCATTATCACCTTCACAGTCAGTCATTATCACTGCCACTCACTTGCCACCCACTGTCAGCGACACCGACATGATCACCCGTCTTCTTTACTGTAGCACACCGTCCCCCCCCCGCTTCCGCCACCAACACAACGGCTTCTCAAAACCCTCTCGCGTTCTCTGCACGGTCTTCGCCTCTTACGCTGCCATAGCTGTACTGTGCCCGTCTCCAGCTAGGCAAGGGCCACTTCACAACAGTGAACGATTATTGCCGCCTTCCGCGCACAGGGAAAGGTGGCTCAGTGCATCAACTGATGTTAGTGCAGTCCCTTTCACCGGGAGGTTGTAGGTTCGAATCCCGCCAGCGGCAAGACATTGGCGTGTCAGCTAGGTCGAATTCAGTCACTGTCTGGAGGAGAATTCTAGAGGCCGGCTGCTCTGTTCGCTTGTTTTCCGTGGCTTCTCCGATCAACACCAGGCGCATGCCTGAGCAGTACTCTAGCAAACGGGCTACGGACCGTGCCCAATATTTCCTTCCTCTTCCGTGTCCTATCCTGACCCCTTATACACACTACCCAATCACACATGCCGGGAGACCGGTCGGGAGCTTCGTGCTTGTCACGGCTGGGGCGGTGCCCCGCTGATCGGAGTATCTGGAAAAAACCCTCTAGCCGCTGATAGGTCGGCGCCGGATCTCGAAGGAATATCACCGCCGCCACCACTACCCAAGGAAAACACACACTACATTTACGGGACTAATAACTTCAGTAGTTGACGCTCCCGGAATGACTAACAACCAACCAACCATCCATCCATGACGTAGCTGCGGCCACTTCACAACGGTGATATCTATTGCCATCTTCGCCTTCCACACCTCGCCTTATCTTCATCGCCGCCGTTGCCGCCTTTACCTCTGCCTTTGCCGCCGTTGTCTCTACACAGTCTCTCTTTCTGCAGCCGCTTCCGTCACAGTCACAGCCGCCGCCGCCCCCGCCCCCGCTCCCGCTCCGCCTCGCCTCGCCGCGGTACGTGCGCGCGGCTCGCTGTCTGGTGAGGTTGCGTAAGCACAAGGTCGCCGCTACGCTCGGCGGCGGTGGCGCCCGCCCGCGCCCGCGCCCGCCCGCTCGGTCGGCCGTCACGCGGCGGCGCGGCGCGGCCCGGCACGGCACGGTAGGCTCGGCACGGCCCGGCGCCTACCGCTCGGCACTGCCGTGCTGAGCGGCGAGAAGATCGCCGCGCTCGCCGTTGGAGGTAGTACACGACCAAGGCGGCGTGTGCCTGGAAGCCGGGAGGCTGATTCGCGTGAAAGACGGAGCTGAGGGAGGGAATGGCGGTGGACCGGAATATGAGAGAAGGGGAGGGGTGTTTATTGTTACGATACGTTTATTGTTATCTATACTAGGATTTATTTAAGCGTGAACTTGACGTAAATCAGCTGTTCACGGTTTCATCAAATCAGGAGCTTGAACGTCCCAATCGTGACGTCACTGAAGCGACAAATAAGCCTCCGATTGGATGAAACTGCAACAGCTGATTTACGTCAAGCGCACGACTCAATAAATCGCACTATAGTGAGCCCTTCCACCTGTTATACAGATGTGACTATAGAAGCATCAGTGAAGGGATCGCGTTGATAGCGACTGCATGGCTATTGCTAGCAACATAACTGCAGGTTATGGCCTTTACACTCGATTCATCTATGCGTTCGTTTACAGTTAGCTCATTTGTAAATGGATTCATCACTGTCTCTTGCATTTCCATCGCCCTACCCGACTTTCATTTGTTTCCCGCCCTGTCGAAGTGGTCCCTTCTTAGAGTAACTCCTCTATAACAAGTTGATGAGATGAAGTGTAATTAGGACTAGACAACGAACCGAAACCATAAGATTGACTTCCTGTACGTTGGGAGCATTCGTGCTCGTAAAGCATCAACTGGATACCTACAGATTGGCAGACTGTTGTTTCGGAGTGGATACAGCTGTCATGCAAAATTCCATCATAGTAGTTTTTTTTCTAAGCAGTTGTTACTGTAATACCCATTTGAGGTAGACGAACAATTACTGAACCAGTGAAACTTATGATATATTCTCATGCAGAAATGGCATGATAAGAAGACTTAAACTCCATATAACAGGAACGAGAATAGGACGGTCAAAGAATAGATGTTCGCACAGTAGAGTGCGCACCGATCTCTGTGCTAAAGGCTGGAGAAACAAGGTTAAAATCTGTCAAGAAAATACTTCATGTTTAGTTGTTTTTTTTCAAAACGTCGCGAGGCAGCTCTCCTTTTAAGAGAAGCTGAAACGAAATTTTTAAAAAATTATAATAAAAAGCATGTCTTCTGACGAGCGGACTAAATTGTTTCGACGAATCGCGCCTTGAATAAGCGGTACTGTTTCGCGACGTAGGCAGCGCGGCCAGCCGGCGACATGGAGAATTAAAATGCCTGAAGTGTGGCCCAGAGGTCGAATTCCGGGAACGCTTGGGCGCTTGGCCCCAAAGCGAGCAAAACGTACCACTGCAGTATTTTTAAAAAAAAAAAAAAACGCCCGTCACATTGCATGGGAGATGAAAGGTGCTGTGGAAAAAGTCTTCATGAATGAACACGGTAGGTGTTGTGTTATGATAACGAGATAACTCGACATTCGTGTTTCAAATTCGTGGAAGACTTTTTCAGTTTGCGGAGAGACCATGTGTTTTTCTTGGATTTAAGGCGTAAGTGAATTTGCGTCTTTGAGGGACAGCAAAACTTTTCACACGGAACAGAATTGAAGCATCCCAAAAATATTTACGACTCTTCAAAAAGATTTGTTGAAAAAGTTCATATGTACTCTACTCCAATGGAGATAATAATGGACATGGTATTTATATAAAAATACAGCTTACACACTGTGTATAAACATGCGTTTTTATAGATGTAAAATTTTTATCTAGAATATTCGAATTATTTTAATTGTGTAATAATAATAATAATAATGAATATGATTTTACTATATATTAACGATACAAGAAATTTTCTTTGAATTTTTTGTGTAATTAACAGTAGAAAAAATATTAGTAGTACAGGAGAGGGGAAGGGTAGATCTTAAAGTTGGCAGAAATTTCCAAGTGGGAGAAAAAAATAAATGATAATTTAGGAGAAAAAAAACGAACTGCGCATAGCCTGCGGGCACACGGTCCGTCTTCCTCTGCTGCACTGCCAAAAACTACTCCCTTTGCGGCCTTCCACGAAACCAGGAACTGCGGCTACGGGAAGTTCCCGACAAACCTCTGGTGGAACGAATCTGTGACTCCCCAGCTAGGATGATGACGCAGTTAGGAATTCGGAATTCCAGTAATTGCCTTATGTCTCCAATTAATGTTCGTACAAGAGCCTCTGTAACGTTGTTTCCTTAGGTCATCTGTGAAAAAAAATCCGGTCTAATAAGTTTACGTGAAGAGGGAGCAACTTTAATGAATGTTTGTTCATTCACTCTCGTGTTATTTAGCATATTGGTGGTGAATTTTTGTTCAGTATTGAGTTATTCTCTTAACTTTTTGGTACTGCCGCAGGTTTGAGGCAGTACAGATAAATTAGATATTTAAATGTTCGAACATTCACTCCATATTATTTATCATATTGATGGCGAATTTTTGCTCACCATGGAGTAACTCTCTAAACGTTTTGTTACTGTCATACGATCTAGGCTGTACAGACGAATCAGAGTTTTTCAGTTTCAACATTCACCCGCATATTATTTAGCATATTGATGGCGAGTTTTTCCTCGCCATGGAATAATTCTCTACACTTATTGCTACTGCCACAAATTTGAGTCTGAGTCTGTACAGACAAATCAATTTTTTTATATTTGAACATTTACCCGCGTATTATTTAGCGTATCGATGGTGAATATTTCCTCACCATAGAGGGATTCTCTACACTTATTGCTACTGCCATAGGTTCGATGCTGCGCAGATGAATCCGATATTTTTTTTAATGCCCTCCCTGTTATTCGCGCGCATATCATTTGCGGCGTGTCGGTTTCCCGCGCCGCCACTGCACGCCCCCCCCCCCCCGTAATGAAGACCTACTATCTGTGCGGTCGGCAACATTTTCCCGAAATCTGTTCCGCGGAGCGGCGCCACCGCAGTAATTCATTCGGCCGCCACCGAGCGCGCTCGCCGCGCGATGCACGTATTCCGCGATGTGACAAATGTTTCAATTTGCGTGCTTCCCGGATTTGGTTTTCGTTGCGGCCGCCCTGACCTGACGCCCCCCCCCCCTCCCCGCTCTGTACGTTCACTGCTCTGCTCTGCCGGGGCCACCTGAGTATGACGTACTCCGGGGCACTGCCGGATGTTGGTAATGCGGGTCTCCCGAGCATAAAATCACCGGCTTAGCTGGCTCGGGGCTTCAATTGATGTCAGTTCAGGGCCTCGGAACGGGAGGTCCTTGGTTCCCACCCCGGCGGTGGCGGGATTTTTGACACTAGCTAGGTCGATTTCAGCCGCTAACTGCAGGAGAATTCTAGCGCCGGCTGCTCTGGTTGGTTGTTTTCCGTGGGTTATCTTTCTTAACTCCGGGCCTAGTACCTTTATAATTCGGCTACGAACCGCACGCGATCTTTTCTTCTTCTTCTTCTTCTTCTTCTTCTTCTTCTTCTTCTTCTTCTTCTTCTTCTTCTTCCTTGGCTATCCTCACCCCTTATTTACACACGCTGGCTCTTACGTGCTCTACACTACAGATATGTCGGGAGGCCAGACGGGAACTTAAAGCTTGAATTGAATTGAATTGAATTGAATTTGCCTTATTTTACGTGGTGAGACTCGGGCAATCAGGCCCGCTCTTCCGTTTGACCACGCAAATTTCGCTACGCTCCTTTCATCAACTAGCAGAGAAAGGAGGTATTTCTTGGGCGAGTAACAGGCGATTTTGAATTTAGCTCAGAGGCGTCATTTCGGCTTGAGGATCTTTTACATACAAGTAAATCTACTAACATGGGACAGCCGGCTTTACTTCCCCTCCGATGGGAGGCGTAGGAAGGATTTTTTCGCCCTTAAAAATCCACGGCTTCGATCGGGTTTGATCCCGCGAACTTGGGTACAACAGTCCGCTACGCTAACCGTTACACCATCGCAAACCGTTACACCATCGCTTGTCCCGGGTTGGGCGGTTCCCCGTTTGGGGGGCGATACCTGGATGGGGAAAACCCCCGCAAGCCTACGTACAGGTGGGCGCCGGATCTCACCATCCAGTTGGGAAAGAACACTAGAACATCCTGTGATATACAGAGATTACTCTAAGAAGGAACCGCTCTATCAGGTATTGCTTGGCTATGGCTGGCAGTGTTACTGCAAATTATGTCTATGTGCTCGATTTGTGAACGCCGTTCGTTTGCAGTTGGCTCGCTTGATGATGCGCCTTCGACACAACCTTTTGCAATGCCGTAGACTAGCAAAACATTCTTTTGTTTCCCGAAATGTCAAATTGGTCTCTTCTTAGACTAAACTTCTCTATTAAAAACCTGCTCTACACTTACGGGAATAAAGACCATAGCAGATGAAGCGCTCGGAAACTGGATATTATCAGTCAATTGATTTGCGTTACGTTCCTGTCCCGTGCACATGACCACGTGCAAAATTCTCGCCTGCAGCTCCCTCCCCCCAGCTGGTGGTTACTGCATTCTCTGCGGTGTGCACTGTGACATACCGCTGCACAGCCCGAAAGCGGTTCTAATTTTTCTGTGGTAGGGGTGCCACGTGCAGCTTCTAAATTGATGAACATTACTGGACTTGTAACGCTGTCCCTCCTGTTTTTGCGTTCCTCTCGCTCCGTGTCGCGCCGTCTGTCTCTTCCTCTGTAAGTCGGCATCACTATTTCTCACACATGTATTTCCCATGCTTCTTTTTCGATTCTCATCCATCTCGGCTTTCTATTCTTTTGTCAACTATCTTTCTCCCTCTCTCTCTCTCTCTCTCTCTCTCTCCCCTTCACCCCTCCCTTTCTCTCTCCCCTTCACCCCTCCCTTTCTCTCTCTCCCCTTCACCCCTTCCTTTCTCTCTCACCACTTCACCCCTCCCTTTTTCTCTCTCCCCCTCTCTCTCTCCCCTCCCTCCCTCTCTCCCCCTCCACCTGTCGCTCTCTCCCCCCCTCTCCTATGTATTTATTAGGCAGTCAATTTAAACATATGTTCTCTCTGTAATCTATTCTGAGAAGAACGTTTTTGTTCGTTCATTTCCTCACTCTTGTAAAGTTTATTACGAATTCATTGTGCTTTCTGCGACTTTTGCTGCCCATTCCTCTTTTTTTCTTTCGCTCATCTACTCTTCATTTATTCGTCAATTTTTTGTTTGGTTGGTTTATTCCTTCGTAATATGACAGTTTTTCATGCGGTCTCGATTTTTGTTGGGATCACTGTATAAAATGATCACGCCCAATGTACTCTCCCTATTTTCAGGTATTTTTTTCATTAATGTTCTCGTTTCTTTTCAATTGTGGGTATATGTTTTTCATTTTTTATAGTTTTCAAGCACGCTTCAGAACATTTTCAACTACCTCAGTTTTTCGCCTCTTTTCCTTCACTTCTGTAGATTTTGAAGTTATTTTCTTTAGCTATTGTTTACTGGAGAAATTGCTGTCTGTGGACGGTTCATGTAACAACATAGAAACTTTTTATTTTTTCATATCTATTCCATTTACATTCGTTTTAAATTGCTTGCTGAAGAATTGCCTCAAGCGTGTTCATTTCCCAGGAATTTTTTTTTATTGTTTGTTATAAGACTAACCATTATTTCTTAGTTTTTAACCTGGGAAATTTACCTGCAGACGTCCTTTTTTCAAATATTAAGTTCCTTTTATTTTACCTTTGTTTATGTTGTGCGTTCATCGTAGCAAATTTCTAGAGCTCGAATACTGTTCAAAACTTATCTGAATTCTAAAATGTACAATTATTTAATTCAAATAATTTGCATTTAACGTGTTTATACTAGTTCTTATGAGTGTCGAAGCAACAAATAAGGACAATGCCTTATGTTCTCTTCCAGGTGAGTTGAAATGAAAGCGTCTCTCACAGTACTGACGCGGATAATGAGCTCTGCTTCCGGTGAGTTTTGAACACAGTAATTATATTCAGTCATGAGTTTTAAAGTACCTACTATTGGTGAAGTAGATCGTACATTTGCATCTTTTAAAAGCGAGTCTTGTTTATTTTGTTTGCCTACATTACGAGGTCGTTGTATCACGATCTTGTGGTCCGCTCTTTGTTTCGATATTTTTGATGCATAAATCACGGATAGTAATAAATACCTTACTCGGGGTAGGGTACTCATGCGGTGAGAAAGTCTAAAATGAAGTTTGTTTATGAATAAGCATCACAGTATGGAGGGAGTTGACACTCTCGACAGGAGATATGCAATTCCAACTTGCACCTACATCAGTTCGATGTTCACACAGTTTGCACAGTCACCCAAAGAAATATTCGTATGTAGTGCATGTTCTATTTACAATTAAGTCTCGCCTGTAGCTCGAAAGTTTTGTGCGTCAGTTTAAATCTCCTCGAGATATTATTTACTACGTTGCGAGATGTGTTGGAATATGTTTACAGTCAAGAGTAAAATGTCTAAGGTATTGACAGCTACCGAGTTACATAGGATAGGGGACTCTGAAATGTAATTGGAAGCAGAAATTTGTTACGATGTGAGTGCCGTCAAAGGTCGTTGATTATATGACTACTCTATTGCCCGATTTAAATATAGTGACTTGTGACAGGTCGTCAGCTGGTCGCAGTTACCCAATCGGGAGCTTCGTTACTACTGTAATTTTAGGTATCAAAGCTCCCGTTTGGATAACCACGTCATAGCTGATCATCTGTCAAAAGTCGCTGTATTTAAATGATGAGTGAATGAATGAGTGAATGCAATATCATGGAAATCACGCCCACGCGTCGCAAGTAAAGCTATTGTATCCTCCTGGTGTTCAGTCGGTGAATTAAAAGTAACATTAGAATGCAATTAGGCAGGTTTATCAATATTCTACGAAATATATCAAATGTACATTTTTTAGAATTCTTTAATATTATGTTTAGTAGATATAAAATGGAGGATACTAGTCGTCAAAACGAGCAACTCGTTTGTCATAAGTGAACGACCACAAGCGTGTCGCGTCTGGGGCATGTGTTGGGCACACATACATAATAAATCATAGGAGGAGAACCAGATAGAAATTCCGTGTACTTAGATGGCAGTCTAGAACAACATTTAATATTCACTCGTTAGAAAGAATCTCCCCATCGGCCCTCTGGAGTTAAATTTTTCTCTCTCGGGTATAATATCATATTTTACCATCTTGTTCCGTAAATTATAAGAATTTTAACAGTAATTATACCAAACGGCAATACCAAGTGAAATCAACCCTTTTGTGTTACGCCACTGGTTTCGCAGGAATAAAAGTATCGTTGAATAAAGAAACTAAAAAACACACTCTTCTAACAAAATTTATCTATCGCGCAACGCAAACATTTATTTAGTTCACTAATTTGGTTGAGTTTATAAGGTATTTTACGTGTGCTCTAATATTTAAGAAAAGATTTTCTGTAAAAACGCGTAATCATTACGGTTTCATTAAAAAGGCTACAATTAGTGAATATTATTTTGTTTGGACCAAAACAATATAAACGATGGGAAGCGTTATAACCTTCAGTGGTTTACTTTGTTAATCTCCACCGTGTTGAGTTTAAGAAACTTTACACCTTCGATCAATCCCTTGCTGGAAAAGAAGTTCGTTCCATCACAAGAAACTTATTTATTGCTTTTTAAATGTAATAGAAATGAGACGAAATCCACAAGCAAAGTACACAGGCAGATAAATAATTTTGCGCCGTCGTGTAAAATGCATTCCCCTATATTTAAGTGATTCAACGTGATAGTAAATACCAATTGTAACTCCAAAGTCATTTCCGCATTGGAACGGTTACAGTTGGCCGGGACGGATTCACAAATCAAGCAACCGGTTTAATCTCTTCGTGCACAAAAAGGAAATCTTTACGCCCTTCCAACAGCCGAAGTTACTAGCGAAGCTGTCTTCTCGGAGATTGCGGTTAAATACGACATCCTCCTATTCAGATCCTTTTGGCAACCGGCGACCGCCTGCAGCGGGGTCAGCGCGGGTTACTAACTTCCGCTACAGACGTATCAGCTGGCCGCGCTACGGATATCGTGGAGACTTTCGTAACTCCCAGGAGGGTTTGAGGGTATACGCTGTGTGTAGTACACGCACCGACACGAAAAACGCAACCCTTTAATGCAGTGGAACAGCCTGTTTGAAGCTCAGGTTTGAATATTCGTGACACTACGACCACGGAAATGGTACACGTGGCAGGAGCTGAGAACTTACGTAGAGATACCTTGTTGGGGAACAAACCTGTTCCTCACTACTATGTTGAGCAAATGGGAACATAGAACTGACGTAGAGATTGATTGAGTAATAAACTCCACTACTGCACATGTCGGGAGACCACTTGGGAGCTTATATATATATTACGTAGAGATACCTGGACGGGGCACAAACTCGTACCCCATTACTACACTAAATCTGTAAGTGCATACGTTATCCGCAAACACATAAGGATGCAGTGTTCTTCAGTTACTGCTATTACGTTTACGTTTAGATTCTTCTTTTACTTCTATTACGGTTTTTTGTTGTTGTTGTTGTTTTTTTTTGTTTTTTTTGTTTTTTTTTTGTTTTTTAAGTTTACTTCCGAGTACACTTCTTAGCAAGGATGGTCAGAAACGTACAGAATTGGGAAACCTTTGTAAAATTAAATGGATTGCTTGACGTTCTGTGCCATTTAATCTCACGATAGGTATTAGTTACATTAGAGGCACTGTATGGTTTTCGGTTTGTTAATTAAAACTTAGAAATGCTAACATGTTCAGCCGTGCACAGCTTGTAAGATGTAAACTCACAGTTCAGAGTTGGCCGTAAGATTTTTTTAAACTATACATATTACCAACTTTTTTTTAAAAAACTTTTGTGTGTAGAACATTTTCCTGTTTTAATCTGTTTGTAGTTATGTTTTAATATCATCTCAGATGCTTGTAAATGACGTCAGAATGTGACACGCATTTAAGAACTGAAATCCATCCAGGGAAGACAGCTAGGCATAGCAGGTTGGGTGTAGGATCACCATTCGACGAGGACGAGACAGGAAGAACCTTTTATCATTTTCTGCTGTAACATCCCACGTGCAGCACTGCCTGCCGTCAGTCGTTTATCGACGTGTTTCATCGGGCGGAAGTATATTTCACGAAGCGTAGTACTTCTCCTTCTGAGTCTTGAGCATCTCAGATGCCGCTCCCTCCTTCTCTCTTTCGTTTCCTATGCGCACCTGTTTTATCCCCTCCGCTGCGCTGCTCAAGTGCGCCGATGAGATAAAAGTGGAAGTCGTCACAGAGGGCAGTGACAGATCTATCGTTGCTTTTTTTTTGTGGAAGTCGGCGCGTGACGGGAAAATTGAACACAATGAATTTTTTCCCCTTTTTTTTTCGTTCTGTTTTGTGGATGGAATGCTCTTTTGTTTATTAATTTGCGTCGGTTTTCTTGATATGGCCATTTTGGGAGGTTGACTATTGTGCTGTCTCGTTAAATGCTTGGGGACCTGTCCAATTGTTAAAGCAGCGTCTTGGAAATGTTTCTCTAGATTCCCAGTGTTTTTTTGTTTGTTTTTTTAAGACACTCGTTCGTTGTCTGAGATTTGATTACGGAACTTTTAAAAACTGTTTGTTACTTCGCATTTAATTGTCATTAATTTTACGTTACGATTTTGTTTTTGTTACCAACATTTTATGATTAGTTTTCTGTGCATCAGAGTAATTTTTACTCGTATTTTTGTAGATTAGCACTGTCTTCGAATCGCTTTCAAAAATCCATCGACGTCACTTAAAAGAAAAAAGTGTGTGTTTGTGCACTTGAAACATGACGGAGATTAGTAATACATGGACGTCGGTTGTGGTTTGGCAGCTGTGTTGTTTTCTTTGCCAACACGGAACACTGCAGAAAGCGTTTTAATTACGAATTAAAGCTTGCGAGTATATCCTGTCGTTAATGATTATGTTTGTGTGCTTAAGAAACAAATGCAGATGTTGTCCATTAACGTTTAATGTCGGCGTTGATGTCGCAAACCTATGACATAGCTTTGAGGTTCAAGTTTAGTGGATGTAAATTGGAAGCTCAGACCGCAGTAGGAAAGAAAACATGTGTTACGAGTTATACCCCAGAATATTTGTTTTAAAAACACGAGAATATTTTCTCTACATGTAAATGAATTTGCTCTGATGAAGGAATTGAATGAGTTATTGTATTTTATAGACAGAACGCTTAATACATTGTGCCTCTTATAGCAAACAATAAAAAAGAGGTAGTTCAACTTCTATTGAAACCGATGTAAATTAAGTGCAGTTTAGTATTTTACTCGAGAAATGTAATAGTAGAAACATTAGAATCGGTACCGAGTTAACGAATTTTGTTACACGCAAATTTATGCTGAAGTAATAATTTCACGTTTGTTGGGCTTGAAATATGTTCTAACAGATATTTCTCATATTCAGGGCACAATCGTCCTCGCAGACTTTCTCTTAATACGACAGAGTGGAAGGCAGTTTTTTATCTGATACAATTTCTTAAATTCCAAAATTATATGTGTATGCCACAACCACGCAGTTTTTTCTTCGCCTACAAAGCATAATCTGTCCACACATCGTAAAAAAAAACAACTTACAACTTTCGCCTCTCGGCCTGCCGCCGTACTGACTGTGTTTACGAGGAGAAATATTAAACCATGAAATATTACCGAGATGTGCTGTTCTGGAAAAGACCTCCCAGAGGTGCAGTTGGCAAAGCGGTGGACTCGGAGGAGGATTAACATCCTATAGAATGGGGCCGTTTCCATTTCACGTGATATGTTTTCGATTCCCAGTGCGGGCACACAGATCTTTAATTATGAGGATGTTGTTGTCTCTCTTGTTCCTAGATTTATTCGAGTGTTTTGACGTGTCGGACACGCTTCCTCCCACGCGCCCAGCGAAGGAAAAGAGTATCATTACATCACTTCGTACTTTTGTGCTCTAAAAGCAGGGCTTGATTCGTGGCGGAAGGCAACGGAACGGCGTTCCAATACCTCGGGAATAATTATTAAATTATATTATTAATGTATCACTATTTCTATTAAATTAATGAGGCGCGTTTCGGGACCTAAAAGTTTGTAAATCAAACTCTGTCTAAAAGTGCATTAGGCGCCTACAGTCCTTTCTCTCTATATAGTAGGAACTCGGTTAACCGAAATAATGGAGGCAAAGGTCTCTTCGGATAATGAAAGTTTCGGTTAAGGAGAAAGGGTCTGTTTTTAAAGCTGACGGTGAAATTAAAACTACTTATCCAACATACAAAATTAACTTTTATTCTTTAACTGTAAGTGTAAATGAACATACTATTTTTACAATCGCAGACGACTGTCGCCAACGCTTCATCAATAAAATATCAGCACGTCTAGGTTGTTCCTATCTTTCTACAAACCTCAAGGCAATCTAAAACCATTGAACAGAATGTAATGACTGTAAGTTTAATAGTACGTTAGTGTAAGAAATTAATGCAATGTAAGAGTAAGAAAGTATGTAAATGTAAGAAACTAGTGACCCAAAATCCAGTAACTTGGCTATTGCTGGATTGAGAAATAACACCCTCCTATTTCTATATCAATCAGATCCAAGGCGAAAAATTGAAGATCACAGATGCATAATGTTTGCTAGTGTTCTTGTTGTTAGTAGGTGAAAGTAGGCTAATCATTTTTATACAGTAGAATAAATCCGAATGAAACTAACACTCTCAAATACATTTTATTATATTTTATTTAAAATTGACTTGTTAAAAACATGTATATGAATGTGTGTATTATATGTGTATGAGTATGTGTATTAAATGAAACGTGTAAATGGAGGCGATGAGTATGAGGGGAAAATCGCACGAAAACGTGGCCTATTACTTAGGACAGTGACCCGGTATTCGTCTGGTATTGCTCACAGAATCCACGAAAAACCACTGATCGGTGATGAAACTCTGCCACCATCGGAACTCGAACCCTAGCTCCTCCCGAACAGAGACGCGTTAGCAGATGGTATCACTGAGCCATTTATTTGCGTCAAAAACAGTTAAAAACAGCGTGTGACGTGCTATGGGGAGAAGTTAAATTGAAGTTACATTTATGTCCAGAAGCAAAACATGGGGCCATCTCTGCATTTGCTCAAGGATCAGGAAAACTGGACGGAAACCTGATCGAGGTGGGGGTCATTGACCCAAAAGCTGAAGTACAACACTTGTTACTGGTTCTTTAGAATTATACAATCCAGATAGAGAATAAGACACTAAATGACGTTATTAAAATTAAAATTAAGCAGACAGGCATGTGTTTGAGATTGTGATGCTGCATTAACAAGAACCCCTCACTTCGGCTTTTAAAAAAAAATTTTTTTAAGCGCGTTTTTAATCGTGGGGTATTTTTAAGCCTCCCACGTGGTCTGTGTGGTCGCGCCCGGAGCGTACCGCGGCGTACGCAGAAAAGGCAGCAATTAGCGAAGGTACAGAGGGCCGTGCTTGGTAAGACCGAGACGGGGCCGTGGGCGGCGTAGACTCACTCTGCGCTTGGCGCGAACGGGAGCTCGGTGTAATGACGGTAAGCGCCCGCCCGTTGTTAGTGGAGAGGGATGCGTTGAAATGTCAGGACTTGCCCTTAGGACGGTCTGTCGGGAGTCGTGTGCGCTGCAAGGCGAAACTCTCCGCACGTGTGTGTGTGTGTGTGTGTGTGTGTGTGTGAAGGGGGAAGTGATGCGAGGGTGAAAGGACAGGGAGCACAGACCGCCTGGGTGCGGGTGGAGGGAAAGAAGAAAGAGCAAAGCATGAAAAAATGGAGGAAATAAAATAATTTTTAAAACTGTGGAGCCAACAGAGTTTTCGCAAGACGGGAAATCCATTGTCGTAGTACGTAAACATTATCGTCAATGGGAAATTACGTATCTTCATAAAAATGAGGTTTTTGCAAGTCGTACAATCGAAAGCATACGTTAAAAGTAGGAACTAATTTGAACTGAATGTATCTCTAACAGGATCTAAAAGCGTTTACTGAACATTGTGTATCTCTTGAGTCTTGTTTTGCTTTTCTAAGCATTACAATATAGTAAAACGTATAATACATGAAATCTGATTGAAACATACGAATAAGTAATACACGTCTTTATCTCCAAAGATAATTGTAGCTTCCTAGATAGTCTTAGAATGTAACTCCAATTTTACAAATATTTAGATTGTTTAGGAATGGGAAATTTATGGCAATTTTCATGCCATGTGGATAAATAATCAATTTTTCGTGACAACTAATGTACCCTTATATACATAACCTCAAATCCTAAACAATTACGTTAGTTTATCCCTGACATATTTGAATTAACTTGCGAAATATTAACCATTAAGTTCTTGCCGTATTATATTGGTACTATGGATATTGCATTTGCCATTTTTTCCATGTACATTGTGCGTTAGTGTTGATATCGTGTTTAGTGGTGATGACGAAAACTACCTAAAGCATAAGTTTGTCGTAGACGACAAAACAGGGTGAGAATGACGGGACCTCTCTATCGAAATCTCTTCATTTTATGCCGGCGCATGCGTAGTATAAATTCTCCCAAGAATTGTCGTGTTAAGTCTGTCAAATCCACGCCTTGCAAAATCTTTCTAACGACTGGGCAGTTTAGAAATGAGAAGATGGGGCCGAATAATTAGTTTTTACGGAGATAGTGAAAATCTCCTCTCTATATAAGCTAAGGAAAGCTAATGGTTTGTCTCATTCAGAACACGTCATCGACACAAAAACCCGTACATTTGTTTCTGTGTGATACGGAATTTTTCCTCAGGTTTGCATCAAACGTAGTTAAGATGAATAATTGAGAATACAGTGGATTACTCGAAGAAGAAAAGAAGAAGAAGAAGAAAAGAAGAAAGAATAAGAAGAAGAAATAATAAGAAATTGGAAGAGAGTAATGCAACCTGCAGCAGAGATTAGGGTGCTGTAGCTGGCGGATGTACGATTGTACGTAAAGATAAGAGAATAACGAATGAATTGAGTTTTGTTTTTTATTTTTAATTACTTCAGAAACGTGAGTCTAAAATATAGTAAAGTTGGAACTGGGGACTAAAAATGATACATATTGTAAGTATCCTGAAGTAAAAGTTATCAAAACTGGAGAAATACAGTAAATTATTTGATGTTCCTCTTAAGTGGATTCTCGTGAGTTTTAAATGACGGTGTACGAAAGAAAAGGTAGAGGAAGTTGATGGTTAACAACTACACCTGTATTTTTGATGGATCTCTTTAACTTGTAAATTCTTGAGAAAATATGTTAGTGTGCCTTTAGACGGCGTGACGTGACTAATGTGATGTTCTTGTTGGTAATGTGATGTGGTCAACTTGGGGAATTACATCCGAAGATTTCAAGGCCACATTCAATACCTACGAACTTAAAAGGCATTATTTAACGTGCGTAAAAAAAAAGTGAATTAGCAATTTTATGCTAAAGAGACAGTGGTATGTGGTCTCTTAGAAGCTCGTAATATTTATGGCCTCGTTGCCTTTCCTAACACAAAATCGCTAAAAACGTTTGTTTTACGTACGTCCTACGATAGATTGCATGTATCGCCTGTTGCGTGGAGATCAGTTCTGCGACTGGAAGAAATATTTTTTATACTTGTTGGGGAGTCGTCGTATTTGTAAGCTTCGTGTTTCATTGATCTTTTCCCGTTACATTTAAAACGTAAAATAACGAGATACACATTTTCAGAGCGCTTGAGCTTAATGAAACCATGCAGCAGAGAGCACTTGAATGTTCATGCACGCATGTCATTTGAATAGGCAGCGCTTAGAATTATTCGAAGAAATGCATTACTACATGTAATAAATTATTTTCTTTAGTTTTTGTCGAGTATTTTTGTTTCATTAATCTGGTTTATGTTGACGTACGGAGCATTTCCAAGCCTGAAAACAGTTTGTACTAAAACATCGAGGAACCTAAGGTAGATTTACCTGCAAAGACATTAATGTTGTTCTGAAAAAACGAATTGCTTAAAATTTTGTACGTTTTAGTTTACAGCGATTTTTCTTATTTAATATTACTTTTATACAAACTTAATGCTTTAAAATTTATAGCGTCAAATTTTATGCAATAGGATTTTTACTTTCCAGTTATTTTCACGTTTTGCTAAGAAAGAAGATATTCCAACCTTGTCAGAATATTCCCCGCCCTAATGTATACATGGTTTTACAAACGTTCTTCTACTTCTGGTCTTAAAGTGTCTTTACTGGATTTTTAGAACAAGTCTGTTAACGGTACAAGTACAGCTAATTAATGAGATTTAGGATTTATTCCAAGCTGTAGTATGTAAAGGTGCATATTTTAGAAAGGGAAAAGAAGGGATGAAGCAAAGAACCCGGAGAAAGGGCGTGTGCAGGCGAAACTGAAGGATTGTTGCGCTCTCCTCCGTAGACGCCGGGCGCTTAAAAGCTAATTTTCGGCCCCGGGCGCAACATACAACGCTGTTTGGGCAATTACGCCCATGTTTTTTTCATTTCCACGCTTCAGGTAACTGAGCCCTAATTACCCGTGAAGAGGACTCAAGAGCATGGGCTGCTCTCTTTCTATTCCCTCTCTCCCCCGCTTTCTCTCTCTCCTGTCGTTTTCTCAATACCCCTCTCTGTCGCTCTTCCCCTCTCTGTCGCTCTTCCCCTCTCTGTCGCTCTTCCCCTCTCTGTCGCTCTTCCCCTCTCTGTCGCTCTTCCCCTCTCTGTCGCTCTTCCCCTCTCTGTCGCTCTTCCCCTCTCTGTCACTCTTCCCCTCTCTGTCGCTCTTCCCCTCTCTGTCGCTCTTCCCCTCTCTGCCCCTCTTCCCCTCTCTGTGGCTCTTATTATACTCCATACTTGGTATCAACGTTTGAGCTCTTATGTATATTGTGGCGATCATCAGGAGAAGAAGAGACATTGTTATCACGTAGTAGTTCACATGAAAAATAATATAAAACAAAACTACAAGAAGTACTCTATATTTCAAGACATCTTGTGGACTGAAAGTCAACGCTACTCATACACAGACAAGTCAACATATGTAGAGAAACATGTGTCAAGTCTTTGGGAATCACTTTTTTTCTGTGTTATTTGTTATTTATTGCTTCTTCTCCTTCTTCCTTCCTCCGGGTGCTACTTCGCTACTCCACGCGCGGAGGTGGTTGGCTTGCCACTGACATTTGCATCGCCTATCTGATATCATCTAATCCGCCTGTTTACTGCGCTCGCTTTTTGTTGCGCGCCTACTCCCACACGTGCCGTGTCTTCCGCTGCGTTTTTCGCCCTCTCGAGTGCTTTATCGTTTCCGCTCGCACTTGGCCTGTTCAGCTCGTTAAACGCAGATGAAAGGGGGAAGCGAAAGCCGGGGAGGTGTTTGTTCGTTTCGGAGGCTATGGCTGTGCCGGTGGCTCCGCGGTACCTTTGAACAATGGCGACGAGAAATCGTGTAAATGTCTTTCGTTCATTCCGCGAGCGTAGGCTTCCGCGGCCGGAATCAGTATTTACTTGGCTGTCCGGGTGACGCCGCGTCCGTGGCGAAGGTGCCGTCGTTTCGGTCGCCATTCTGCGACCTTCCTCAGGGCGTAATGCACAACATGTTTTATTGAAAAATAATTTAAATAAATAAAAGACGGCATCTCCGTCAACTTAGTAATGCATTACGGCCTGAGGAAGGAAGCAGAATGGCGACCGAAACGTCGGCACCTTCGCCATAGACGCGATGTCACCCGGAGAGCCAAGTAAATACTCGTGTAAATGTATTTCTTTCACTCCGCTAAGAATGTCCGTTGGAATAACAAAAATGATTACCATGAAGATAAAATGGAGAGAATGGAAATGAAAGATAAATTCTAGTACTGGCTTTTTTCATTGTGTTGTTTCTTTGTGATATAACTGTAGATGAATATTCGTTGTGGTGTTTCTTTAGTAATACGTTTGTCTGTTACATTTGGTCTAGTGCAATACCTGCCTTAGTTCTGACCGTAGTCGTGGTTGAAGATTTATGTACTTAATTGACATCTTAAATTGGTGTTTGAATTTGGGACTTTTAGAAAAATCCATTCGGAATTAGGATTGGAGTGTAAAGGGAACCACGTAAGAAGATTTCTATTTCCGGAGTCATCTTGTAGAAATCAATTAAGAGTTGTGTGGCGGTGTGATAGAAAAAATATGTAGTTTGATTGTCTGTGTGTTTATTATCTGAAATTTTGAAGATTTTTAAGCCTGTACATATTTTGATGAACAAAGTTCGAATTATTTTAATTTAAAAACTATTTTCCTGTTCCAAACCAATAATTACGTGCGTTCAACCGTTGAACAAATAATTGACATCAAGACGTAATTTTTAGAATTTGACAGAAACGGTAATTTTTGTTACTTTGTAAATGTTTAAAAAAAATTTAGATCAGGATTAATTTTGTGATTCTTAAAATTATATTATAATGATGTAAACAATATACAAATTTGTCTTTTTATAATAGTTTTTACTCTTTTTTCACACGTAGACAATAACCATTTATGTACTAGATCATGGAGTTTTCTTTTTATCCAAGAGGCAATTGGCGTTGGCAGCACAATGCGGTAGGCTGTTCAGATCGTTTTGTTGGAACGTTTTTCGCGCGTGCATCTGTTCATATCCCGTCGACCGAAAGCGAACGGAAGTTGAGGCAACATCCGCTGCGAGTGCTATCAGCGCTACAAACGCCGCGCGGTGACGAAAAACCGACAATTTCAACCTAAAAGAATTCAGTGGTTTGGGTCTATCGGAAACTAATCCTTCGTTCCGTACGCAGGGAAATTTCCAGAAGGGGACGATGTTCGTGTAGCACATCTGATTTTAGTTTATTCATAAGGAGATTGGAGGAAGGCAGTACTTTTGCCCAAAATTGACATTTCTTACAGAACCCTTGTGTTCTTATTTCACTAAAAGAAGAGCTATAGAAATATTACAAAGGCAATCACTGTATGGAAAATCAAGAACCACAAATAGTGTAGGATTCCGTCCAGTATTTATTATCGAAGAAAGTGACGGATGTTTACAAATTCAGATAGAATGCAGTCACTATTCACTCATGTTCAGCATGTTTCTGAAAATGTAATCGAGATGTTTTGTATATATCAAGGTCTCTACATGCGTGGTGTTGTGAACAATGGGAAAGACATTTTTTATCCTTCAAACATCTTTCGAAGTATAACAGTGTTCAGTATCATAATAATTTATTGAAGTAGTAATGAATTATTTAGTCAGTGTGTTCAACGCAAGCACAGGAGTAACGGTAGAACCTGGTTAATACTTTTGCATGAAATTATATAGGTTTCTAAATATTTTATAAAAACCTGAAACTTGTACTGAAAGAAACAACTTAATTTTAAATTCTTATAACGTAAACATCCGGTCCAAGTAGCTCCACTTACTACCTAAGCCCATTGGTGATTGTAAGGTAGAGCAGTTTGATTCAGTTTATAAACATTACAATATTGCAGACGATGGCAAAAATATTTTTCTTTAAAACATATAGTATATGTTATGATGCTGATACATTGTCTTCTTTGTTCTGTCTGATTGTTCATGTTGTTCTTCAGTTCATGAAAACATCATCACATCTCTTTTTTAATGTAATTGACAAATAAAATGCAAAGAAAAGAAATAGAATGTATTAGATTATATGTGTCCGAATAGATATGCCTACATTGTGGGGGATTCTCTGTATCAAAGCTTCATTACACGCATTAGGGGTTTCAACCAAAGGGTTGTTTGAGAAACAATCGTGTTATACAACTTGACTGCACTAAAAGACGGAGGAGGATGTTTTACAAACCTCGTCGGTTTCAAAGGACATTGTTCCTCTTTCTTCACGCACCCGTTTATCTCATCAAAAAAGATCAAACCACTCCCCTAGGTTTCTTTTGAAAAATCCGAGGCATTAATCTACTCGAACGCTCAAACGCAAAATCCTCAACCCCCACGCGAGAAAAGAAACATCAGAATATCGACTCTCCGTTCCTTTTGTGATCTTTTGTTTCGCGTTCGTTCAAACAACATTCTGCCTCGTGGTCGTAATTTATCTGTGGCTGTCGAGGCATGTGACTTCGTGCGTGCGTACGTGAGTGTGAATGTGCGCTCCCGTCAGGCTCGTGTGCAAAACAAGCGTTTGAGCGTATTTTTGTCCCGAGTACGCAGCTCCCGGATAGCGAGCGTATCGGAGAAATAATGTGGCGGGGAATTCATTTTGAATATTTGATATCCCGCAGGGTTTTTTTTATATAGAATTGTATTAAAACACGGTCGGTTGAACGGTAAACGGGCGGGTTTGTTCCACTGTGGAATGGATAACCATTGAGATGGTCTCTTTCCATTGTTGTCAGAATTCATAGGCGTACTACAAAGGGTTTAAATGCATCCATCGAGTGAACATATGCGTTGGTTGTCCAATGGTTGTAGTGATCCCAGATAATGACTCCTTTGTTGTTCTTAACGTTTCAGCATGTACGAGTACTTCCTTTTCTAGGAATTGTAACATTTGCTTGTTTTTTATTATTATTGTTATTATTATTATTTATTATTATTATTATTTATTCTTATATATTCTATGTTATTGCAGTATTCATTAAGGCTGTTTTTGTTATAAGATTGAATTCATTGCTGTGTTATACGAGAGTATTTTATTTGTTGTTCTTGAGCAGTGTGAATGCTGCTTTATGGAAAACCAATGTGTGGGATTTTGTTCAGCAACATTATCCTCCTGCAGACTAATTATTATTATTGTTATTATTGCTGTTGTAGTTGTTTACGATCATGTTCGGTAGGGACCAAACACATATTTGCCCACTGGAGAGCCTTAATTTTGTGTACCTGGCGTCTTTTTTTTTTTCGAAGGACCAGACAGTTCTAATCTTTTTGGATTTCCCTGCCATTTAAATTACTTTTGTATTTATATGTTCTTTCGTAGGAGATCAGGTTAACGGTAGTTAATTTGCTGGTTCTTATTGGATTTTGTTATTTAGCGTGTACTGTGTTTATCACATCCTTCATCACAATGCAAGGGACTTTCTGAATCTTTACGTTATCTACCTGTAGAGCTCGTTCAATTTCAACTGCAAGCATTTCAAGTTGTTTTTTCTGTAAAACATTAATTTAAAATACGTGAAAAAATATTTATTTTTATCCTGTTGCGAATTAGCGCTCCCCTCATACACACAACATACATATATACATACACCTTCACACACAGGTACTGTTTCACGGAACAGAATGTATGAGATTATCTTTGCTGCCCCTGACATTCTTTAATCTATGTGTGTGCCTAATGGATAAAACGAATTGAGATAAGCCTGTAGTAATCCATTTACCACGAAAAGCCACCGAAGCCTATATTCGTAGCGCAAGGACGAAGACTGGAGCTGGACGTAGCAATTTTTAATTGTGCGGAAAAAAATACAGTTTTGAAAAACCGTGTCATCAAATTTTGCTCCGTTACTGCACTGTGTGTTCAGTACAGACATCTGTTTGTGTTGGAGGGCACAGTGGGACAGTACGTTAGTTACAAACTGGTGAGTTTCTCTTTGGGTACTTTCCGTTTATTATAATCTTTTCTCATTTACATTTATTCGTGTAAAAAAGGACTAACCCAATTCCATCGGTCGCGTGTTCGAATCCCACTTACGACATAGCTGGATCTGTGCGTATGTTCTCACTCGTGCTAACAATCATAGTTCTCTGGAAATAATGATACGACACAATGATTTCCTTCGTATGGTTGAATACGAAAATTGTGTCTGTGTCAACCATTCTCATCGTCGATAGAAATCGTAATATGAAGAAATACTAGTAATAATAATATCAAGCACTGGAGCCATTTCGAAGGCCAAGCATCAAAGTCTCAAGTAACTTCTCTTTCTGAAAACCTACGGAAGCTTATGCAAGTGGTTACTATAATCTCAAGAAATCAACCAACATAATTAGATTGAAAATTTTAACTATAATTTGTACTGTGGTTATACTAATCTGTACAGTTTGTGTTGTCACCATAGAGATGAGTAACTAAGTAATAATAATAATAATAATAATAATAATAATAATAATAATAATAATAATAATAATAATAATAATATTCGGTCCCGTGGCGCAGACTGTTGCGGCTGCAGTCGTCTGAGTTCAGGAGGCTGCAGGTACAAGTCCTCCCTAGACATGGTCGTATTTGTGATTATCCCTTCACACCTCTTCATCATCCCATCATTTCAAAATTACACTTCAAGACGTAACAACCTTGTCGAAATGAGGGAGACAACTGAAAAACTGATCCTGGAAGAATTACATACGTTAACCGTGTAGCGTGGTCAGTAATGGCCTATACGTCAATAATAATAATAATAATAATAACAATAACAATAACAATGATGATGATAATAATGATACGAGTAATATTGAGAATAATATTGATCATAATGATAATATCGATGATGATAATAATAATGATAATAATGATAATTATAATAATGACGATAATAATGATAAAATTCATGTTAGCAAATAGATTGATGAAAGAGAAATCAAGACGAAGAAAAGTCGTTGTGTTGTGTGCAATTGCCAATAAAACAATAGATGCTTTTCGTGCTGAGAGGAAATCCTTCAAACACCTTGGCGTGTCTACTACTACTCCACACGTGCCGAGCACCTCTCGCGGTTCCAACGTCCGCGTGAGCACGTGTGTGTGTGTGTGTGTGTGTGTGTGTGCCCTCGCGACCTTTGCGGGCGACGCGTGACGCAGAGGCGAAGTTTCCGCGGCAACGACCTCCCTCCCTCCCTCCCTCCCTCCCACGCCCGGGCCCTGGCACCCCCGTTCTCATCTGCCACCGCCCAACGTCTTTCTCTCCGACCCCTTTCCCTTTCATCATCGCCTCCGTTATCACAGTCGTTCTCAGCACCGTTAATCACCGTCGTCACCATCATCGTCGCTGTCAACGCTCCCGTCAACGACACTGGTACCCTCATCGTCATTGCCGGTCGCCAGAATTCTCTTTCATAAGCTGCTTCATTCTGCCAAGTTCACCGTCGTCAGCATCATCGTCGCTGTCAACGCTCTCGTCAACGACATTGTCACTGGCACCCTCATCGTCATTGCCGGTCGCCAGAATTCTCTTTCATATAGCAGCTTTATTTTGCTAAGTTCACTGTCGTCACCATCATCGTCGCTGTCAACACTCGTCAACGACATTGTCACTGACACCCTCATCGTCATTGCCGGTCGCCAGAATTCTCTTTCATAGAGCAGCTTTATTTTGCTAAGTTCACTGTCGTCACCATCATCGTCGCTGTCAACACTCTCGTCAACGACATTGTCACTGGCACCCTCATCGTCATTGCCGGTCGCCAGAATTCTCTTTCATATAGCAGCTTTATTTTGCTAAGTTCACTGTCGTCACCATCATCGTCGCTGTCAACACTCTCGTCAACGACATTGTCACTGACACCCTCATCGTCATTGCCGGTCGCCAGAATTCTCTTTCATAGAGCAGCTTTATTTTGCTAAGTTCACTGTCGTCACCATCATCGTCGCTGTCAACGCTCCCGTCAACGACACTGGTACCCTCATCGTCATTGCCGGTCGCCAGAATTCTCTTTCATAAGCTGCTTCATTCTGCCAAGTTCACCGTCGTCAGCATCATCGTCGCTGTCAACGCTCTCGTCAACGACATTGTCACTGGCACCCTCATCGTCATTGCCGGTCGCCAGAATGCTTTCATATAGCAGCTTTATTTTGCTAAGTTCACTGTCGTCACCATCATCGTCGCTGTCAACACTCTCGTCAACGACATTGTCACTGACACCCTCATCGTCATTGCCGGTCGCCAGAATTCTCTTTCATAGAGCAGCTTTATTTTGCTAAGTTCACTGTCGTCACCATCATCGTCGCTGTCAACACTCTCGTCAACGACATTGTCACTGGCACCCTCATCGTCATTGCCGGTCGCCAGAATGCTTTCATATAGCAGCTTTATTTTGCTAAGTTCACTGTCGTCACCATCATCGTCGCTGTCAACACTCTCGTCAACGACATTGTCACTGACACCCTCATCGTCATTGCCGGTCGCCAGAATTCTCTTTCATAGAGCAGCTTTATTTTGCTAAGTTCACTGTCGTCACCATCATCGTCGCTGTCAACACTCTCGTCAACGACATTGTCACTGGCACCCTCATCGTCATTGCCGGTCGCCAGAATTCTCTTTCATAGAGCAGCTTTATTTTGCTAAGTTCACCGTCGTCACCATCATCGTCGCTGTCAACACTCTCGTCAACGACATTGTCACTGGCACCCTCATCGTCATTGCCGGTCGCCAGAATTCTCTTTCATATAGCAGCTTAATTATGTCGAGTTATCTAAGTAGTGCCATGCCACCGTCGGGATACGAACCCTAGTACCTCCCAGTGGATGCCCTGAGCCACGTGAGCCCATTTCCTCGTGAGTATCAAGAAGAGCTGATCTGTGCATCCGTGCTTCTAAAATCGTCTTTTCGCTTTCGTAATTAAGAACATAAAAGACGAAAATAATGACTAATGCTTTACTGACGATCTTCATTGGTACTTTCCACGTAAACCTTGGGATGCTCCGAGGAAGAACAAAAGGGACATGGTTTTCAATGATGTAATGTACAATGAAATTGATTCTGTTTTAACTATATATTACACACAGTTCTGAAGTTTCTGCCACGATCACCTGTTTGAGAACATGTACTATCTGTATTTGCGTTACTCTTGAATTGTTTCCTCCTTTCCCTACCAAGACATTGCCCGAGATGCAAACGGGCCGTGTTTTTTGTGGTAGTGAAAAGTGAAAGGAGAATGATTGGGAAGAGGGTGTGAAGGGAAACCTGACCGCGGGATGCAATCGGGTGACTCCCCCTCTATTTCTTTCCCTCCCCCTCCATATCCTCCCTTTCCATCCCCCCTTTCCCCCATTCTCCTTGTCCTCCCTCTCATGCCTTGTCATCCCTTTCCATTTCCCCCCATGTCCTCCCCCTCCATTCCCTCTCCTTCGAACGGTCCTTCTCCCTTTCCTCCATGACCATTCCCTTCCCGTGATTCCCTCCCCTCCATTTCTATTCGCTCTCGCCTACACGAGCCCGTCACATCTCCAGCACTCCTTCGTCACCCTTCTCCTTCGGCGCGCTGTCACCGCTAGGGCGAAGCGTTTATTTCCGTTCTCAGCAGGTCCCCGTTTGGCGTGGCGCGATATTTTTTTCTACTGCGACGCAACACACCTTCCTTGGCGGAATTGGAAAGTCGCGGAAGGGAACGCATCGGTTTTATATAACCTGCGAACGCTGGTTTGAAAGACGCAAAATGCGGACCAAAAAAAAGCGTCTAGCTTCCAGGATCCAATTCAATCACACCGTCTGGAGAGGAATTCTAGCGTCTGGTTGCTCTGATAGGTGGATTTCCGTGGTTTCTCCGATCAATAACTGGCGAATGCCGGAGCAGTACCTGTGCGAACAAGCCACTGGCTGCTTGTGATATTTCTTTCCTCCTCTTCTCCCCTTACACACACACTTACGTGCACTAAACTACCACACTGTCTTGGTGTGTGTTCCATTTGGGTGGATTCCTCACTGACCAATATACCGGAAGGTTGACGGAAATACCAGGCGAATGCCGGTTTCTTTTTCTGGTTTACAAGTTCTTTGTTATCTTTTTTCGTTGCTCATGTTTTTTTTATTTGAATTCACGTGATGTTTTGGTTTTTCATTATATTTCATTTTATTGAATGGCATTTTGTCAGCTTTTTTCTCAATCTGGATCATAGCGGAAGCTTCAGGAAGGCGGAAGGGCTGGCGGTGACGGCCATTCACCACGCCCATTGAAGCTCCTCGCGTCCAAAATAGAACAGGGACGCTTTTCGATGGGAACACTTCACGGCACGATTTAGGCCCTGACGTTGAAATTTGCCTACGGATGCGAAGGCTATTCGTGTGGAGCGGGTCTCTGGTTTTCATCGCGGCGAATTAAGTTCGCGATCCGATGGAGTAGAGTAGACAGTTGACAGCAGCTTACTAGAGGCGGCCGGCCTCGGTGGCGTTATGCCGCGTCAATGTTCGTTCAAGTGGAGGCTGCAGGTCACATTCCTGGGTAATACGTGGGCGTTTTCAGCAAACGGTTTTGGCATGGTTAGCGTTCTCATTCTATGACGTGTGCAAGTGAACGCCATCCTTCATCACACTACCATTCTTCATCTACTGGAAGGCGAAGACTGTTTGTAACCATGTACTCTCACAACGTAATAGTACTATGGCAAACGAACCAAAACCTTCAGTTGTAACCATGTAGCCTAACCTCAAACTACTTCTACGTGGTAATGTTTTCATCATTTTTCTGTATAGAAAATAATTCGAAAAGGGACTTTTGTTTTCTACGCGATACTGTGTGGATATCGAAACTCGATGAACGAGATCCAACGTTTTACACTGTCATTTCGTTTGCTGCGAGCAATCGTGGTGAAAATATTTCCTCTAGACGCCGCAAAAAATCAACATCTCATCTATAGTAAGCTACGTTATAGTGCGGCTGGGGAAGCCTACGCAATCAAACTGTATGAAACCTGTACCGAAAAATTAAGCATGCGTCATTTATCTGTATAAATTAAGTCGCATCTGGTCCGTCACTTTTCTGCCCCGGTGTAAATGATGGGGAAAACGTGATTATAAGCCCGTGTAAAACGGTCTTTTAATAATATGTCCAACGCAGAGAGGAAAGCCGATGCCAGCGGGGCCTTCCGACCGCGTGTGCTAACGGCAGGCGAAGGAGCTGTGTGGGGAAGGTCCACGCCGCGCCGTGCCGCTCCGTGTTTGTTCGGGCGCCGAAACCGCCCACTTATCACCTCGCTGCGCGGCAGGCGGGCGGCCTGCTACGACGGCGCCCGGCGGGCTGGGACGGGGACGTCGTGAGGCGGGGTGGAGAGGAGAGGGGAGCGGAGCGGAGCGGCGAGGTAGGCAGACGCTGTTGCTGGGCGCGCCGAGCTGAGTCACCGGGCAGAGCGCGCGTCTCAACCTGATGCGCTCCTCGCGGGCGCAGTCTTGCGCCCGGATCCGATTCCTTTGAGTGAACCGGGAGAGGCTCTGGGCAACACTGCAGTGCCTCTGACCGGGAGGTTCTAGTTTCGAGTCCCGACGTTGGCAGGATTTTCGACACTAGCTTGTCAGCTAGGGCGAGTTCAGTCTCCGCCGGGAGGAGGATTCTAGCGGTCTGATCGGTAGTTTTCCGAGGCCAAAAACCGCTCGCGATGTTTTCTTCCCCTTCCGTGCCGTATCCTCACCTCCTACGCACACACACACACATACACTAGCATGCATTACACTACTACACATACCAGGACTCCGGTCGCGAGCTTAGAGCGTATCCCGGCTGTGGCGGTACCCCACTGGTGGGAGATACCTGCTTGGGGAAACCCCGCTAGCCGGCGGATCTCGTTATCCAGGGGGGTGAGGTCGCCGCCAACTCCCGAGGAAGAAACGTGCATTGCACTTACGGGACTAATGGCCTTCGCGGTTGACGCGCCCGAAATCGCTAATAATCAATCACCAATGAGGGATGAATGAATGGAGTGATTTGGTTCCGGACGTGTCTACTACCAAAGTCATTACTCCCGTAGGTGTCGTGCTTGTTATGCTCTGAGACGTGGCGGAGTGTGAGATCCGGTGCCGACCGACCATTTCCCTCCTCCGGATATCTCCCCAAGTGGGCACAGCTCCCAATGATCTTCCTTCATGGTGTAGTGACATGGCTCTAAGCAGGGACCGTCCGCGAAAGAAGTCATTTGGTTGATGACTTTGCTGGAAGTTGTGTCGAAACATTGTTATGCTCTGAGACGTGGCGGAGTGTGAGATCCGGTGCCGACCGACCATTTCCCTCCTCCGGATATCTCCCCAAGTGGGCACAGCTCCCAATGATCTTCCTGCATGGTGTAGTGACATGGCTCTAAGGAGGGACCGACTGCGAAAGAAGTCATTTGGTTGATGACTTTGCTGGAAGTTGTGTCGAAACATTTTTATGCTCTGAGACGTGGCGGAGTGTGAGATCTGGTGCCGATCGACCCATTTCCCTCCTCCGGATATCTCCCCAAGTGGGCACAGCTCCCAATGATCTTCCTTCATGGTGTAGTGACATGGCTCTAAGGAGGGACCGACTGCGAAAGAAGTCATTTGGTTGATGACTTTGCTGGAAGTTGTGTCGAAACATTTTTATGCTCTGAGACGTGGCGGAGTGTGAGATCTGGTGCCGATCGACCCATTTCCCTCCTCCGGATATCTCCCCAAGTGGGCACAGCTCCCAATGATCTTCCTTCATGGTGTAGTGACATGGCTCTAAGGAGCGACCGTCCGCGAAAGAAGTCATTTGGTTGATGACTTTGCTGGAAGTTGTGTCGAAACATTTTGCAAGTGAGCCAAATGAAAACGAACGCTTTCTCAAATCGAGCACCTTGGCAAAACGTACAGTTTTGTTGCGAGCAACAGACAAGAAGTAGCTGCCAAGGCAGTCCCTTCTTAGAGTAATTTCTCTACGCATGTGGTCGAGCGAGTGTGTAAGAGATGATAAGATTGTCCGGGTGATAAGATTAGGCGCGCACCGTGGATAATATGTTAAGGTACTACTGGGTCATTGGCCCAGTATTGATCAGAAGGACTCCGGAAAATTACCGATTGGAACAGCTCTCCGCTGGGTTCGACCTAGCTATCAGCTCAATGTCGAAAATCCAGCCATCGTCGGAACACGAACAGTAGGAACTCCCGGTCAGATGCACTGCAGTGACATCAGTTCATGCCCTGAGCTACCTCTGCCAGGAAAGTATGTGCTAATTACCTCTTTCATAGTACAGGTGCACTACTGGACACTGTTGGGAGCAAGGAGGCTTTGCCTTCAATCGCTTTGACAATGCGACTTTATCACGAACTAAGCCAGAACAACACGGAGCATGGAACTAGAGAGATTCAGGCAGAAGGCCGCGGAGTTGAGAGCACCAAACGCGGTGAAAGAGGATCTGAGCGCCTTTCGGATTTCGGGGTGCTGGTGCACGCTGCTGGTGCAAACGACGACTCTGAAGCTCTCACATACGCGTGTATCAACCTCATTACGGTAAGGAAAATTAATACGGTGATTCAGAGTTCTGACTGTACACACGTCTGTTAAACAGAGGGTTTGGGTCGGGTTAGCTACCCGACCACCTTAACACGAATAACGTTTTGAATCACCCTCCATCAACAATGCATTCCACGCCACCTCCTTTTCTTTAGCTTTTTGCCCGAAAGAAAACAAACGCGTCCGGCGTGTTTTCGTCGAGTGCCGTGTCCCTTCTATTGATATTTCGACGGAAGTACGAAAATGGAACACTCGGGCACACAAATAGTAGTCCCTGACATTCCTTCGCTTCCTTTTAAACGCGTCTATCTTACGTCACATAGTAAGTGTAGTCACAGGATGTTTTATACAATGTGTTTGCAGTGGAATACTAATAGAATTGCGGGGCCATAATTTAATCTTGTTGATCGCAAGGTCTTGGGTTCGAGTCTCGGCGGTAAATTTTGCGCTTCAGCCAAGTAGCTGGAACGCACATTACATTACATTACATTCCTAGAGGCTGTTTTTCGTTTTGATCATTTCTTGTTTGCTGGCGTGCCAACTGCTACGGGCATTTGTCCCGCGAGTCTAGTTCATGGTTTTCAATCTCTGAACATGGCGTTCTTCATCACCGGCTGGAAGGTGAGGCGCAACGCCCGTATACCCGTGGGCTTGTGGGGTTTGCTCCACCAGCAGGGCAGCTTGGACGAGCTCAAAGGTCCAAAGTGGCCTCCTCATATGTCTCTAGTGTGCTACATGTATATGTGAGTTTAAGTATGGGGGTGGGTAGTCCATGGTCCGTTTTTCGGGTACTGCTCCGGCATTCGCCTGGTATTGAATAGAGAAACCACAGAGAACTACCGATGAGAGCAGCCGGCGACTGAAAGTCTCCTCTAGTCAGCGGCTGTTCTTGGCATAACTATGTAGCCAGTGTCGAAGATCCTGCCACCGTCGGAACTGGAACTCTAGTACCTCCCGATCAGAAACGCTGCAGTGCCATCAGCTGAAGCCCTGAGCCACCTCGGCGTGTCCAAGTGTCCGGAGTTCCACGGCGGAACGCGAAGTCTGCAAAGAGGGTGTGCCCCAGGGGCGGGGGCGCCGACCCACCGAGTCGCTCGCCTAAAAATAGCGGCGCGCCGCCAGCCACGGCCCAGCCGCCGCGCCAACGCCGCCGCCCCCGCCGCCGCCCTCGCCGCCGGCCAATCAATACGGCGGTGCCGGAGGCGGGGGCCGCTGACGACGGTGGTGACGGCAGAAGCCGGCGCGATGGGATCGGCCGTGGCGACGGGCAATGGCAGACGCAGGTGGTTGGTGAACAGAGGGCGGGTGATTGGTGATCGAATGGGCAGATGGTGACCAGGTACGGGAGATGTTAGGGGGGGTGACAGGAGGTGGGTGGGGGAACGGAGAGAGTCGACGCGTTGTGATCGGCTGAGGCGACGGGCAGATGCAGGTGGCTGGTGAACCGAGAGGGGGTGGTTGGTGATCGAATGGACCGGTGGTGATCACGTGGAACGTACAGGATGTGTTAAGTATTTTTTTTGGGGGGGAGGTGGGTGGTGGATGCCGACGCGACATGATCGGATGTGGCAGACGCAGGTGCCTGGCGAAAGGAGGGCGAGTGGTTGGTAAATGAATGGACGGGTGGTGATCACTGGACGAGTACTGTGAGTGTACTGGAGGTGTAAAGGGGGTTTACGGGAGGTGGGCTGCGGGAACGGCTGAGGCACCGGACGACTGAGATGGCGAATGAATACAGTGCGAACTGTCGATGTATGAACGGAACTGTGTACGTGAGATTCTCGGGCAGTGAAGGACGTGCATGGAAAATGTATTGGATGTGTAAAGAAAGTTGTCGGTAACAGTGGACGCCGAAGCGTCGTGATCATCCACGGCAACGGACGGTGGAAGATACAGGTGGGTGATGAACGGAAGGCGAATGGTTGGTCAACGGACGGACGGGTGGTGATAATGAAATAAGTACGGGGAAAGTGCTGAAGGTGCCAAGGAGGTTTTCCGGAAGTGGGTGACAGGTGGGAGACGACCCGACGATCCTGCTGTGGTGACGGTCAGTGGCAGATGCAGGTTGCTGGTGAGCATTGCGGTATGAGTTGGTGAACGGGATGCCTTCGGAAAGCATGCTGGAGATAGATACGTACAAAGGAGGTTTTCGGGTGTTGAGGATGAAGCCGACGCTTCGTAATCGACGGAGGCGACGGAAGGCTACGTTGGCGGGTGACTACAGGGCGAACTGTCGGTGAATGAACGGGGCAACTCTGGGCGAGTGGTGAACATGTGATGAAAGGGGCAGAGTACTAGAGGTGTGAAGGGGTTATACGGAACGTGGCCGGCGCGACGGGATGGTGGTGATGGGAAATGAGTGTTGTGTTGGTGGCGTACGAACGGACAGTGTCCCGGAATGACAAGTGAATGGCAAGAGGGCTATAGGTGGACACGAGTCGAACGGGAGTCGAACGGGAGTCGAACGGGAGTCGAACGGGAGTCGAACGGGAGTCGAACGGGAGTCGAACGGGAGTCGAACGGGAGTCGAACGGGAGTCGAACGGGAGTCGAACGGGAGTCGAACGGGAGTCGAACGGGAGTCGAACGGGAGTCGAACGGGAGTCGAACGGGAGTCGAACGGGAGTCGAACGGGAGTCGAACGGGAGTCGAACGGGAGTCGAACGGGAGTCGAACGGGAGTCGAACGGGAGTCGAACGGGAGTCGAACGGGAGTCGAACGGGAGTCGAACGGGAGTCGAACGGGAGTCGAACGGGAGTCGAACGGGAGTCGAACGGGAGTCGAACGGGAGTCGAACGGGAGTCGAACGGGAGTCGAACGGGAGTCGAACGGGAGTCGAACGGGAGTCGAACGGGAGTCGAACGGGAGTCGAACGGGAGTCGAACGGGAGTCGAACGGGAGTCGAACGGGAGTCGAACGGGAGTCGAACGGGAGTCGAACGGGAGTCGAACGGGAGTCGGACGGGAGTCGGACGGGAGTCGGACGGGAGTCGGACGGGAGTCGGACGGGAGTCGGACGGGAGTCGGACGGGAGTCGGACGGGAGTCGGACGGGAGTCGGACGGGAGTCGGACGGGAGTCGGACGGGAGTCGAACGGGAGTCGAACGGGAGTCGAACGGGAGTCGGACGGGAGTCGGACGGGAGTCGGACGGGAGTCGGACGGGAGTCGGACGGGGGTCGGACGGGGGTCGGACGGGGGTCGGACGGGGGTCGGACGGGAGTCGGACGGGAGTCGGACGGGAGTCGGACGGGAGTCGGACGGGAGTCGGACGGGAGTCGGACGGGAGTCGGACGGAAGGTAACAGGCGTCAGAGTGTGAACGTGCGATGGAGGGCTGGACACGGGCAGGCAAGGAACCAGCGAGGGTTGAACTTCCGGTCGGTCGACTGAGTGGCGGTCGTTTCAGCCGGACGGCGAGAGAGGCAGATCAATAGCTCAAGGTGAAGGTAACAGACTGGATGGAAATAATCAACTTTCGGATGGCTGAAGTCAGCACGAAAAGCGGGAGGTGTAGAATGTATGTCTCCAGAAAAACAGCCGAAAGTACTTATTGGCCTACTTCTCATTCGCTTTCAGAAATAGCAATATAATTAGTAATACTATTATTATTATTATTATTATTATTATTATTATTGTTATTGTCACAGAAATTATATTATGAGTAGTATTAGTATTACTTGCATGACCAAATACGATTCCATGTGTGTCATTCAAGAAATGTATGGGAATTAGAACATAGTTACACGTGCACAGTAGTATGTGGATTCCTTACTGTCTTACTGTTAAATTTTGGAGATTTTCCTCCAAGTTGTTACAAGGACATGTAAGACAGATGTGTGACGTCATTACGTGCGTGTCATGAGGGAACGCCTTGGAAAAACAAAAGTAATTATCCTTCATTAACATTTATTTTAATTTTCGGAGGAAGAAGGAACACACATGCCCGTCCCAATTTCTCTGCTTATAACCTTATAACTTAGTAAATACACAATGTACAAACAATATCCTGTACATTTCTTTTTTCTTGAAAGAACAATGAACAAATATCTAATTACATGCACATAATGATGGCTTAATTTCCAAAATATTAATTTATTTATTCGTCGTTATCCGTCATTCGTTGAGTTTTGGTTGCGAATTTCAAATGTATATTTTATTTCGTACATTCGCTCGGCAGTTACAGTAGCAGTACACCCATGTTTTGATTTTTCTGCAATGAAAATCTTGGGAGAAAAGCAACCAACTGAAGGAACCGAACAGAGGGAATTCTCTGATACTAGACAACATCCCTTCCCAACTTCCCCATTTAGTTTTAGAATCTGAACATATACGGCGTATGATCCACTAGCTTTTGTCTTTGAACACATTTGAATTAGCAATGAGAACCGAACGTATTGTACATCATGAGAGAAAATTGCTTCAAGTTTGTTAATTTATATTCCTCCCATTCTGTTACTTTTGCTCCTATTTTATAAAAACCCAAAAGACCAGTAGAAAAACAGTTCACAAGTAGCTCTAAATACGCAACTTCAATATTTGAAAGTTATGGATGAATGTCGTTACATAAACACTGGAGTCTATTCAATATTCCCTAGTTTCCTATTCATATTTTTTACATGAGAACGGACTGCAATCGGATTGCATTGTGAAATGCAGTTTCTGACATTTAATACCCTTGTGAATTCATTGCTTGTTTTGTCTGCATTACTTTAGTGTATGGAATCACGATTTGCGGTCATAAAAATAATTAACGTTGTATAATGGCTCAAGAACATTTGAATGAGACTGTCTGTTGCATGTTTCTGTGTTCTGTTTTAGAATACTTCATTTTTGATATATTGTAACATACTTGCCTCTTTTGATCTGCAGAAAAATGAAAGATATAGAACGAAATGTTGACAAGTCATATCAGTGACTCTGAAAACGAGTAAACCTTTTCATTTCCCATTTGTAAAAAGGGAATGTATTATTATCTCCGCATGCGATTATTTCGAAATATACATAGTTCGTTTTCATTCTGGACAATTTTACATTATAATGAAGAACAACTTTTTGTCGTCCTTCCCTTTCCCTCCCCTCTTTCTGTATCTCTCCCTCCCCCTCTCTTTTCCATCTCTCACGTCAATTTAAAATTTTTCATTATTATTTGATATTCTAGATCAGAAACCAAACGAAAGACCATCAAAACAAAAAAAAAATCACAATTGAAATATCTGCTTCTCCATTCAAACCGTAAACCATTTCAAAATCCTTTAGTTTAGCAAAGTTAAAGATCGGGATCAAGATGTCAGTGTCCGCAATCAAAATACAGTGCCCCTTTTTTCTTCCCTACACCGTGGAAAATGAGTCATCATTGAACTTACACGCAGTGTACAAAAACCCTGTTTTGTTCCAGAACGAATCATTCGGTAGCTGTTGCTGGTCAGGCTTCCACACAACTTTCACTACTATGTGGAGTCAGCGCCCACCCCCCTCCCAGCTCCCGCACCCATCCTAATCGATCCTGCCGTCCCTAAGCCGCTTCCCCTGCCCTGCACCCCCCCCCTCGCCCCCTCAGTTGTCCCCTCTCGCGTGCCCGGCCAGCATGCGGCTGACGGGTGACATGCTGGGGGCCGCCGACCCCCCTCCCCCTCCCCCTCCCCCCTGGTCCTTGTTACTCCACAGTCCACGCGGACCCTGCACCCCCCAGCCCTACCGCCACGAAATAGTTGGGCTCCCCACAGCGCCCATTCAAAAATAATTAGCGAATGCGTCACATATGCGCAGCGTGCGCCGGGCGCTCTGGCGAGGAAAAGAGAAATCCGCCAGCGCGTTTGCTCGCTGCCTCGCGGGATGCGGAATGGTAGCGCCGCCACGCGCCGTTGCATGTGGAATGTTCAGATTTTATAGTTGTGGTTCATCAAATATGGTTTCTGGTTAAAGTGTTCAATTTTTTAAAAAAATGTGGTGTCAAATTCATTAAAATCTCTCCGTAATTCACTAAAAGTTTGGCTTTCTTCTTTCATGTCATTTGGCTGAGGAAAATCTAAGTATGAAATGTTCAGATGTTTCATAGACTACGAGGGAATTCCTGATAAAGCTTTTCTGTTTTAAAGAGACTAAAATCAATAAAATATTTTTAGGTAGAATTCACTATACGTTATAATATTTATTATTGCTGTACGTACGTACATACATACATACATACATACATACATACATACATACATACATACATACACACACATGTATGTACTTTTATGTTTTGCTATTATTTCAATAATAAACTTGTAAAAATTAAAAAGTTCTTCATATATTTTCATATTAATATTGGTTACGTATGTCCAGGATGTCAGTATTGTTAAGGCGCCCATAATTTAGCCACGCATAGGGCGCCTCAAAACATTCAGAATCTTCGACACAAACGCTCGGTGAAAACATTCATGCCCTACAGAGCACTCGAATCCTCAAGACATCGCTGATCAGATGTTTCTGTAAAAATATCGATGTTTTGAACATCGTCGCATTGAACTTGATGGTTTTGAACATCGATGTTTTTACGTTTTCAATGTTTTCTCCGTGGATGAAAATGATTCTCATTAGCATAATTTAAGTGAGATCATAGCTAAGGTGAAATATGAAGTAATAATTGATGGTACTGCCATATGTTTGTGTTCGAACCACAAACAAACGCGGTTTGCACGATCTTCGTCTTTCTCCGCACATGGGGAGGGGTGTTTAAACATTCTTTCAGATAAATGTTAATTATGATTTAATGTACGCGGTCACTGTCAAATTAAATTTTGTTACGTACGAATTTGAGAGATGTCACTAAACCAGATTCAAACATCGATGGATTTTTGTCGATGTACTACATCGATGTTTTAATTTTGAACATCGTTGTTTGGCAGCAACAATGTTTTGTTGTTGATGTCGCATCACTACTCCTCCATATGCTAACAACATCAGTCGTTCATTCTTATACCAGTATTACACATGCACCACATAGTACATATCACCCCATAACACACCAGCACACCATAATAATCACGAAATACACCACATGGTGAGTGGCGTTGACTTAGTGATTAGATATCGACGTCTAAGAAAAGAGTCTACACCATCGAAAACAACAAAACAACTACCGTGGTCGACCCGCTTGGAGTGGCTCGCCGCGGACACGGGCTGTGGCGTGTATGCGGCGTGCTTCCAGCATTAGCATCCAGGCCGCCTCCTGCCTGCACTGCGGCGCGGCCCCGACCTACGCCAAAGGGCCCGCGGCTGCGGCAGGCGGCGGCCGCCTCGCCCTGCGACCCCTCGCCCCTCGCCCGACCGGGGGAAAGGCGGCGGCGACCCCTCTGCCGGCGGCTCTCCCCTGGATGCGGGCGGTGGTTTTTAACGAGGGGTTGCGCTGGCCGGTTGCAGGGCCCGCTCCGCGCGACGTCCTGCCCGCCATGCATAGCAACGCAATGCCACGCCACGTCCAGTCGCGTCCGGGCTTTGCTCCACCCCGCCTGGACACTCCCCGCCATGACCGACCCTGCCCCGCCCCATCCCATCCTGCCCCGCCCCATCCCGCTCTGTCCCGCCCCATCCCGTCCTGCCCCGCCCTTCCCGCCCCGCCCGTCCCGTCCTGCCCCGCCCGTCCCGTCCTGCCCCGCCCGTCCCGTCCTGCCCCTCCCGTCCCGTCCTGCCCCGCCCGTCCCGTCCTGCCCCGCCCGTCCCGTCCTGCCCCGCCCGTCCCGTCCTGCCCCGCCCGTCCCGTCCTGCCCCGCCCGTCCCGTCCTGCCCCGCCCGTCCCGTCCTGCCCCGCCCGTCCCGTCCTGCCCCTCCCGTCCCGTCCTGCCCCGCCCGTCCCGTCCTGCCCCGCCCGTCCCGTCCTGCCCCGCCCGTCCCGTCCTGCCCCGCCCGTCCCGTCCTGCCCCGCCCGTCCCGTCCTGCCCCGCCCATCCCGTCCTGCCCCGCCCATCCCGTCCTGCCCCGCTCATCCCGTCCTGCCCCGCCTATCCCGTCCTGCCCCGCCTATCCCGTCCTGCCCCGCCCGTCCCGTCCTGCCCCGCTCATCCCGTCCTGCCCCGCCTATCCCGTCCTGCCCCGCCCGTCCCGTCCTGCCCTGCCCATCCCGTCCTTCCTCGCGCATCCCGTCCTGCCTCGCCCTGCTCCACGCCATCCCATCCACCCCGCTCTGCCCCGCCTATCCCGTTCTGCCCCGGGAAGGGTAAAATATTGTTTATTTGTACAGGGCGAAATCAGACAGCTGATCATGTAGCAACATATCAGGAAATATCAAATCATATCAGGAAAACAAGGACACTGGAAAACCGGGAAAAGGCAGAGAAATTTGTTCTAAGAGATGGGTGGCCACTTCGTTAACGCACCCGCGCCCCGCTTCTCTCCATACCGCCCTCCCCGCCCCGCTTCTCTCCATACCGCCCTCCCCGCCCCGCTTCTCTCCATACCGCCCTCCCCGCCCCGCTTCTCTCCATACTGCCCTCCCCGCCCCGCTTCTCTCCATACCGCCCTCCCCGCCCCGCCCCGCTCAGCGCCGCGTCATTCCGCTCCCTTCCGGGCCACTCCCCGCCCCACTCCGTCCGTTATGTCCCGCTTCACGCCTCCCAACGCAGTGGACAAAAGCGAGAGAGAGAGCTGTGCGGGTGCGTGGGTGCTTTACGGGCTTCCGTTGTAGCTGCCGGGTATTGTTTTGGGCTTCCTTCTCACGGTTATCTACGACGTGATCGTCACCGCCTACTCTGTAACAGTCATCGTGTTTATAAACAGTATATAACAGTCTCACTATCGTAGTCGTAGTCCGAGAGTAATCGGCGCCAGAGGATTTTCTTACATACTTCCGTGTCATCGTTCTCGATATCATCTCGCCTTTTCCTAAGAGTGTGATCCTCGTATCTTGCAACCATTTAAAGTTACTCATTTTTATCTTTTGTTTTATGTTTGTTAGGTCTCGATATAATATGTGGCCAATTTTCAAAGATAATTAAATGATTCACTTCGTATGCTTTCTTTCATAATACATTTTTATTACAAATAATGCTTATTTTAACAAATTTGACGACGTTTCGGGATGAAATGTCTTCCCATTATCAGCTTCGATAGTTGTAAATTTAAAATTTTAAAAAGCAATTTACACCTACATGAACTGATTCAAAATTTTGCAAGTTTACAATTTCCACGTTTTAAAATTCTACAAATTTCCAAAATTGTAAATAAATGTGTACACATTGTAAAATTTAAAAGTTCACCTTTTCGTAAATTTGCGAAATTATATAAAATAAATTGAAGTTTAAATTATATCTTTATTTATGATGTCTTTTCCTAGCTGTAATCGTCAACTTTTGTTAAAAGAATCATTTTTGTAATGATAATTTATTACGAAAGAAAGCTTATGAAGTGAATGATTTAACTGTTTTTGAAAATAGGCCAGAGACAACATGTTATATTACTCAATTTTAGCTTGGCACTCACCTCAACCTGAGAGCTCTGTGCTCCGGTTATGTTTACGGCTTTGACTGAATTTTGTCTTCTAATGGCAAGGTCCGTATCAGTTTCAGCCCGGATGCTGGCAGCTAATCTAATTGTTTCAACAGCAGTTAAGCTGTCTGGCTCTTAACGTTTACTGAGAAAGATTTTTAAATTGCATTTTGGCTTGAAATAATTAACATTACATGTGGCATTATGTTTATTAATAAACAATGTATTGCCAGGAAAGTGTTGTAATATATGGGCGTAATATATGGGATTTGTCTACCTCCTCTCATCTGCTTGAAAACATGTAAAAAAACAAACGGTAAAGGTATCTGTGTAAGGATGAGCCGGTGTTTGTAAAAACGTGTATTATTCTCGTTAAAACATGCTTTCTGCCTATGCCTTCTCAAAACTCACACTTTTGCTTCAAGTTTCATCCAGCAGCAAAATGTTCTTAACTTATCAAAATCCTACCGCTATTCATTTTTCCCCCCAGCACTCCTGTCATCACGCTTATGTATTCTGAAATCTACTTCGTCCTGCTTTTATCTGTATCAATTTTAGTGCGACATATCCTGAATTTTCGGGAGCTATTAAATGCCTTGTGGCACGTACTCATGCCTTGTTAAATTCCAAATCTTAATAGCTTCGGCGTAGGGGATGCCCATAAAAGGGGTGACAGACGAATAGACAGGGGCTTAGCGTGAATTATTATTCCGTCGTGTTCCGGGCCGTGCGGTAAGTTTCACGAATATGGCGTGTGAACTGAGTGTAAACGTGCTTCTCTCAACCACTGCGTGCTAAGAGAAACGGGTCGATTAGGGACACGTATGAATATTACCATACTGATTTTCATTCGGGGGCTTGGTCTTTGCAATTGCTGCTTTTAATGCCACAAGGCCCCGTTTTTTTTTCTCGTGAGTAGGCAAAGCGGAAAAGATAACGAGTGGAGAATGAGGACCAAGATCGTTTGAGGTGTTTTTTTCGTAAGAAAAATAACGAGCTATATTACGATGATCGTTGGATTGTTGGCATTTGTGTCGGAGTTAAGGGAATGAGACTGAAGATGCAATGGTACACGAAATTGGATCTTTAGAGTTGTTAACATTTGTCGGGTACTTGTTTTTTTTCGCGTGTTCTCCCCCCCCCCCCCACCTTACCCATTACTCCTCATGGTTTTGTCCAATTTAGTCGACATTACATCGTGTTGCGTGTCCTTGAATTTTAATTTTCAACTCTGCCAGATTAGAACTACTGCTGTTCTGAATATACCCGTAATCATTGTCATCATTATCTTCATTTCAAAATTAGAATATAAAATGGCCGTGGACTTCTTCTAGTGATGTAATTTGATGTAAGAAAATGTGTGTGTTTATTCGCTTGTATGTAAAGGAGAGTTAATGCATGTGCTCATACAGCGTTCTTTATTTTGAAAATTCAAAATGTCGTAAAAAACATAGTTATTTATGATATGAGTTGTAAAAGTGACATTTATTTTGCGAATAGGAAAGGAGACTGATAGGCTCAATCCTACAAGAATAATAAAACCACTTTTACCGCGTGTGTCTTACACTATTTTTTAGAGCAGCCTTATTGATTTTTCTTTTTATTCAAGTGTTCAAATGTCTTAATGATAAATTCAGGTCAGTAGTAGTGCGGAGAGGCGAAAATAATTTGGTTTCATTCACAAATTTATCTGAACACCGTCAAATTTATCTGAACATCGTCTCACATTTAGCACTAGTGCTAAAAACTGAATTTTTAGCACGCTAAGCATGCTCTGTAAAAACCACTTTTACTAGTGGCTGTCTAAAAATGGATTTTTATACATTCACACATTTTTATCACGCTAAGCGTGCTCTGAAAAAACCACTTTTACTAGTGGCTGTCTAAAAATGGATTTTTTATACATTCATCCAGATATTCGGCTAATATGCTCGAAAAGCAACCAAAATGTCATGCGAGCTCTGGCTGGCTAATTGGGCCAGTGAACCTTTCCCAAAGTTTCCGTTCATAATGATCGTTTTCCCCCCATCTAGTGGAAGCCCTAACAAACAATTTTTGTTCAGGTTTTCATACTTCCTGAACGACTAACAAAAAGGCGACTTTTTTAACGTCCTTGTTTCAAGTTCAATACCAGTGATCTGTTACAAGGTCTCGGGAAAGTAATAAAATTTTTGCATTGTTGCGTTTGCTTCGTGAGTCCAGAAAACTGTACACGCTGCTCAAAATCAATAATAATATTAACAATAATAATATTAACAATAATAATATTAACAATAATAATATTAACAATAATAATATTAAATATATAATATAAAGAAATAAACAAACTTGAGTCTGTGAAGATTATACCAATTTGAATAACAGCAACTGGTCTTGTTAACAAAAACTTAAAGAAATTTTTGGGAAAATTCTATCTTCCATCTCGCAAAATGATTTCGAAAACACGACAATCATTTTTGACTCTGCACGTTTGTTCGCACGGTTTTAAATATATAAAGCTAGGAATGTATGCCTAAAGGCTTCTCAAGCCAGGAACCCCGGGTGAGAAAACTCCCGACTAAAGGGAACTTGATAATAAATCATTATTATTATTATTATTATTATTATTATTATTATTATTATTATTATTATTATTATTATTATTATCATTATCATTATTATTATTATTATTATTATTATTATGCTCGCTATTAGGCCAGCTAGGTCCACGCATGCATGCTTCCTGCATTTACCGTGGCTCAGTATCATTACCGCGGTGGCAAGTGCATGTAACTTGAATTGGGGACCGGCATTTAGCCGAGTCCGATTTTTATTCCCCAGGGTTGTTAGCCCTGGGGGTGTGGAAGATGAAATGATGACGATGATATTGAGGGGTGAAAGGACGACACAATCATACGTACACAAATACAGCCATGCCCGTTATTATTATTATTATTGTTATTATAACAATTATACAATAAGATGCCTTTATTAATGACGAGGCTTACTCTGTGAGGCCCGCCCTTCCGTCTGAAATCATGCTTTCGTGGCTTTTGTATTAACTGTAGAAGACGAGTTTCTTTGCTTCTCATACGTGGGTGGCGTGATTCTCCCCCGGTAGGAGGGACGGGGGGGGGGGGAGAAATAGTGTAGGTAGTCGAGAAGCCATTTAGCGGAGCTCAGAGGCGTTCTGGCGGGGCAACTGTCGGATGACGTTGCATCAGGTCACAGCGACCTGGTTTCCCCTTTCCAACGACGGACATTTCCTTCCTAGAAACTCGCTAGTCGGCGCGGTTACTTATGCGGTCACGTTGATACACATTCGGCGTTCGTCTATGTGTTTGTTGGTTTTTAAGGTGAAATTACTGGAGAGATGTCAAATTTATTACAGCACATGTCCCAAAAAACGTCTCTCTCTCTCTCTCTCTCTCTCTCTCTATATATATATATATATATATATATATATATATATATATATATATATATTGGAATATTTAATACGATTTGTAGATTGTTTGAATATCACAGTAGGAAGTAGTTTAAGAGAAGTTATTTTATGAAATATATGAATTAAATTTTTCGATGAACGAGGAAAGACTACAGCGGTGGAATCCCACTTTCCAGTAGACGAGGAACACCACCATATCTTGTAATGAACTACACTAACTACACTAACTCCATCAATCACGACCACGTGAATACTCCGGCGGAAAAGCCTTCTGTTCCTTTATATTGCTTTCCCGGGGCTAATTCCAGGAAGAGGAATTGCCAATATATTGCTGGCAGATGGACTGGAGTCGTCGGCCGTAATTTTTGCGATGAAGCTGAATAAACGTTTTGTTTTGTTTTTTTCAGTGCTTTATATCTGTTAAATGTCTGTTTGGTATTTTTACGTGATTTTTGAAACTGCCATTGTTCATTGAAAGAAATATTTTCTCTGTGTTTTGAGATTCAATTTTTCCTTTGCTTGTGCCTGTTTTTTTCCTTTTTCCTTCTTAAAACTGAAATACATTACGAAGAAGGGCGCAGTGCCTTGGGAACCAATCTTCTTTCGTCATCCTTCTGACATTGGAAGAAAAACGACTTCTTTTCTTAAAATAGTTCAATTATTTTCGTTGTTGTCTCAACTTCTTTTGTCCTTTTCTTATTATTCTGTTCCACATTTAACTAAATCTCTCTCTCTCTCTCTCTGTCTGTCTGTCTCTCTCGCTCGCTCGCTCGCTATCTCTCGTGTTCTCTCTGTCTCTCGCTCTCTCTCGCTCTTAAATTTAATTATTTTAGCTCATTCACTTGTCAGACTGAGGGTCTTTCATAAACTTCTTTTTTCTTCACCTTTCGCCATTTCATTGAGTCGCATTTTTTCCCGTAAGCAGATTCATCTCTTCTTCGTGACATTAATTTTACGCTTCTGCGTTTTCTTTTCACGGGTTATTTATCACGCGTCGTGAATTCTCTTTCCATCTTCATTTCGTTGCATCTTCGCGCTAGTAGCAATTTAAGAGTAGTATGTTTATCTGGCGCGTAGGCGTGTGCAGAGAGGGGGTCAGGGGGCTGTCGCACTAGTGATGGCAAATGTTAGCAAAACATCGATACTTTGATACATCGCTAAAGTGTTTTCGATGTCGATGAAAACATCGACAAAGAATAACCTTTTTTAAGGCCAGTATACAAATTATTTAGTTGTTAAATTAATATCAATTGTAGCTGATCAGTCGAAATTATTTTGTTTTCTATGGTTCATTCACAGTTTCATTTGGATCTTTGAGCATAGTCTCACTTTTGGCACTAAAAGTAATCGCTTTTACTTGTGGCTATCTAAAAAAGCTGTGGTTGGCATCCGAAGACCTTAGAAGAATTGTACGTCCCTCTCATGCGGCACATACTGTTTTAAGTGTTTTGTGACGTCAAAAAATTTAAATTGACAATTTTTGTAAGAAAGCGACGTATTTGGTTGATGAAACTACCCGAACTATACGACTAAGTCCTCGGACTGATGTTCGTATTACACTGTGTGTTGTACACATTACAATTAAATGGTGCTCGTTCACGTAAGTGCTCCTTTGCTGTGTTGTGATGTTTTGTAATTTTCGTAGCCATTTTTCGTAGCCTGTCTCAACTTCAATAAACAGAGCTATGAGGGAGAATTGGGATCGTTGCCGCCTACAAACTACACCTCCCACGCACCATTGATGTGTTTACAGCACGCGATGACCAGGGGACAACTGTCCTTCATCTGATAGTTTAAAAAAATGGGCCCCCCCTCGCCGATAATGCACATGTACAGTGAGTGAAAATAATCAACATTCCGGGCGCATTTGTTCGGGAGATAGATGCGTACACGTGTTTACGTGACGATGCGAGCGTCCGCACTGTGTTGCGTAATATTTTACCCCCTCCCTCGTCTCCGAAACGAAAAACGTTGTATTCATTTGTTGCTGTGACGTTCGTCAAAATGCCGCCAACCATTCGGGCTGTCGACATAAAGTATGAGTCGTGCGTTGTAGCATGTACAGCGTGCGTGTTGTTGAACGATGTGTAGGGGATGGACTGGTATAGAAATCCTCTTTTTTTATATATATAGGGAGAGTGCTTAGCTCGTGAATTTACGACGACAGTTTGTTGTGTTGATGGGCTCTTTCTCGCAATTCCATTTATCGTAGCATTTTTATGTTTTTTATTATTATTATTTTTTTTGCTTCATTCGATTTCTTGTGTTTGTGGTTTCTGTTCGGTTTTAAATACTTCTGACGGATACGTTGGGGAAATTTGCAGGTTGTTTGTGGTTCTGGAAATGGATTTTTCATGATGCGCGTTTCCAGAGTTCCAGGCAATGCTTTTGAGAGTTATGTACTGTTTCTAAAACAAATCTGCATTCACATCTGGTGTAAGAACGTCCAAACAAAATAATGCATCGAAAACGAAATATTTCTAATTTGAGATAAAAAAAAACGGGCTCTGTTTGTAAATTGAAAAGAACACTTCGGACTTTTTTTCTTAAAGTCAAATTAAATTGGCATTTTTCAAAACCATTGTGTGTTAAAGAGAAAAGCACACTCTATATTGCTGTATTAGAAAATTATATTCGTTTTCTCGCCAAAACATTTCCTCAATTTCATAAACTGAGTAAATTTACTGATTTATTGACTGGGATAAAAAGAATAAAAAAAAAACTTTTCATGCAGAACTCAAAAAATATTGTGAGATTTCTTGAATGAAGTAAAAATACAGAATAAACATGAGAATAGAAAGACAATGAATAATATTTCTGATATTTTGAAAACACGTTGATTGATAATAAAGCGACAATGAATTGTTGTGGCAAATGCTCTGTGAAGGTTCAAAGCCATTACATTTTTAGTGTGTTGCGTAGTGCTGCAATATCTTCGATGTCTCTGCTCCTAACTTTAAGTTTAAAAACAATAAAAAAAAACAATTCTTACAACATATCTTATTGGAAACACTTTTAAGAGAGAAATTATAATATAAGGATGTTCATTTGTTTTGAGCCACATGGAATTTTAAAATATAACGCATTTTCAGGGGGATAGGTGACGAAAAATGCTTGTAGGGAGAAGAATATACAATCGAATTTTCCCGATCAAAAAAGTCAGTAGGTAAATTTCAACATTTAAAGCCCGCAACGAATTTTTGTACTAGCTGAATAGATTGTAGGCAATAACATTAATTGAAATATTCGATAACTAACTTTTTAGTTTTCCTTTCATATCCGGACTATGTCCCACTGTGTTGGAACGAGATTTAAAAACTGTGCGTCTTTATTTCTTGTGTTAGCTCCATATATTCTATCACGCCTGGCAGAAGTGGTTGAAGACTAAGTTTTTAAATAATCAATCAATACTTCAGTGGAACATGGTAAAACATGGAATACTAATACTTTAGTCAAATCGATCATTCGAATTCTGGGACATTTCCATTTTTAAAATTCTTATATACCTTTCTTATAAACGTGATGTTCCGTAAATCGAAACTCAGCAAGAATATAACTTCAAGTTTTAAAACTTGAATCGCCAAGGGCGTCTGGAAGGAAAATGAAATAGAACAGAATAAATAAATAAAAAAGATACAGAAATGTGTTTCAAAATTAATTATTATTTGGAAATGTATTTTAAAATTATTGTTAATTGATTTTTTTATGTTTTTAAGCATAGTAAGATTTAAATTCATTCTTACTCTAAAACGTTGTACTAGAAGGAAGATAAATATATTATATTGTTTTGTTTTGTTTTTATTTCCAAATTACATATAATGACATGAAAAAATTCATTATAAAGTTCAATTTAAACTCTTTGTAATTCTTTATAAGGATCTTATAATTTTATTTCTTTCCTTCATAAGAACGCCTTATAATCCATAAATGTATATCTATTATAATTTTTCTTTACATTTATAAATATTTCTACCAAATAAATTTAATTTAAAAAATGTTTTCTATAATTATGTGGTAACGAGGTAAAAGTTCTTAGATCAAAAATATTAGTTTGGAGAAAACAAGGGTTAGGGTATTGAGTGTCCTAATTTCCCAACGCTTTTTAGTAATTAAAGAAACAACACTTGAAATAGGTCGTTTTACTAAAATATAATACAGATACTTAACTTGTAGTTCCAGTACATAGCCCAGTTTCGACGAAAATTGGCTTAAGAAATTTTACCTCGTGACCACAGAATTTTGAATGCCCTTCCCTACCTTAGATATTTTCCGACGCCACCCCTTTGCGACCGGAAGGTAATTGAATAAAAATAATTCCACACATCCTCTACATCCCGATGAAAGGCCTTTCCGTGCGTGGCGCGTGCAGCCCCTAACGCGTGGCACGCCGGGGTCTCTGCGGCGCGCGTTGGGGAAGGATTGGGGCGCAACCCCTCGCCAGGGGTGGTTAAAGGGGGAGGGGAGGATGTATTTTTTTTTTTGCACCCCCGGCCCGGCCGCGCTGCCCGGCAACGCTGATGACGAGGCCGCCGCCGCCGCCGCCGTCGCCGCCGCCGCCGCCGCCGCCGCCGCCGCCGCCGCCGCCGCCGCCGCCGCCGCCGCCGCCGCCGCCGCCGCCGCCGCCGCCGCCGCCGCCGCCGCCGCCGCCGCCGCCGCCGCCGCCCCCCCCTCACAATGCGACTGCAGAGCCTGCGGAACGTGGCCGACGTGAACCCGCTGGGTGCAGTGGGTCGGTTACGTGAGATGTATGGTGCGAAGGCAGTGGACGAAACAAAATGTTGTACGGTGGAAAAATAAAAAATAAACGGCGGCGGCTCGTTATGACCAGCACTTTAGCTTTCATGTCAGGTAGTGCTTAGTTTATATTGAGAAGTTACACAAAGTAGAGACATTTGATAGGTCGGGAAACAATGAACTTCATGCAGTGCGAAAACTTTGCAAGAGATAGGGAAGAACCTAATAGGCTAACTGTAAACGAACCCACTGATACAATTATTGCATGGACGTAACTTGCAGTAGTATTGCCAACAGTGGCCCAGCAGTAGGTGTCAAAGCGGTCTCTTCTTATTGTAATTTCCCTGTACTACATACCATGTGCAGACGGGATATAAAATATATTAAAAAAACTATTAGGCTTACTTAACATGAAAATTGTACATAAAACTAGACTTCGGACATCTTAATTGGAGATGTGACCCGAAAGAAAAAGACCTCCTGTGTAATGCTTCTTGAAACGTTTTCATTGACCAATATGCGATGGTCTGGGGGAAACCAGGGAAGACCCGGAAAACGCCCAAATCAACGCTCAGAGAACAGGAAAAAACAGGGATACAGTCTTGTTACGTCAAAAAAATATCCATTTGACGTGAGTATGTACGCGGGCGGAGGAAACTATGATGCGTGTTGATGAACAGTTGGTTACGTGGACGAGTAGTATTTATAGAATGCAAGTCTTTTTTGACATTGTCTCGTTTATGTAATCGTCCAATGTTACGCAGATATGCCAATAATTATGGTGCGCTCATAACGTTTAAGGATTTCTCCTTTGCTGTGACGATACAAAATTAAACGATTGCGGTGTGTTCTTTTCATTTAAAATAATTTTTAAAGTAGTAAATATAACTGTGAAAAACTGTCGGTTAAATTTTAGGTAGGGCGAATATTCTGGTCAATAAGGTAAAACACAAAATATCCGGCAACCTCCAAAAATAATCATATTTGTTGAATTAGCGTTATCTTCTATTGCCTTCATATGAATTGATTACAATGGGATGTACATATTGTTGCAAACAAAATAATTTCATTTCCTCCATTTTTTTAAATCAAAATTTCGACTTCAACATTCTTGTAATTGTTTGGGAAATGCCGACAATGATCACATTAATATACTGCTGCATTTTTAATACTTCATTTTACTTGGAAGCGAATTTACGTCATGTAGAGGATCGGTGAAATGCCCTCGGAGAAGACGTAGAACCGACGTTCACACTAGTATATTACTTCCATCCTCTGTGTTACTTGTGTAAATATCTATTTTATTAACTTTCCATAAGCGCAGAAACTGAAAGAAAGATATGTCACCTCCGGCCATGTATCATGTATCTATGATTTCTTCAGGCGCCCATTAATTCGCCAAAAAAAAAGAAAAAAACACAGTGAAACAATTTCGATTTTAATTGTAAAATTCAAATGTTTCATCATGATAATTCACTTATTCTCATTCTGAGTGCGTCATTGCTTACGACAGCAGAGGTCGTGTTTAAGCAGAGCGTAAAGGCGGCTCCTCTCATTCGTTATTCGGCGAATAGCGAGCAAGAGCTAGCCGAATCTTGGGAAGTGTGGTTGAGTTGCTTGCTATTTGCCGAGTGACAAACATTCGGTGCTCGCCCTACCCACCGCGTGGCGGTCTTTCGGACACATCAAAGGGAACGAACATTCGCCGACCTCATCAGCTGTTCGGGATTGGACGAGCAGTAGCTCGCTGCTCGGCGAATGCCGAATGTGTGGAGCCGCCTGAAGAGAGAGGCCTCCCGCCGTTAAATATTTGCTATTCACATTATAGAACGCACTCTCTTTTGATATTTTTGGTAGGTATGAAAGACATGCTGGACCGGTTATTCATATACTATATTGCTCTACGTTACTGCAGTATTAATAAAAGCGGTTTTGTTAAAATATTTTATTTGCTGTTGTGTTACATGAGAGTATTTTATTTGATGTTCTTGATCAGTGTCCGTGCATTTTGTAAAACCATTTTGTGTTCTTTTGTTCAGCATTTCTTCTTTTTATTTCATTTACCGTTCATTTTATTATTTTTATTCTTATTTTCATAATGTTTTATTGTTATTATTATTGTCGTAATATTGTGTACTGTGCATATATTTTAAATACCGCACATAGACGATTTTTTCCCCTGAAAGTTTCATTTTTTGGGCGTTGAAAAACGGGCGTCCTTCAAAAGAGGAAATTTGGGCTGGAAATTTCGGCGGCGGCATGGTTCGCTCCGGGATCAGCAACCAGACACCCACCCTCCAGACAAGGACGCGGCGGGGTGGCACACGGGGGGAAGGGGGGAGAGGGTCGGTAGGTTGGCGCGGCTGTTCATTGTACCCTCTCGACGCGACGGCCTGGCGGCGCGGCCGGTCTCGCCCTCGCCTAGACCGTCTGGCAGAAAGGTCTACGCGACCGGGCCAGCCGGCTCCCAACGCGTGTTTGGGTGTCTGACCCCCCTCCCCCTCTCTCGAGCCCCGTCTGGCCCACGCCCCCACCCTCCTAGCCGCCCCTCTCGCCCCGCGGGTGGTGCAGATACCCTGGTGCCAAATTTCGCGCCCTTGTGGGACGCCCGGGCATTGTTCTCGGTAAGCTCTCTTCTTTCGGGATAAGGGGTATTGACCGATTTTTGTCCAAGTTTTTCCGGGTCCTCTGCTGCTAAGCTAATATTACGTTTATTGTTCGTGGACGAAGTATTCAGGTTTTCCTCATTCATTTTACTTTCTCCTCAATCAGTGTATACGTGTCACAGAGCAAGTTATGTAATGCAGCAATCGGTGAACATTTTCACGAAAATAGTTGAGCGTCCGTAAAAGGAAGGAACATGAAATCAAAAATTGTAAAAGTTTCTATTTTTCGAACCTCTCCTAGAATTAAGCCGAGTTTTTTCTTAATAATATCTAATATGTTCAAATAGTAGTTCATATCTCATGAAAGGTTGAATCGTGACTATTTTTCATTATTAAACTGCATTCTCTCAAAAATGTCGAATTTATCTTTTCTTGACAGTTTTTGTACGTATTGAGCGCAATCGATGAGGTTTTGTACGGATATATCGATATCTCGTTTTCGAGTGAAAAAATCGTTCTAAGTTGTACGCATTGTCAGGAAGCTCAGCATGAAATTAATTTTTGTTGGTTAAAAAAGTTGACAAAATAAAGATGTTCCGTCAAGTTTTAATTGTAATTGCAATGTGTTACAGGATTTTATGTAAAAAAATAATTGTACGCCGATCAAGTCATTCATATTGATGCACTTTTGACTCATTGCTTTTACTAATACATTGTGTATTGCACGCTGTGTATTGCACGCTGAGTTAATTATTGTTCTGTAGATTCTTCCAGAATAACATTAAACTCAAGGATCCAATTACAAAACATTTGGTTCATATCAAATCCTCGTTTTGGCTGCAACTTCCATTGACAATAACATGGTAACAATTAATAATTAAAGCTTTCTAAAATTGAATTGCAATTGGGAAAATGAGAATATTGCGTTTAAACCAGAGCAGAATTTTTCATGCCAGTCGACTCACTAAAACCGTCCTAAAAACATTTCTTAAAGGAAATGACGCAACATCCAGAAGATATAAAATAACATCTGAAACATTCCAAAATCGAATTTTAATTCTTAAATAAAAATATACTTCATTAAACCTGAGCAGAGCTTATCGATCGACTCACAGCCGTCCTAGAAACATTTCTAGGAGGAAATGATGCAATCTCTACATTCTTCCGTGGTCTATAGCTGCTGCATGTGCCATCGTTTGTCCTGAAGCGGGCTATGGATTCTCGGAATTTGGGAGCGGGCGGGCCACGGCATTTCGGTCTTTGGAGGGGGAAGGGGAGCCGCTGCGCGGTTCGCACCCTCCGCCCCCTCCCCTCCCCGTGCCCCTCTGCCGGCTGCGGGGGGTGGGTCCCTGGCATTGTACGCCGCCGCTCTCCTCGCGTCCCGCTTGCTCTGGATGGCGGGACGGGAGTACGCCCGGCGAGATGTGCGAAGGCGTGTGTATGTCTGTCTGTCTGTATGTCTGTCTGTGTGCCTGTCTGTCTGTCTGTATGTCTGTGTGTGTCTGTCTGTCTGTGTGTCTGTATGTCAGCCTGTCTGTGGTCTGTATGTATGTATGTATGTTGTTTGTATGTATGTATGTACGTATGTCTGTATATCTGTCTTGTCTGTAATCTGTCTTGTCTGTATATCTGTCTGTCTGTATATCTGTCTGTATATCTGTCTGTCTGTATATCTGTCTGTCTGTATATCTGTCTGTCTGTATATCTGTCTGTCTGTATATCTGTCTGTCTGTATATCTGTCTGTCTGTATATCTGTCTGTCTGTCTGTATATCTGTCTGTCTGTCTGTATATCTGTCTGTCTGTCTGTATATCTGTCTGTCTGTCTGTATATCTGTCTGTCTGTCTGTATATCTGTCTGTCTGTCTGTATATCTGTCTGTCTGTCTGTATATCTGTCTGTCTGTCTGTATATCTGTCTGTCTGTCTGTATATCTGTCTGTATATCTGTCTGTCTGTCGGTATATCTGTCGGTATATCTGTCGGTATATCTGTCTGTATATCTGTCTGTATATCTGTCTGTATATCTGTCTGTATATCTGTCTGTATATCTGTCTGTATATCTGTCTGTATATCTGTCTGTATATCTGTCTGTATATCTGTCTGTATATCTGTCTGTATATCTGTCTGTATATCTGTCTGTATATGTCTGTATATCCGTCTGTATATCTGTCTGTATATCTGTCTATATATCTGTATGTATGTATGTATGTATTTATGTGTGTTTTAGGTGGAAGATGGAACTCTTCAAAAGAAACTGGGTAGCCCGTTGTGAGATTTTTACTCACCTAAGCCAATAAAATAAAATAGTAACGTTTGGGACGTTATAGCCTTTTTAGTCACTATACTCTAATTTGAATGAAGATCCTTCAAGGTCACGAGCTTATAGGAGAAAGCGATACTAACACCCAATCGAAAGTTTCAGTACCTAAATTTTAGGTAGTAAAGAACCTTTCGACTGGCTTACAGTGTCCCCCTCTCCTACCAGCTTTTTTTTAAAAAAAAAATCATGTCCCTCCACAGTAGCCGGGTGGAGTTCGGAATTAATTTTTGTTGATCGGATACTTTAAGCCTTGCGACTTTAAGCAGCTAGAGGGGGGGGTAATTTGTCTTAATAACTAAGTAAACATTCAATTTAATCTAATTCTACTGTTAAAATGCCTGAATTTTTGCAGACCTGACTGAGTTCGTACTTTTGAAGGGACACTTCAATTAAATCTGAGTATAGATTGAAAACACGTGACCCGATTGACGCGGGGGGGGGGGGGGGGGGAATGGAGCTCTGCGGGCTCTTTCGGGATCCAGTTTAACATGATGCTTCTAAACGGGACTGCTACGCAACTGGGGAGTGTATGGGCCTCTTTAAACATGAGACGCACGATCAGAAAGGCGTAAATCTGCCTCGCAACCGGTGTGTGTATGCGGTTTCCTAAACATGGGACGCGCAATCACAAACGGGTAAATTTGCGGCGCAACCTGTGTGTGTGTGTGTGGGGGGGGGGGCATCTTTAAACATGAGACGCGCAAATTCGGATGGATGAAAACTTATTCGAAATTGAATAGTGTATGGATCTCTTTTAACACGAGTCGGGCAAATCTGTCATGTATCTCGAAAGTGTATGGGAAGGCGCTTTACGAAACAGTAGTATCCGCCATTTACTTTCACGCTGTGCGAAAATCTATGTTTGGGGGTTCGTATATTTAGCTTCGTTCCTCCGAGGTATTTCCACGTGTCGCCCGCAAATAGCCCCGAGCTCTTAATGAAGGGCGCCATTTTGTCGCTGGTACGTTTCCGCGGTGTCGACGACGCTGCGAAGAGGCGGCGACAGACCTAGCGACTCATTTGTTGCAGCAGACAGTCACACACGCGCTCGCGCTGGCAGGCGGAAATAAAACTCTTCGTAAGGAGTCGTTGCAACCTTCCGTCTGGCGTGATGTTTACGAATGTGTGTTATGTGCAAAATGTGTTCAGGAACCCATACACGTTTGAGTACGTGACAGTTTTACCCGGACGCGTCTCGGCCCATTCCTTTGTTTCTCGCGTGAGTGAGTGAATATTTCGTGTATACAGGCGCGTCGACTATTTAATTCATTGGTCCCGTGAATGTAGCGGCGGCGATGGTGTAACGGTTAGCGTACCGGACTGTTGTACCCAAGTTCGCGGGTTCAAACCCGATCGAAGCCGTGGATTTTTAAGGGCGAAAAAATCCTTCGGAGGGGAAGTAAAGCCGGCTGTCCCATGTTAGTAGATTAACTTGCATGTAAAAGATCCTCAAGCCTAATATATAGCTGAGCCTCTGACCTAAATTCAAACCGCCTGTTTCTCGCCCAAGAAATACCTCCTTCCTCTGCTAGTTGGTGAAAGGAGCGTGGTAAGACGGAAGAGCGGGCCTGATGGCCCGAGTCTCGCCACGTAAAATAAGGCAAATTCAGTTCAATTCAATGTACGGCATGTTATATCCCCGGAGGTGGCGGGGTTCCTCCCTTGGTGGAATGCATGATTCGGCGCCGACGTACACGTCAGGTTGGGGGGTTTTCCCCACCCGGGTATCTCCCGTCAGTGAGGTATCGCCCATTGAGGCAAGCCCCGATCTCCTGATATACTGGGAGAGATGGCTCAGGGCAACAATTGATGTCACTGCCTGTCGGGCCCGGATTGGAGTCCCGACGGTGGCACGATTTTCGACACTAGCTTGTCAGCTATGTCGAATTCAGTCGCCGTCTGGAGGAGAATTCTAGCAGACGGCTGCTAGAATCGGTAGTTTTCGGTGGTTTCTCCGATCGACACCAGGCGAACGACGGAGCAGTACCCTAACATATGAGCCACGTACCGCGTGCGATCTTTCCTACATCTTCCTTGTCCTATCCTCTCCCCTTACACGCATACTTACATTTACCGCACTACCGGCCGACGGTAAGTCGGCGCCGGATCTTGCCAGTCAGCGGGTAAGATCCCCCCAAGGAGCAACATGCACCACACTTAGGGACTAATGTCCTTAGCAATGGACGCTCCCGGAATCACTAATCAATCAATCAAAATCGAAAAAAATCGATATTATTTCGTAGTAAGGTAATGCTCGTGTGTGGGGGAAGAAGGGCCCAAGGGCGAAGGAAATATCACGCGCGGTCCATGACTCTGTTAAGGGTCCGTGACTCTGACTTTGTGAAGGCACCGATTCGGGCGGGCGTGTAGAAATCATCGAAGGAACCGTGGAAAACTACCGACCATGTTTCTCGCGTGTGTTTTAGTAGAGGTTGAACTAATTTGAACGTAGAACAGGGTTACGCTTGCAAATGCTCAGGCCAAGGCGGCGGCGATGGTGTAACGGTTAGCGTACTGGACTGTTGTACCCAAGTTGGCGGGTTCAAACCCGATCGAAGCCGTGGATTTTTAAGGGCGAAAAAATCCTTCGGAGGGGAAGTAAAGCCGGCTGTCCCATGTTCGTAGATTTACTTGCACGTAAAAGATCCTCAAGCCTAAATGACGCCTCTGAGCTAAATTCAAATCACCTGTTTCTCGCCCAAGAAATACCTCATTTCTCCTAGTTGGCGAAAGGAGCGTAGCGAAATTTGCGTGGTCAGACGGAAGAGCGGGCCTGATGGCCCGAGTCTCGCCACGTAAAATAAGGCAAATTCAATTCAAGGCAAAAGACTAATCCGCATGCTGTAATAATCGAGGCGCACCCAATCTGGCCATACACACACGCGATGCCGTGGACGGATGGATCTTCGCGAGAAACAACAACTATTGTATACCGAATGGGAATTATTGCAGCAGGATGTCGTTCGCTCGCTGGCTAAAGGAATAAATCTCTTGAAATAAAGGGGTTGCTACCTTCCGTCTGATGTCGCATGTATGAATTTGTGTGATGTGGGCGGTCTTTAGGTTGTTCACGCCCAGGCCGAAATGTAATTGCTTTCTCTCCCTTGGCCTACGAAGAAAAAAGAGATGGAAAATAACAATTACAGTTGAAGCTCCAATTCCTTTCTCTTTATGATGTATTGTTTTTTTGTTTATTTGTTTTCTGTTCTTTATGCCCCGGTAAGTGAGTCCCAAAATTGGTTGATTCAACCGCTAGAGTACAATCAACCAAGAGATAATATTCTGAAATTAATTTACTATGAAATGGTGTTGCTTTTAAGCGAATTGAAGACGGAGAAATAATATTCAGCTGTTAGCAATACAATATAAAGCTTTTCAATGTCCGACCAATATAAATGCGGTCAATTTTAGAGAAATGGCATTACAGAAATTACATCTTGCTTTTTTCAGTTTTGTAACGTGTTTCTCGTTTGTTGCAGGTTGGTGCTGTTCTGCTTTCCATGCTTTCATTTTCCTGTATGTTTCAATGTAAGTGTGCGACATATTCATTTTATTTTTATCCTTAGTTGTAGTTCGCGATGTAAAATCGTAAACAATTGCGTGATTTCGGAAGTATTCACCAATACGTTTCTATGAAACACACTTCTAGAAACAACAACAAAATAAGTGTTTAAATACTTCAGTGGGTAGCACGGAAAACCACAGAAATTAATATCTCTTGTCTTGTTCTTTAGAGTGTTCTCTGTAGTGAAACAATTTTTGTATAAACAATCATTTGCCTCGTTCATTTCCGCTATTCAGTATTACATCCTGTCTCTTCAATCATTTTCGTATTTAGTCTATTAAAATCAGAGAGCCATAAAGGCACTCACTTTCGCTTTAAATAACTTTTTATTAACATAATCACGATTGAGGAGTTTGGACGCAAATAATATCGTATGTTTGAAGTTACTTAGAAAAGTGTAATGATCGAATTTACCCCACTGAGCATGGCGCACAGAGAGAATGGATGTATTTGCCTAGTCATTTTTCTGAACTCGAAAGCGAATATGATCGTATAAAGAGAGCCTTTGCAAATCTTTAATAAGAAAGGTGTAATAAGTCAATACTCTTTTTTGTTTTGTTATTTAAAGTCGCATCAACATCTAGGTCATCTAGCGTCTAGTATTGCATTTAACGGTATGGTAATGTGAAAATAACATGATATGATGATGATAAAGGGTGAAAGGACGAACACAAATACAACCGTGCCTGAGGCGGGACTCGAACACGCGATCCTTCGGTCCGAGATAGTTACTGTACTACTACTTTAACTCAATAATATTAATTTTTCCTAAGTCAGAAATCATCTCTTCCACCCGAGTGCGTCAATTGTGAACAGTTTGCAAAAGAGATGGCAGGTTTTGCATCTACCCGTGATCCGTGATGCCACCGTGTCTGTGTGTGTGTGTGTGTGGGGGGGGGGCGCCGTGTCTGCGCGTTCGCGTGGTGTGGGCGCGGGCCGTGGGAGGGGCAGGGCGGTGCTGTTTTATGGGCCGCTAAAAGCGCCGCGAGTCGCGCGCTGCCGCTAATAAAGCAAGCAACCGCCCTTGCCCCTGCCCCTGCCGCTGGCGTGGGCCGGCGCGCCGCGCTGTCGTGGCGGTCGCCGCTCCCGAGCACTGCTCTCTCACTCTCTCCATGTCCCTCTATCTCCCCCTCTCCTTCTTTCTACCTCTCTCCCTTTTCTCCCCCTCCTCCTCTTTCTCCCCCTCCCCCTCTTTCTCCCCTTCTACCTCTTTCTCCCATCTCCCTTTTCCCCCCTTCCCATCTTTCTCCCCCTCCCCTTGTTTCTCTCTCTTTCTCCCTCCCTCTCCCTCTTTCTCCCTCTCTCTTTCTCCCTCTCTCTCTTTCTCCCTCTCTCCCTCTCTCCCTCTCTCCCTCTTTCTCCCCTCTCCCTCTTTCTCCCCTCTCCCTCTTTCTCCCCTCTCCCTCTTTCTCCCCTCTCCCTCTTTCTCCCCTCTCCCTCTTTCTCCCCTCTCCCTCTTTCTCCCCTCTCCCTCTTTCTCCCCTCTCCCTCTTTCTCCCCTCTCCCTCTTGCTCCTTCTTTCCCTCTTGCTCCTTCTTTCCCTGTTTCTCTATTGTTTATGCCTTCCTCTAACCCCCCTCTCCCTCACTCTCTCTCCCATTCTCCGGCAGGGTACTCTTTGCCATACTCTGCGCGCCACCGCGTCGCCTTGTGTCGTGACTCTACGACGAGCGGGCGTGGCGCCTGTTTTATGGTGTTGTTGGTTTTATGGTGTATGGTGCCGGTTTTATGGCCAACGTTTCATAAGATACTGGATAGATACACAATGTGATCAAAAGTATCCGGACACGTGTCTGAAAATGACTTCCCAGTTCGTGGCACCCTTCATCGGTAATGCTGTAATTCAGTAGGGTGTTGGCCCGCCTTTAGCCTTGATGACAACTTCCCCTCTGGCAGGCATACTTTCAATCAGGTGCTGGAAGGTTTCTTGGAGATTGGCAGCCCATTCTTCACGGAGTGCTGTACTGAGGAGAGGTATCGAAGTAGGTCGGTGAGGCCTGGTACGAAGTCGGCGTTCCAAAACATTCCGAAGGTGTTCGATTGGATTCAAGTCAGGCCTATGTGCACTCCAGTCCATTACAGGGATGTTATTGTCGTGTAAACACTCCGCCACAGGCTGTGCAGTATGAACAGTGTTCAATCGGAAATATGCAACCGCCATCCCTGAATCGCTCTTCAACAGTGGGAAGCAAGAAGGCGTTTGAAACAACAACGTAGGGTTGTGCCGTGACAGTGCCTCACAAAACAAGGGGTGCGAGCCCCCTCCATGAAAAACACGACCACACAATGACACCATTTTGGACGTGTCCAGATACATTTGATCACATACTGTATATTGCATACTGCTGAAATAACTTGAATATGTGCTTCAAAATCACAGACTTAGGAAGGAAAGAAAATAGATATCCTACGCGGCATGATTATTTCATCCTACGAAACCAAAACTACTAATTTTCGTGCACTCATCATCCAATGCTGACTTCATTACCCAAATACCTGCGCAGTCACGTTAGAACTCGAGTATCTAAATCTATTTGCGAGCCTTAATTCCGTATGCCGATTTATTAAATCGACGTTTTTAGTTTTTTCGAGGATTGTACATCACGTAAGTCATTCTCGCGTTTCTTAACACGAGGGAGGAAAGCTTCGTGTTCATGGCCTACATTGCGATCGCTTCTTCTGAAACGTCCTTCAGTCTGTTGCCGAGTCGCCGACCTCTCCGAAATAGATGACTGAGGCCCATTGTTTGCGAGAGATGCAGATATAGATAAACGTTACATAAGATGTTCGATATATTCTATTATAACTGACATTTTAAGGAGCTTAGGAACGGCGTAGCGATACAGCAATCGAAAACAATATCGATCTTTTGCTATCGATGTTTTTTGAAAGATCGATATTTTTTAGCAGAAACATCGATGTATGACATTGACTGTGGTGATGGTGGTGGGAGTGGTAGTAGCTGCGGCGTTTGGGGCAATGGGGATTGTGACCGTTGCGACAGTGGCTTGAGGGGGGTAGCGGTAGCCTTTGTGTGGATGTGGATGTGGCGGTGGTGGCAACGGCGGTTGCGGTAGTGGCGAAGTCGATGGTTGTGGCAATGGATGTTACGCCGCTTCGGTTGTGGCAGTAACGATGGCTGCAGCGATTGTGACAGTGACAATGTCAGTGGTTGTGGCAGTGGCGATGAAAGCAGCGGTTGTGGCAATACTAATGTCGGCAGTTGTGGCAATGGAGATGGCGAGCGCGGTTGTGAGAGTGGTGTCGGCTGTTGTGGAAGTGTCTGGGACGGCGGCGAACGTGTCAGTGGCGATGGCAGCAGGGGTTTTGGTAGAAGCGATGCCAGGGGTTGTGTCGCCGGTGGCAGTTGTGGAAGTGGAGGAAGCCGATGTCGTCGGATGTGACAGTAGCGATGTTAACAGCGGTTGTGCAATGCTGATGTCGCCGGTTGTGACAGTGGACGCGGCGGCGGCGGTTGTGAAAGTGCCGATGTCAACGGTTGTGGCAACGGCGATGAAAGCAGCGGTTTGGTAGTGGCGATGTCAGGAGTTGTAGCAGTGGCGGCGGCATTTGTGGCAGTGCCAATGTCGACGGTTGTAGCACGGGCATTGAAAGCAGCGGTTGTGGCCCTCGTAATGTCGGGAGTTGCGGCGGCGGCGGTTGTGGCAGTGCCGATGTCGGAGGTTGTGGGAGTGTCTGTGCCGGCGACGACGTCTGTGGCTTCGGCGGCGGCGGCGGGGACGCAGCCAGCGGGTCCTGCGCTCGGGCGCAGTTGCCAAATGTGGAGCTCGCTGGACCGGTCCGGGTGCGCACCGCCGACCTTGACTCGCCATGCGCTTCGCTCGGCGCTCGCCGCTGCCTGCGCCCGCCGGAGCCCGCGCCGCGCCGCGCCACACCGCACCGCGCAGCTTCCACCGCATCAGGGAGGCGAGACAGCGACGGCGATGTTTTTGCAGAAACATCAGTAACGTAACGAAACGAGCGCGGGCGCGCCCGCAAAACTCTTTTTCCGGGCCTCCTTTATAAAACCGGATAACATTAGGTCATTGTTACACCTCCTGCGTTATAAAATGAATCTTTTTTTTTTATTAATTCGCGAACGTCCCTATCAACGGGACTTGTGGTCTCAGTAATGTGCTTAGCACTGTTAAAATGAAACATTTTATGTGGCAGTAGGTGCGACAATGACCTAATGTCATCGGTCTCTTCCAAAAAAATCGAAGTATAGTGTTAGTACCTTAAATAATAAAAATATTCTTTAACAAATTCATATTCGTCAGTCTATCGTTTAAGATGGCAAGCTTAAAATTAAGCAATAATATTCGACAGACAGTTCGTCGTGTTTATTGTGAATGGTAAAGTGCTAATAACTAATAGCGAAAAAAATCTGCGTTTATTATTTAATTTTATAATTTATTAATTTTTAAATTGAAACTGTTATAAAATCTAAATGAATTGTTTACCTTTATTTAATTTGAAACCGTGGTACATGAACTATCAAAGAAAATCGTTCTTGTGAAATATGCTGTTTGTACCTTAAATATTCCGGCCGTTAAAATTCTACTCCACACAGCGGCTGAACTCGACCTAACTATCTTGCCAGAGTGTCGAAAATCCTACTACCGTCGGGACTCGAACCTTAGGATCTCCCAGTCATAGGCACCACAGTGACCATTATAAAATCACCTTTTCTGTTGCAAGAAATCGTTCATAATCGGGCATTTTACGGCACAAATGAAGACGTATTAGATTTTATGTCACGAGTGATTGCGTCATCACACATTCAGCCAATCGTAGCGAGAGAATCGGGGGAAGTAGAGCTAAACGGAACAACCGACAACCGTTTACTCGCACGATGTCAAATACCCGAGTCGACATTGGGAAGTTGTTTCGCAAAATTAAGTTTGATTATCTTATAAATGTATAATGCTGTTATACAAAAAATATAGTATGCAACTCGTGTATAATGTTGCTTTATTACATTCGTACAGATTTAAAAAATCGCTCCTAAAGTCGCTCGTTTTCTATTGTGTTTCTATTGTGTGTACAATTATTGTGTTCCTGTGTACCTCTTGTACTTTACTTTTACCTTGATTTTTTTTCCTTCAATAATTTTGTAACTCGAAACGTAGTATCTCCCGGTCAGAGACACAGCAGTGACATCAGTTGACGTCCGTAATTGCTCTTCGAGAGCCGGAGGTTGTGTGCGGCATTTTTTTCTCATTCCCGCATGCGTGGCTGCGTCTCCCGGGTTCTCACCCACACGGCAGTGGCGGTGGCGGCGGCGGTGGCGGCGGCGGCGGCGGCGGCGGCGGCGGCGGCGGCGGCGGCGGCGGCTGCAGCAGCAACAATGGCCGCATTGAGTCCCGGTCGGCGGCGGCGCAGGAGGCCGTGCCGGGAGGGGGGAATGTGCGAGTTGCGTGCCGCGAGGGGCGGGGTCCCAGCCGCCGCCGCCGCCGCCGCCGCGCCTACTGTGGAGGTCGGGGCGGTGACCCTGTCGCGCGTAGGTGGCCCTCTTCACCCGCCGTCCACGGCCTCGCCCTGCCGGATGGCCGTCTGGCCCAGAGGTGACCGCGTATTTCGGAATATAAAGTTAAATGTGAAGAGTGGAAGTGAAAGGCTTTGGCTTTATCAACGTTTTTATTTATTAGATTACCACCCCTCCACGGATTAGCTATCATCTCCAGGTTATACAATGCGGGAACGACAAGAAAAACAACCTCCGGCTCTCGAATAGCAATTACGGACGTCAACTGATGTCACTGCTGTGCCTCTGACCGGGAGATCCTACGTTTCGAGTTACAAAATTATTGAAGGGAAAAAAATCAAGGAAAAAGTAAAGTAGAAGGGGGCGCGAAGCAACACGAAAATGCACTTGAACAATAATTTTTATAAAATATCGAATTATTGTAAAATAATTTCATTTGGAAACTTTTTTGTTAAAAAAAAAAGTCTGAAACTTTTGTTCCTTTGACTTGAAACCTAGCTTCTGGTTTGAGGTGTGGGCTTGTTTGACCATTTTGTCATGTGCCATCAACCCTTCCAAATAACTTGTACAAATATATTTTCGTTTAATCCCTTAATTTATTTTTGATCAAAAATAATATAGATTTAAGGAAGCCAGCGGATATTTAGGAATTAACAATATAAACGAGTACTCTAGTTTTTCACGCAGCTTCTATAGTAATATCTAAATGTATGAGTACGTTTACAGAGGTAATGTATATCTTAAAATGCCGAAAATTTAATGTGAATGGGAGAAAATTTGTCATTAGTACTGAAAGAAATATGTGTGCGAATTTGGAGTACTCTGGCTTTGTACTCGAATACATCGCACACAGCATTTTATGAGCCAATAATAGGATAAAATGTGCGGTTTATATTTGGAAATGTGCGGTAGTTACTAATTCATGCGGTTTGTATATTGAGCGATGGTCACAATTACTGGGGAAATGTTTAATAACGTGTTAATACCGTATCATAAATTCGTTGGTTTATGGCAACTATAATAGGCTAAAAATATTTGTTCAGTATTCCGTTACAAAACAGAATAAAACTTAATTATCCTGTACGTTGTGGGTAAATGGTAGTTGAAATAAAGTTCAAAGTTCAAAATTAAATGCGTACCGATTTACCTGATACGTAGATACTAGTATTGCAAAAGGTTAATTTCATATATTCAGGATAGTATTTTGGTGTATTTGCACCCATATCACCACTGTAGAGAGAACGCAATTACGCAGGAACAAAAATGTAACTTAGGTGTGTCAATAATAATATCAGTTCCGGTTACGCAAATGAAAGGAAGTAGACTTGGAATCCTCTATGCAAAAAAACGTAAAACAGTTGTGTAAGTATTTAGTATTCAAACTGCTCTCATAAACTGTACGAACGCCCAATGGATGTCTGTGTAGGAGCATCACTCCCACTGCCATTATTCAATCGGAATGTTAATCAGCCTATTTCAGCCTGTGCCTTTGAAAGTTCGTTCACCTCCGTGCATGTGTGTGTGTTTGAGAGTTAAACTTTGGATCAAACGTTATCAGTCCCAATTTTTTTTCTCCAGCTTAGAGCTCTATTTATTAATGAATTGAAATGGTTTTGTCGTTTTAGAGCTACTGTATTCGCGAGTGATCAATCAGCTTCCGGGTCGCGAGCCGCCATAAAACAAATGACCGTCTCAATGAAACCTTCCGTTGTTTACTGACGCGTTCCTCGTCACGCAGAGCCTATAATCCGGCGACCACAGCGCTCCCAGTGGATGGAGTGTCTCGATTACATTTCGTGTGTTGATAGCATCGCCAGGACGTGAACTGGGTTCTGTTTCGTAAGTCGGAAGGTCGCTGCCGCTGCCGTCGCCGCTGCCACCACCTCCGCCGTTATAGCGACTGGCTCGCAATCGCCATCAATAGCAACAGTGACAGCGACACCAACTCCGAAATCGTCGGTCACGGAGCCGCCAATGTTATCGTGGGATCTGTTCCTACTGTTTTCGCTGTATACGCGATTGAGAGACGTTTATTGCTGTCGTCCCCGCTGCCGCCGACATTGCCGCCAACTCCTCCAGCGCTTTGGACATGACCGTCGCCGCCGCCACGGTCGCCGCTGTCGAAATCCCAGCCGTTTCCACCTCCGCAGCCATCATCACAGCTGTCTGCACCCTAACAACGCCGTTAGAATCGTCACCATCTCCACAGCCGACGTCACCACATCTGCAGGCGACGCTGTCATCGCCGCAGCCAGTGCCATCACAATCGTCACCACCTCGCAGCCATTACAGCCGTCATCACCACGGCAACCCCATCTCCGCAGCCGTCGCCATCATCTCCGCATCCAGTGCCATCATCTCTGCAGCCGCCATCACTACCGTAACCACCTTCGCTGCCAATGCCATCATCTCCGCAGTCAACGCCATCACATACGCAGCCAACGACATCATCTCCGCAGTCAACGCCATCATCTCCGTAGTCAACGCCATCATCTCCGTAGTCAACGCCATCATCTCCGTAGTCAACGCCATCATCTCCGTAGTCAACGCCATCATCTCCGCAGTCAACGCCATCATCTCCGCAGTCAACGCCATCATCTCCGTAGTCAACGCCATCATCTCCGTAGTCAACGCCATCATCTCCGCAGTCAACGCCATCATCTCCGCAATCAACGCCATCATCTCCGCAGTCAACGCCATCATCTCCGCAGTCAACGCCATCATCTCCGCAGTCAACGCCATCATCTCCGCAGTCAACGCCATCATCTCCGCAGTCAACGCCATCATCTCCGCAGTCAACGCCATCATCTCCGCAGTCAACGCCATCATCTCCGCAATCAACGCCATCATCTCCGCAGTCAACGCCATCATCTCCGCAGTCAACGCCATCATCTCCGCAGTCAACGCCATCATCTCCGCAGTCAACGCCATCATCTCCGCAGTCAACGCCATCATCTCCGCAGTCAACGCCATCATCTCCGCAGTCAACGCCATCATCTCCGCAGTCAACGCCATCATCTCCGCAGTCAACGCCATCATCTCCGCAGTCAACGCCATCATCTCCGCATCTATTGCCATCAAATACGCAGCCAACGCCATCATCTCCTCAGTCAACGTCATCTCAGCCGATGCCATCACAGCCGTCACCACATTTACAGCCAACGCCATTACAGTCGTCAACGTCATCTCCGCAGCCAACGCTCTCTCCGCCGCCATCACCACTACTACCACCACCGTCATCACCACCACCACCACCACTATCACCACCAGCACATCCACATCCACCACCACCAGCGCCGCCGGTGCGTGAGGCGCGAGTGGGCGGCGGCGTGTTTGCAGTATTCAAATGAGACCGCCGCCGCCGTCACCGCAAAGGCCGTCGTCGCAAGTGGTGCAGCGCTTGCGTGGAGACGTCAGCGGCCCGATAAAAGTGCACCGCCCCAGCGCGCATGGCGGGTCGACGACCCCGCTCACAGTGCAGCCTTGGGGGGGCGGGGGACGGGGCGCGTACTCGCGGGCCGAGAGCTCGCGACTGATAAGAGAGTTGTTGTAGTCGACGTCGGATTGTAGCGGGTTGTCGTCGTTGCGTAGGCCCCCGTAGCCCAAGACTGAAATATTAAGAGATAAAAATGTCCTCGTGAAGTCGCTTGTTTATTGGGTTTTGCGTTCGTGGTTGCGGCGTGATGTTAGCGCGTCGTTGCCAAACCGCTGACAGTTTGAGGATTATCGCCGTCCGAATCTGAGGCTTCATCTATTCCCGCTTGGGGAGATGTTACTTGATTTTTGAGGGCGTACGGCTTAATTAAAAGAAAGACTAACTTGGCAGATCGGATGAATGTGTAGTGTTAAAGATGTGATATTTTTCGCTCGGTAATGATAGTGTTCGCAAAATCTACTGCAACATTTTACTTGCGTGAAACAAGAATAATTGCGATTTGTATTCGTATGACAAGTTTGGGGTATATGACGGGTTTTCCTTCGTATCTTGATTGATTGTGTGATTGTGTTTGTCTTCGTATTGTATTTTTTTATTTTAGTGTAATTAATTTCTAGCTCTGTGGAAGTGTACATTTCGAAGACGTTGCTAGGACGTTATTACTTGACCATTTCTGCAACTTACGCCTATCTTAGAAGTGCAGATTCGTACAGGGATAATCTCTACTGATTTTCTCTAGGTTATCCTGTTCCCATTGGAACACCGAAGTTAGGTGAAGTGGGCCTTGTCTTTATTATTATTATTATTATTATTATTATTATTATTAATATTATTAATATTATTAATATTATTATTATTATTATTAATATTATTATTATTATTATTATTATTATTATTATTACAAAAAGGAAAACATATTATTGTGAAAAATCTTCTAAAATTTATTATTCTTTGGAAAAGGTTCATTTGGTATGGTTGTTTACTTTTGAGATCTCTAACTTTTCTATAACGTAAACGGTAAATTCGACACACTTCAATATTGAGACACTAAAAATAAGATAAATCAGCGGTGTCGTGTTCGTTGTGCATTTTGTTTTTACTCTTTAGAATGTGTGGGATTTGTAAATGACTTATGTCATATATTTGTGAAATAATGAGATCTTCACATAATGTCCAATTTTACCGAATTGAATGATCTTAATTCGTCATAAGTTTTTCATTTAAAAAAAAAATCTTTAATTTTTAGTAATAATATAAAACGCGTGAGATAAAAAGAAGTGAGGTTCTGTGGAAGAGCGTGTTGTGACAGGCAAATGAATTTCAAACGAAACGCCGTTCACGTTAATGGAATGGAAATCTTTAATTTCCAGCTTGGTTTTTCTAAAATATTTCCTATGATAAATAATTTATTGGGAAGAATTTCAGGTGTTCTGCTTCATATGTAGAATCAAAATGGATGTAATAAAATACTATCAATTGTAAAGATCAACATTTGAACACCACACCTAAATGTTACATGGCACATCATTGCTCTGGCAAAAATGGCACATCATTGCTCGTGGAAAGTGGTGTTTTCCCTTTGCCCTTACCATGCAAAGCCTTTCTTTCCGACTTCGACATGCAAACTTGCTTTTTAACCTCCGACGCGGTTCTCACGACCGCTTGCGTGTTGTTTTTCTGGTAATTTGGAAGTGGGCAATAAATTTCTGTTCACCGGGACGGCCCCTGAAAACATTGCCTATTAAATCGCTTGCGAGAAAGGCCCGAGTTTAAGAAACACTGCCGTAATGGATTCAGAGTCTAATCTGGTCCTCCAGCTCCAGGTAAACCTGTTCTCTGGCGTGAATAATCGTAAGCTCGGATCTGATCCGGGCCACTCGAGACGTCGTTCGCTGGAGTTTCGTGTACTTTCGTGTACGCGGGGCGATAGCGAAGTCAACCTTATGTTTCTTTTGCGATTTTAAAAGTAGGTTAAAACGAGACAAACTGGGCGCGATGTACAGTCGACTCTGGTTATAATGAACTCTGATATAGCTGACTCTTGATGTGTAGTGAACTAATGACTCTCGATGTGTAGTGGAATAATTGAAATAATTATAGGAGTTTTCATTGCCAACAACATTTATTTCAATAGCAGCTTTCGATGACTTAGCCATCATCATTGAAAGCTGCTATTGAAATAAATATTATTGTCAATGAGACCTATAATTATTTCATTTTGAGTGCCAACGACAACTCACCGCAAAACCAAGTGAATTGAATGGTCTTTTCATTTAGTTTATTAATAAGCACAAGAAGATCCGCTTATAGTGAACTCTGAACCTCGGCTATAGTGAACGTGGGAAATACAAAATACAGCGTCCTGGAAATTAATTTCCTCCTGAAATGTATATATCTCCTCAGTTTCACAAATTCCTAGGCTAGGCAGCGTGGAAAAAATATCGTCAGCAAAATGTCATTGAGGAAGTCTCCCGGTTCCCCTGAGGTGGAAGTGGGGCCCCCCCTCCCCCCGAAACTCAAGAGACAGTGGACGATACAAAATCAAGTATGGAGAGAGCACAAATCAGAGGCGTTACTGACGAAAAATGTACGAAGAAAACAAACATTTCAAAAATCATGAATGAAGCACCTACAAATGGATTAGTTGTATTGGAGGCAAAAATAAATTAATATTTTTTTTCTGCCGGCGAGGCCAAACATTCTAGGGAACACGGGTTCCATGTATACTACAATGATAGTTTTCGGTGTTGTCTGACAAAAAAGCAAGCTGAAGCCGCAACAGCACCACAACCCATTCGACGAGTGAATACTGGCGACCCATTAATTACTCTTTGACTGTGTCGAAATAGGTTGTGTCAGTTATTTGAGCTCATAGCCATTATTCGTTCATTATGTTTGCGTCAAATGTTTCGAGTCAAGAATTTAGACGCAGCCAGTCCGCCGGTATTCTTCAGTTTACACCCTTCTGCTTAGAATATCGTGGAAGTACAATGCCCGTGAATGTATGCAAGACGTTTTCCGTTCTTTTTTCTTCTTATTACAATATTCGATAATGGATATTAAATATATTTTATGCCCATTCCCTATCAAAGGCAACAATAATTAAATTGGCAATTAATAAAATCCTTATGTGATTTCTCAGAAACTCAGGGTTAAAAATGTGAAGTGTATATATGGTATTAGTATTGCACGCGTTAGGTGGTTTATAATAATTTCAGAGTGAACACTCATGATAAAACCACTCATGATTCAGTCTGTTGTTGCCTTTCGGTTGGCAAAGGATGTTTCAAATATATATACTCTTGTAGTCATTTATATCACACTATATAAGCTCATAATGTACACCTTCAAGCCATAGAAAAGTCATTTACTTTTCAACAATTAATTAGAAAATTATCATTGGATGATTCACAGAAGTACGTATTAGAAGCCAGTAAAACTTGTGATATCACGTAGATAATCCAAGCATTTCCTGCTGGATAATTAACCTTGCGCCCTAAAGTTCCTAACTCAGAGATGTACAACGTGATTACTGAAAATAGTGACGCACTCTGCGAAATTATTGGCGGATTTGATTGTTTGGGATGTGACGCCACGATGATAATATGCAAAGAGAAGAAGAGAACTTTCGATTTGGCCGATGGCTGTAGGCACTGAGACCTACCATCCTTGACCCCTGGTCGATACTCTCGTGCATAAATTTCCTTGCGAATTTTATTCAGTTGGTGGAGCGAGTTCAAGACCCTGACCGGTTCAACTTGTCGGTTCTTTTATTCGTAATCTTTTTGAAGCCGTGAACTTTTGCCTTCCTTCGTGGAACTTAATATTGGATGTGTTGGCGAATAAATGGGATCCTTCTTACTGAAGAAATCGATCGAAAATATCCGCCCTTGATGTTAATGTATGAATTGAAGAATGTTATCGACCCAGGAACGAGATAATCGAATGTTCCATTTGCGCGATACGTTGTATAATCCAAGGCCCCTAGTGTGGCGAGAGTAGGAAACAAAGACTGATCTGTGCGAGTGTATCCAAATCGCTGGTCCATAAATATTCACACTTCTCTTTACCTTCCGTGAATCTATTCGCAATTAAAGAAACTAATCACAGAATTTTTATTTATTAATGCACCAAAGGCGTTGTAAGATTCTAAAGATCGGTTCAAAGGCCTTTGGGCTATTTGTCGACCGAGGTCATTAGAACACAGTTTTAACGCCCGTGGAACGTACAATACAATTTTTCACACAATTTCACTGATTTAGATTTAGCTATTTAGTAATTAACTAGATGACAATTTGACTCGGTTTGTCCGTTTATAATTTCCTCTCCTTATCTCTTCATAAGAGAACGTGTAGTATCATTAAACTGTTCATATGTCGCAATCACGATCCTCTCGATCCAAGTTTACGCATTGTACGTGTACATGGAGCTCCGTCGTCATCAAGCAAATATCAAGTAATCAGTAAAAAATAAAAGTTATTTTAATCGGCCATTGCTATCGCATTACACACTCTTCAGTCTTTTCTTTTGTTGAAACATTTCACGGGCAGAGTTCAAACATTTTCAAGATGTTGATTGAGTCTGAAGAGTATTTGAGAGCAAAATAGCAAATTTTGTTTAATGTAAATCGTTGTTTCTAAACACTTTTCTTTCTGAAAAACGTGCTCGAAACTGTTTTTGACCAACACTAATTCCTTCTCTACAATATTTCTTTCTGATAAATGGTATTTACTCAGTAAAAAAAATATAAGAATGAGAAGTAAAATAAGGTTAAGTCCTGAGTTACTTTATAAAGGGTTCAGGATTACACATTATGTCCAATTTGAAGAGATGATGCCGTACAGGGATGTTTGGGTCTCCAGTTGTTTCGAGATTCATTAAATATCTGAAAAGTGATATTGGAAAGATGTTTCGATGGTTGGATGCATTTATATCTCCTACTTCAAATAAGTATTCTAAGCGAGCCCGAACAAAACTTGCCAACTAAATTGCGAGATAGTATTTCATATCTGTATCGTTTTCGTGAAATGTCAGCCAACTTTATTACTTTTCTGTACTTGTATTTGTGCTGCTTTTTTCTGAACACGTATTTGCTGCCCATCCGTTCTGACGACTCTCATATTTGCTGTGTACGTAACCTCGTACAAACGGCAAATCTGAAAAATACCTCTCTCCTACACACGTGCACTTATGCCCCTCCCAAACACAAGCACATATAACTCGTCCAACACACATTTCATTTTCATCCTCATACGCATACACCTATTCCCTCACTTACCCCCACCCCTTCACATACGCCCACCCCTTCACGTACGCCCACCCCTTCACGTACGCCCACCCCTTCACGTACGCCCACCCCTTCACGTACGCCCACCCCTTCACGTACGCCCACCCCTTCACGTACGCCCACCCCTTCACGTACGCCCACCCCTTCACGTACGCCCACCCCTTCACGTGCGCCCACCCCTTCACGTACGCCCACCCCTTCACGTGCGCCCACCCCTTCACGTACGCCCACCCCTTCACGTACGCCCACCCCTTCACGTACGCCCACCCCTTCACGTGCGCCCACCCCTTCACGTACGCCCACCCCTTCACGTACGCCCACCCCTTCACGTACGCCCACCCCTTCACGTACGCCCACCCCTTCACGTACGCCCACCCCTTCACATACATACATACATTTCTTCACATACATTACACGTACCCACCCCTTCAGATACACCCTCTCCTTCACATACACAAACTCTCACAATACCCGCGCAACGACTTCCCACATCTCTCCCACCCACTCACCCACAAAGTCAGCCAGCAAAGCAATTCATCCATTCACCTCATAGTGCACCCACACATCCCACACGTACTATTCCCCTTGCGCGCACACACACACACACACACCGATCCTCCTACTCTCACACACGTAAAAAAATCCCTTACTCGCATACATATACCCCACACCCACGCCCATTTACATTCCCTACCCTCTGTCATATGCGCCACGCACAAACTCACCCACACCCACGCACTCCTTGCACACGGGCGGCGTCCGCTTTGAACCCGGGTCTCCCGCGGGCGTGACGGGCTTCTAAACTGCGCGTCGAGGTTGTCGGTTCTCCGCACGCGCGTTGATTAAACCAGATGCTGTGCGTTGGCCCGCGCGTGTGCATATGCGCGAGTGTGTGTGAGAGAAGGTAGGGAGTATGAGAGAGGTAGAGAGAGCGAGAGAAGTAGAGAGAGCGAGAGATGTAGAGAGAGGTAAAGAGATGTAGAGAGAGGTAAAGAGATGTAGAGAGAGGTAAAGAGATGTAGAGAGAGGTAGAGAGATTTAGAGAGAGGGAGAGAGAAAGAGAAAGAGAAAGCTCCGCACAGACTGGCGTGCGTGCGATATCACAGACCGAACCCTCTCTCCCTCTTCTCTCTCTTTCGCCCTCCCTCCCTCCCGCACGTGCCGCTCGCAGCGTTACAAAAAGCACGACCGTTGCCCGTACGTAGAACGCGATCGTGTCACAGCTGATGAAAACCCACCGTGCAACGCCGCGCCGCGCCGCGCCGCGCGCGTCGTCTGGGGACTTGAATTTGTCAAAATCTGCCGGGCGGCGGTGCTTCGGTCAAAGTGAGAGAGGGGAAGAGGGGGGAGGGAGCTTTCGAGCCTCGAGTCAACACACATGAATGAGTATGAGTTTCCGGTGCGACAAAGCTGATTTGCTCCGCTGATTGGATACGTTTTGGAGACCCATTGTTGGGCCGTCTCGTTTCTTTCGATTGTTATGGATGTTCTGGCCGACGCGGCGGACGGGTCATGCGAAATGCAAAGGGGCGCCCCCCCCCTTTTTTTTCGGGCGCGAGGAATTGTGGGAACAATGCGAGTAAAAGTGGAGGGACAGTTGTAAAATGCGTGGGATAAAGAGCCTGTGTGGGTGATCGGTTCGTCGCGATTTGAAGTATTGTTGTCCGTGAATACGGGGATCCGTCTGAGTGATAGTTTTGCGTTGCGGAGAAAGGGGCTTTTTTTGTAATGGGTGCTTTGAACTCGCAGATGTGCCTGTCCATAATGTATACCTTATCCTGAAGAGTGATTTTTATGTATGAAACGCCAGTTTTCTGGAAAGTTCTTTCATATGTCGATTCGTACATACTTTTACATTTCGTTACACGCTCGAATGTCAAAAATACAAATAAAAAAAATAATAAACGCTGATATTTGTACTTGTTTTGTAGTTTTCATTTAGTATATTGTATGCTTGCGGGTTTTTGTGACATCGCATAAATTTCGAAGGTATTGCATTCATGAATTTCACTTCAAAAATATGTACGTGGTTCAAGTAGGCTATTTTCATTTTTAATCGCGTTCCGTTCAAGTCATATTAGTCTCTGAAAATTTTGGTATAAATTAAATCGGTTATAGACAGGGAATCTGTTTTTTTTGGGAAAATTGTATTTTACTGGCCTTGATTTATATTACAATGGAGCGTTGGTTATTTTAATCACAATAAATCCATCTCTGATATCTTGTAAAAGGTAACTTCTGTTTCTCTTTACTCCCTAAACACGTAATCAATTCTCAGTAAGTCGAAGAACGCCATAACGAATAAGTCAAAATATTCGAAAACTCGAACTGCTATGAGGCGACATATGGATTCGAACTTCCGCGAGTTGAATTATCTAACATCGATGAGTCAAAGTATTTAATATATCAAACAACAGGGAGTTTGAGCCAGTCTTAGCGTCAGCAATATCGATCTTCTGCGCATGCTCAGATGCACCAAAATGGTGCGAAACTTAAACTACGCATGAGCAGAAAATCAATAGTGCTTTAACGTTTGAGGTGGCACAAACTCCCTAACGATGAGTCAAAGAGTACTGTGATGGGTCGAAGTATTCGATAATTCGAATATCGCAGAGTCGAAGTATTCGATATCCCTGTCTACTCGCCAAGTTCGAGATATCGATGTACCACCGCATGATGAAAGTCGAGTGCTCCTTTAGATCTCGCCCTACGACCTCTTGCCTCTCATCAAGGATTAATAGACAGCTCGGTCATTTGCGGCCACCACGTCCCTATCTCCGGCTCAATTCATCGAGAGGGCGAACGCAGCCCGGCGATTCACGCTCCCCGCCGATGACCCCAGCACAGAAGCGAACTCTGATCCGCGCGTCCCTCAGTGCGTCCGTCGCGCGTGCTGCTGTGGAGAGCGGACGTCGAGCGCGCAGTCGGGATCCAGTGGGCTTTGATGAGGGAGAGCTCGGGATCGCGGGAAAAGGGTTTGCTGTCTCCTTTGTGAGGACGGACGACAGACATTGCGGGACGTTGCGGTTGGGGACAGGTTTCGAAACTCGGAAACTGAAGAGTTTATTTCCGAAAGTTTGATGATGTTTCTAGGAAGTGAAAGTATTCACATTTAGCCTTATATTCAGAGGTTTTTGGATACCGCTTAACATATGTTACCGTTTAAAAGAACTCCGTTTTTACGTCGCGCGTGCTGCTGTGGAGAGCGGACGTCGAGCGCGCAGTCGGGATCCAGTGGGCTTTGATGAGGGAGAGCTCGGGATCGCGGGAAAAGGGTTTGCTGTCTCCTTTGTGAGGACGGAGGACAGACATTGCGGGACGTTGCGGTTGGGGACAGGTTTCGAAACTCGGAAACTGAAGAGTTTATTTCCGAAAGTTTGATGATGATGTTTCTAGGAAGTGAAAGTATTCACATTTAGCCTTATATTCAGAGGTTTTTGGATACCGCTTAACATATGTTACCGTTTAAAAGAACTCCGTTTTTACGTCGCGCGTGCTGCTGTGGAGAGCGGACGTCGAGCGCGCAGTCGGGATCCAGTGGGCTTTGATGAGGGAGAGCTCGGGATCGCGGGAAAAGGGTTTGCTGCCTCCTTTGTGAGGACGGACGACAGACATTGCGGGACGTTGCGGTTGGGGACGGGTTTCGAAACTCGGAAACTGAAGAGTTTATTTCCGAAAGTTTGATGATGATGTTTCTATGAAGTGAAAGTATTATCATTTAGCCTTATAGTCAGAGGATTTTGGTTACCGTTTAACGTATGTTACCGTTTGAAAGAACTCGGTTTTTAACAAAATATTGATGATGCACAACAATCATGGTTGTACGTACAAATGGCCATTTTATCTAGCCCAAAAGCGATACTTAGATCTGTAAGAGCATAAAAATTGCTGCTCGATGCAAGTGAAGACGTGGGAAATAAACTTGAAAACGTTCATAGACGGAAAATTAAACTGAAAGTGAAATCTGTATCAATTTATTAAATTCTGCGTGCCCTCTGCAACGATATACTAGGAGATAAATGTAATGTTCCTTACTACAACATTCAAATAAGCATTGCTCACAAGAGTTGAAACAGAAAAATAGTTTTTCCCGCACAAAATAATTGTAATTGAAAACACTATTATGTTGAATTTACATTCCGTTTAATATTTGGTACTCAGAAGTTAAATAAAATAGGTCGAAGAAATAAAATTGAAGTAAAAAAAGTATTATCACTTCTACTTATTTATGCCTTTTCAAGAACCCATTTAAAACGTTTAAAGTTTTTAGAGGATTGATTGATTGATTGTTTTTGTGATTCCGGGGACGTCCACTACCATGGTCATTAGTCCCGTCAGTGAAGTGCATGTGTTTGCTCGGGAGGTGGCGGGGATCTTTCCCTCGCTGGATGGCGAGTTGCAGCGCCGACAACCGTCGGCTAGCAGAGTTTCCCCAACCACGTATGGCGGCGGCGATGGTGTGACGGTTAGCGTACCTGTTATACCCAAGCTCGCGGGTTCAAACCCGATCGAAGCCGTGGATTTTTAGGGCGACAAAATCCTTCGTACGCCTTCCTTCGGAGGGGAAGTAAAGCCGGCTGTCCCATGTTCGTAGATTTACTTGCATGTAAAAGATCCTCAAGCCTAAATGACGCCTCTGAGCTAAATTCAAATCGCCTGTTTCTCGCCCAAGAAATACCTCATTTCTCTGCTAGTTGATGAAAGGAGCGTAGCGAAATTTGCGTGGTCAGACGGAAGAGCGGGCCTGATGGCCCGAGTCTCGCCACGTAAAACAAGGCAAATTCAATTCAATTCAATTCAATTCAATTCACGTATCTCCCACAAGCGAGATATCGCCCGTGTCGGGTCAAGCTTTAGCTCCTGACGGGTCTCCCGGCATGTGTGTTTGTGTAGTGCATAATAGTGCGTGTGTGTGTGTGTAAGGGGACAGGATAGAACGAGAAAGAGGTAGGAAAATCGCGCGCGGTCCGTGGCCCGCTTTGTTAGAGTACTCCTCCGGCATTCGCCTGGTATTGATCGGATTTGAGAGAGTAAAAGTTCGATGTGTAGTCGTCTCCAGGAACATCTCTACCACAGACTTCCTCGACCATCTCCCTCGCGGTACACACCACTTTACTTTGGTTCCACGTGTGTAACGTATGGAATCAGTACGTCGCGCAACGCCCAGACCGGAGAGAGGCGGTGGGCGACAAAGTGGCGGGGAGCCGCCCGCGCGCTGCTCCGACCCGGGGGCCGGGCTTCAATAGCGACTCGCCGCCGCGGCGGGAGTGGTGGCGGCTGAGCCGCTGCCCGAGAACAATGGCGCGCGAAAGAGACGCGAGGAACACGCGTTCATGCGTATGTGCCAGCGCCCGCCCGCCCGCCCGCCCGCCCGCCCTTCCGTTCATTCGTCCGTCCGTCAACCAACCCACCCACCCACACAATCACACAATCACTCGCCCGCCCACCAGCACACCCACCCCTTTGCCTGCCCGCTCACCCGCCTCGCCCCGCTTCCACTCCACTCCACCCCACCCCACCCCAACACGTACCAATATTTTGCCCCGTCCCATTCCGTCCCGTACTCTAGCGGCCCTCCAAGCACCGTGCCGTCCGCCACACCCAGCCTCGCCACTCTGCCCTGCTCCGTCTGTATTGTCCGAACTCTTCTTCCATCTTACCGTCCCTTCTGTTCCGCCTCACCCCTGTAGCACCGTTCCTCCATGCCACGTCTCGCCAGCCCCCCGCGCCGCCTCCCGTTCGTCCCAGCCATTTGTTTCTCCCTGTCCTGCCCCGACCCACACCTTCCTACCTTTGTCCACCGCAACCAGACTCAATTCCTCTCCCGCCCAGATCGTAGTGTCACCACATTCAGCTCCGCCATCCCTGATCGTCCCTTCTCTCCCATCGTATATCCTCCTGTTCCGCTCCGACTCGTCCCGTCCCATTCCTCCACGCCATGTCTGCGGATTACGGGCTTGCCCGACCCGAGAGTCCTCCCTGCTCTGCTCGACCCTGCTAGGCCCGTCCCGTCAGCTCCGCCACGCCCCGCCACGCCTCGTCCGGCCTAGCCTGGTCCCGTTCCGTCCAGTCCGGTTTTGCCTCGACCCGCCCTGTCCCGCCTCGCCCCGTCCCACCCCGTCCCGCCACGTCCCGGCTAGTCCGGTTCCGCCCCGTCCCTTCCCAATCTGTCCCATTCGCCCCGCCCTTCATGCGCGTCCCGCGCCGCCTTGCTCCGTCCCACCCAGTCTCGCCCCGTCCCGTCCCGCCTCATCGCGTCCCGAACCCGTCCCGCAATCCTATCTTGCTTGCCCGCTCTCCTGTGCTGTCCCACTCCTCTATTACACCCATTCCCGTCCCTCGCCACCCCGCCCAACCCAACCCGGCGCCCTCTCCCCACGACCCACGCGGCCCCGCCCGCGCCCGCCCCGGTACAATGGGCGCTAATTTGCAGCGGGCACCTCTTTCACGCCCGTGCGTGCCGCGTGGGCGCGGCGGGGCTTCGCCGCCCGGGCGGGAGCAGGGGGCGATGCGTGATGGGCGATGTCGCGCGGCGGTGCGCCGATCTCTGCACTCCGGATGGGGGACGGGGGAGCAGAGAGGGAGGGAATGCAGAATGAGGGCTGATACGGTGTGAATGGGATGAGGGGTGGGTGCGGGGAAATGGAGCCCCTGTGACGTCTCTGACCAAGAGTGACAAAGAGTGGCAAGCGAGAGGCGGGATCGTGATTTAGAGCATTCAGTGGAAGGGAAGGGAGAAAGGAATAGAAATAGTGGACCGTTGCGGTTTACGAATTCTGATCAGGATTTTAGGTGCGAGAGGAATATGGTTACCATGTAGTCAGCAGTAAGAACAGGCCAGAAATGATGATAAAACCAGGACAAGAGTTTTTTTCTTCTGTTTTTTTTTCTTTCTTTTTCCAAGAGAACGTGATTTAGAACATTCACGCACAGGAAAGGAGAACGGAATAGAAATAGTGGACAGTTGACGTTTATGAATTCTGATCAGGATTGTAGGTGGACGAGGAAAAGGGTTACCCTTCAGTCGTGAGTGAAAAGCAAGGCAGAAATGATGAAAAAAATAAGGGAAACCCTTTTCCCCCCATTCCAACAATTATTTTGAAGCTCCAATCTTGAACTTTTATTTTCAACCAATCTTCAGCTATGTGGAAGAGAAATTATTATTGAAGTATCGTATGAGACTCTTGTCCTGAATAAAATCTAGGAATTATGAATTTATTTTATTTAGCTTCAAATGAAAATATGGGCATTTCCAAATAATTCAAAAATTAATACGACGGCAGGACTAGCCCTCAAAATGGCGACGTTTGGTAACCTTAAGGGGAAGTTAAAAAAGACGTATGAGGGAAATAATGTAAAAGTACATGGATAAAATTATATTTTGAGAGCTTAGTGGTCGATGGTGTGCCCCCATCTCATTTATTTTCGAATTTGTCATTTTATTTCTGAAATCGTTTACTTTGAGATTATGCGACAGAGCACGCAACTGAACTCGGTGACGGTTCCCGGCATATCGTGGGGAGTGTGCGTCGGTCGATAAGTTGTCCTATTCATTTTGTGTCATTTTACATTTGACTGGCACGTTCGATGGCCTGGAGCCAGCTGTAGATATCGGAACGGACGTTGAATAGGGGCGATTAGCTCTGTCTCATTTACTAGATCCTGTAGGTCGTAGTTGCGGTACAGTACGTCGGTGAAACTCTTTAGTCATCAGAACGAGGAGGTGCTATTGGGCCGCAGGTCATGAAGGCAGAGGTTACTGAAAGAAGTCATCAAATGAAATAGTTTTCAAAATTGTGATCTAGATGAACCACGGTAATCTTAACACAATTTACAAATTTGTTATGCATATTGTCACATATTACGTACTATATTACATACTTTCTAAATTTTGTGTATATTTTACATATTTTATACATTTTGTTTTTATTTTACATGTTTTATAAATTTGGTGTGTATTTTACATATTTTGCGGAACTGTACTCTTAATTTTTTTGAAATTTGTTTCACAAAAAAATATTTAATGAATTTTCAAAAATAGTTTCCATTTAAAAAGTCGACATTTTTTTACATATTTTTCTTACACATATTCGGAATTGCCTACTGACTATGAATGATGCCCCAAATGAAAATCCGGTCAGATGCACGCTACCTGTTTGGGTTATCCTCCATTTGTACTGCATACATGCTGTGACTAGTGTTTCTTTATCTTAAATCAAAATTTACGAAAAAAATTGGTTGTAGCAGACGCATAGCACTACGACGACAATGCTACAATGATTGCCGGGCATTGACTTACCACGTTTGTACGATGCTTGCTCTTAAAGATAAAAAACGTATTCTTGAAAACAATAATCCAGTAGGAGAAGCAATATTTATTTTTAAATAGTATTATTACTTATTTTTATTAATGTAATTCCAAGTTGTGTAAATTTATTTTTTGCGTTTATAAATGGTTTCTAACTATAAGCGTGTTTTGATATTACATGCTATATCCCTTTTTACTTATTTGTTTCATATTATTATAGTTTTCATTACAGATTTATGTACATATTTGTACCGTTTCATACTACATATTTTTTTGGACCAAAGTTTAAAAAAATCTTGCTAAGGAATTGAGCAGGATTGAAACTATCCACGTTTCATGTGGTGAAGTTGGCAGCGGTGTCGTGTCGAAGGAGCGCTGTCACGAGGCATCGCCGACATTTCGCATCACAATGCTCGCTAATTTGGGAAGCTGCTCTTTCATGTTGGCGCCTCTGGGGCTTTGGTCTTTGCGGGGGAAACACGCGAGGCGCTGCCGGCCCGCGTGTGTGCTGAACTCCCGTATCCATCCCGCTGCTGGGAGAGGTGGCTCAGGGCAGCAACTGATGTCACTCCAGCGCCTCTGACCGGGAAGTCCTAGGGTTAGAGTCCCGACGGTGGCAGAAGTTTTAGAACTAGCTAGTTAGCTAGGACGATTTCAGTCGCTGTTTGGAGGGGAATTCTGGCGGCCGACTGCTCTGATCGGTGGTTTTCCGTGGTTTCTTCGATCCAAACCCGGCGTATGCCGGAGCAGTACTCTAACAAACGGGACACGGACCGCGTGCGATATTTCCGTCCTCTTCCTTGTCCTATCCTCACACTTTCTTACATACACACTAACATGCACTACGATGTCGCACATGTCGGGAGATTAGTCCTTGTCCTGGCTTGGGCGGAGCCTGCTGGTGGGAGATACCTGGTTGGAGAAAACCACGCTAATCGTAAGTCGGCGCCGGATATCGCCGTACAGCGGATTTTTTTCTGAAGTTGCTGCTAGCGTATTTACAAGCCTAGGGCGATATGTACTTTACTTAAGAAGAGTGAAATTATAACATATAACTTGAATTATTTTTAAGAGGAGAGTTAAAATGTACGCGTTTAAATCTTTTGGTTTTGCTTTTATTGATCCTTGAAAATTTGTATACGCTTAAAATTTATACTTCAGACACTGATGATAGAATTCATTCATGGGTAGAAAATAATACACAAAACGTAAGAACAAATATCATTTCTATTGTATCTCCACAAAAAAAAGTACATTGATCACGCAGGCTAGCAAACATGTACATCCCAAAAATTCCTGCAGTGACAGACTTGTAGTAGTGCTTTTTCGAAAACGCACAGAATAATAACTGGGCACAAAAGGTACAATAAAAAAATCTCGTTATTCATCTGTACTGCACATGATTGGTGAAAGGTATATTTAACGGGCATTGTCTCTGACGCAGTGCAGCGACTATGCCATTCATTAACAAAAATCCATGCTTACGTGAACTCGAAAACCCGTTTACAAAAAAAAGGGGTGCATCATTCGGAATGCATCGAAGGGGGGTCGAATTCAGGGTTTCATTTGCGTTCATGAACCGCGCAGGCTATTTTCAGAGCTCTAAAATAAAATGGTAGTAATTAACTTTCATTGGATTTACCATTACGTAATGTGAATTTTGGGCAATTTTCATGCAAAGTGCAGAAACTGGAACGACGATGAAGATGCTTTATTGTTGTTCATTTACGATTCAGTGGAGATGCTGTACGTAGATAAAGCGCAGCGTGTTTAAGTGTTGCGCTTTGATGGGAATGTGTGCGATGTTACGTTGTAGATCCGCGGTATTCCCATGAAAGGATTTTTCCATTTGTATCCGTTGCAATTGGCTTTTCGGCTGATTATTGAGATCTCATCTTTGAAAGTAGAGCCGACGCCGAATATGAAGCGGCATTCCTCAAAAGCTTGCCATTGTTAAGAAAAATTTCAGCTAACTTGTAATTATGTAGTATGTTAACTTGTAATTATTAAGAGCGTGGTTATTTGAGGTTCGCAATTCCTGGATAAGCCGACCTAGATGACCGAAGTGGCTTAAGAGCATGTACCGACTCGGTCTGAAGGGTCGCGGGTTCGACTCCTGCCTTGGGCATGATTGTTCCTTGTCTCTCGTGTATGTGTTGACGCGGAGGGCCTCGCTTTCTGCTGACCCCTGATCAGAGGAGCCCGCAAGCGTGTTGGTCTAGTATATGATCGTCTAGCGTGTTGGTCTAGTATATACGTCTGCTATATACAAACTTTAATGTTTCCTCGGCGTGTCGCATCTCTAGTTAGTGAACAAAAGATCGATGTTGAAAATTAAATCATCGATGTTTGAAATATATCGACTAAAAAATCGATGTTTTTTTACTTGATTAGTAATCTCTAACATTAAATTCATGTGAATTAAAACTTAATTTGACAGTGTTAGTGTTTCTACGAGAAGGAGCAGAGCCTACGTCCACAGTGCATTTGGTATCCACTTTCCAATGTGCGAAATGAATATGAAGAAAAAAGAATAACAGGAGGCACGGAGGTCATCCCGGGCGAGAGAATTATGTTGATGAAGGCAGTGAACAGCTTTCCTTTAGTTCCAACACACGAATATTAGTGTTTTCATATTCTACCATTGTCAGTATTGTGATCATGGGAATTTTACATTCACAAACAAAACATCGGAAAAGAATAAACATCGATATTAAAAAACAGTGTTAATACATGGATGTTTAAAACATCAGTGTTAATACATCGATGTTTTAACATCAGTGTTAATACATCGATGCTTTAACATCCGTGTTAATACATCGACGTTTTAACATCAGTGTTAATACATCGATGTTTTAACATCAGTGTTAATACATCGATGTTTTAACATAAATCGATGTTTTAACATCCGTGTTAATACATCGATGTTTTAACATCAGTGTTAGTACATCGATGTTTTAACATCAGTGTTAATACATCGATGTTTTAACATCAGTGTTAATACATCAACATCAACATCGATGTCGCATCCCTGTCTCTAGCACGGAGTTGGGAAGCGCCACGTCGCGCGGTCAGTCCACTCGCGAGTGGAGGGAGAGAGGGAGGGAGGGATCGCGGCGTAAGGAGCGAGCAATTGCGCTGCGCCGCGCCTCGCCTCGCCGCGTCACGCCTGCGAACGACGCCCCCGTGACCCCCGACCTCTGGCTAGGCGACGCGACGCAACGCTCGCGGCGGGGCTTGGCAGCACGCGGCGCGGCGCGGCCAGCGAACCCTCGAGCGGCGTTGCGGTGCAGCCCAGGGCGAGGGCGGGGGCGACGGCGCCGCCCTGGGTCTACGACGTCGCAGCTGGGCTCGGCGTGGGACGGACGAGTTAGGAATGGACTGTGTTATAACGGAGGATCGGGTTAGGTGGCGGCAGGGCATCAATTGGTGTGCCTCTGAACGGGAGGTACTAGGGTTATTGTACTGGAGTGCCTCTGAACGGGAGGTACTAGGGTTAGTGTACTGGAGTGCATCTGAACGGGAGATATTAGGGTTAGTGTACTGTAGTGCCTCTGAACGGGAGGTACTAGGGTTAGTGTACTGGAGTGCCTCTGAACGGGCGGTACTAGGGGTAGTGTACCGATAGTGGCAAGATTTTCGACACTAGTTAGCTAGGACGACTTCTGCCCCTGTCTGTAGGAGAGTTCTAGCGGCCGGCTGGTCTGATCGGGTTTTACGTGGTTTCTTCGATCAACCCCAGGCGAATGCCGGAGCAGTACCCTATCAAACAAGTCACGGACCGCGCGCGATCTTTCCTTCCTCTTCCTTGTCTCTTACACACACACACACACACACACGCAATACACTACCGCACATGTCGGGAGCTGAAAGCTTGTCCCGGCTGGAGCGAAGCCCCGCTGGTGGGAGATACCTTTTGGGAAAACCCAGCAAGCCGACGTGTAGGTCAGGATCTCACTATCCAGTCGGGAAGATCACCTCCCGCTATAAAACATGAACTACACTTACGGGAAAATTAACTATAACTGCTGACCCGTCAGGAAACACATAATACTCAATCAGACTATTACCTTACATATATTCACTCTAGCAAACAAATTAAGCCGATAAAAAGAAATAAAATGTATGTGAAATGTGTATGAAGGACTAAAATTGTCATGGATACATTTGTTGCTCGCGCCTAACACCCAGCGAAAATAATGTTCTGAGGTTATTTTACTAACGAAGGTCAAGGAACACTAATACCTATTGAAGGAATTATAAAAAAATCTACTACTGTATATTGAAATACTGGAACATAAAATTGTACATTATTGTTGTAGCTAATACCACGACTGGTATTTTTGTGTTAAAAAAATTTGTTTTTGCGCTACAAGTCCATGATAATAATAGATTTTACACTTAATGATTTTCTTCAATGTTTTATGTATTCGTGGCATCGTAAAGTTCTTTTAGTTCTTCTGGTCAACATAAAAAACAAGTATTTTATCCTCCTGTGAATTCTACTGTGCTACTTTATAATCTGTCGAGATAAATAGTGACTTTGTGTTGCATAATGCATTCGGGTGTGATAACGGTCAGAATTATGTTGCATTCTTATCTCTGAGTTTGTAGGTAGCTGAATATATGAACCCACCTACAGTCACTATAAATCAGAACAATCCATACAGCCTCCCTCGTGCTTGTGGCCATGAAAAATGCAATTCTATTATTTATCTTTTTTCGGATTGTTAAAGTCGATTGGCTTAATGTCGCAGGCCATCTGGCCACTGCTGGTTACCGCATATGCTGCCGGTTACATATCTGAATATTTATTGGCATTAAAATAAACATGGTGTTCATGACATGTATACCGAAAACAAACCCTAAAATGCATATACACACAGTGCTTTACTAGCGATTCAGTTGGTTTGCTGGTTCCGTTACATCTCTTTTCATCGAGACTGTTACTTTTGATTAAATTATTTTGATGTTCATTCAGTATTCTATTTTTTTCCTCTCGAAAATTGTTGTTTTCACTGGTTTTGAGCAGTTAATTTCCTTCCTTCGAATTTCTGCAGTCTGGTTAGATTTGTTTGCATTGCATTTCCATAAAAAACCACTGTCCTCTTCAAACCGCGTGAACCTAATGGACATTGCATTGTGTTCTTATTAGTTTTTGTGGTGGAGCATTTTTTATATCCCTTCTATAACGCACTTAGCTGAGACGTACGGTATACAGGCGAATTATTCTAAGTGTCTCTATTAAAATTGAAAACATCAGAAATTGGAGAGATTCTTCTAAAATTTAATTACATCACATTCCTTGTAATTCTTGTTTTATGTTTCTATTACATTTTGTTTTCGAGTAAATATAAGCATCTCATATTTCGTTAACACACGCCCAATTAGATTTTCTCTTGTTAATGGGCCACGCTATTTTGTTCATTAAGTCATGTGATATCCTCGTAGCAGAGAGGCAGTTGGCTCTTATGTTGCAGACTGGGAAACCATTTTGACCTTAATTTTTAGTGGAGAGTGGAGTCCCCAGCCTCCTCTGTTGCACAACATAATTCTATGCGTTTTCGCAGAGTTGACCGCGATAGAAAGGTCGCTAAAATGCCAGCTGCAGTTCATATCATCTTGCCTAAGCAAACTTCCTGAAAACCAGCACTTCACTTTTGAACTGAAGCGACTCGAGTAAACGCAGAGATTATTTTTAGTCCCACGGTCTATAGCTATGTTCACTGTCAATGTGCCTGTGAAACTATAAATAATCTACCTTGAATAACCTGTGCCCATCCAAAACTTGCAAAAATATGTATTTTAAAAATAATAGAACAGCACTAAACTAATATCGGAACTAAATTCTTTAAGGAAACCTAATTACGTTATCGGCATAAAAATCATCGTGTAAAAAAAACTAGCCATTAAGAAAGACTAAAATAAACCAACAATTTCCCACCCTGTTCGATTCCTTACTTTGTATCAATTCATGCTCTGTTCGTGCTGCCCATTTTCCAGGTCTCATTTTTTTCTATTCGAGCGTCTTTCACTGCCTACCTGTTCGAGCTCACCTCAAGCGAACTGCTCGAACCAACTTCCTTACTGCATCTACTTGAGCTTCGTTTCCGGCAAGGCTGCTCTCGTTATCGGAGCGAATGGAAATTCCCGAAACTTTCCTTGCGCTCCAATTACGCAGGTAGTGCTACGCAGGGCGGGGTGCGCGTGGGGTCGGGGGAGGGCCGGGCTGGGAAGGAGCAGGCCGGGGAGGAGAGGGATTGGACGGAATGGAGGAGGATGAGACGGAGAGGTGGACGGGACGGAGGGGAGAGGTCAGCATGGGGACGAGGGGGAGTGGATAGTGAGGAGGGGGACGGTACGGAGGGGAGGGGCAGCATGGGGAGAAGGGAGCTTGATGGGGAGGGGGCCGGAGAGGAGAGGAGGGGACGGGATGGGAGGGAGAGGGGGCGGAGGGGTGAACGGGGTGGAGAGGAGAGTCGGGAAGGAAAGAAGGGGCGGGACGGAAAGGATGGGAATGAGATGGGCGGGAGAGAGCGGGACAGGGTGGAGGGACCGGAGTGCCCAGGATGGGAAGGAGGGGGCGGGGCGGAGAGAAAAAGGGACGGGACGGGGCGAGACGAAATGAGACGAGGAGGAAGGGCCGGGACGTAGTGTGCGAAGACATGCAGAGCAGAGCAGAGCAGAGACGAGACGAGAGGAGAGGTGGAGGCAAGGGATGGTGAGGAGATGAGGGGAGGGCACAGCGGTAGTGCACGGGCTGTGAACTGACAGCGCAGGAGGGGAGAAGTAGTCAGGTTGGGTTAAGTCTTGCCTTGGTGGAGCGGGCCAGACAAGAGCAGAGCGGGAATGGCGAACCTCGTGGAAAGAATGGTTCGCAGCGGGGCGAGGCGAGACGGGGCGAGACGGGGCGGGGCGGGGCGGTCGTTGTTAGGCGCGTACGCGACAGGGCGGGGCAGGCACCTCGGCGGCGGGAACGCGCTCTCGGGGAAAAGTGCGGCGAGCGAACCGCCTCTACGCCGCTCTCCGCTTCCGGAGGTGCGAAGCCCCTTCCTTTAATGAGCTGCATCGTAATTCGCTCGCCTCGCGGCATCGCTTCGCTCTCCACCTCTACCGGCGCGCGCTGGGAATGCGCCCCTCATGACTAGTGCATTAGGCCCACGCCAGGTTAGGGCCTCGGGCACGTTCTTTGGGATTTTTTTTCTTCTCGCAAACATTTCATTAACGCACCGCTAGCATTCACAGAGAGAGAAAAATACAGTGAAAATGATTGTACTTGTAGTAATGGTTAATAAAATTAAAATCACTGGCAAAGGTGGCTTACGGTATGAATGGATGTCATTGCGGTGCCTTTGGTTGCGCGGTCCTAGGTTTGGAGTCCTGATGGTGGCAGAATTTTCGACACTAACAACATAACTGTGGAGAATAATTCCAACAAGGGGTTCCTCTGATCAGTAGTTTTCGGAGGTTTCTCCTGTCGTTGCAGAAGAGAAGATGCACATCTTCAAAGTCATTTTGCAGGAGAACGAATTTGATTTCAGTTCAACAATTAATTCCGAGGCCAAAAACTATAAATACTCTGTGTTTTATCTATATGCTACCGTCTGTAGAGTGAACTGTCGTCACAAAATGTAATACTTACTGTACATAGTATGTTTTCACTTCGCAAAAAAAAGAAGCAATTTTTGAGATATCCCTTTTCTAGTGCACAGACAACATTTGGTTACCCTGTTAGCAAACATCGTTGGCATACGCTCATAATAAGTTGTCCTGGAAAATGCAGCAAACATTTTCTTTCACAACAAGAGAGTCCTTTTAGGTGGTCTTCTCCTCTTGAATGAAAGGGGATGAACAAGTCTTTGCGTATAAGAGAAATGAGTAGTATGAGAAATACCGTAGTGGAGAGTAGCACTTCATGCAAGCGACAGCATGCTCACAGTTTTCGCCAACCTGTAGGGTTTCTTCATCCCTGCTGCCTCTTGGAGCCGTCACGTCGTCACCTGCCACGCTGCGAAAGCTCTCGCTCTACTAGAACTGTTGGTTTACGGCAAACGTCCGTCGGTCCATCCGATCGTCTGTCTGTGTGTCCGTCCGTCCGTCCGCCAGTTTCTTCGATCGTCTGTCCATCTGTCCGATCATCTGTCCATCCGACGCTTCGTCTGTCCGTCCGTCCGATCATCTGCCCATCCGTCCAAACGTCCATCTGACCAATCGTCTGTCCATCCGTCCGATCGTTTGTCCATCCGATCGTCTGTTCGTTCGTCCGTCCGTCCGTTCATCGGTCAATACTAGCGAGTAAACAGTTGAGACGATCTTCTGCATAATTTGTTTTCCCTGATCGATCGTGCCGAATGCGAAGTCTTGTAAATTTGAAACATAATTTGAAGCCCACACTCTCCTCGCCATCGCTATCGCCCCAGGCAACCAGTGTAGTGGTCAGTCATCTCACCCGTCAACAATTCAACACTACTGGGACCGGAGTCCATTTCCACGTGGAATTTGTGGTGGACAAAGCTGGTTCGCGACAGGTACTCCGGGATCTCCCCCTTTTCCATACCCCCCCCCATTCCGTACTTTGTCTCATTCATATCTTATCTTGTAATCACCTATCCGTGATATCATTTATCCGTACCAGGTATTGCCTTTAGGCCTGGGCTCTTGTATTAGTATAAACACGGTTCCATCGCTTTCATTGTCCTCTCGCCAAGTCTCCTTGCGTCCGTTGCTTCCGCTGATCCCTTTTCTCTCGCCCCGTCGCCCCTACCGGCGTCCTCGCCGCCCTCACTGCCCTCGCCGCCCTCGCCAACCTCCACCCTCACCGCCTTTGCCACCCTCTGTGCCCTCGCCGCCCACACCGCCGTACGAACGTATTCGCCGCCCTCGCCGCCGTCCTCGCCACCCTCTCCTCCCTCCCCGAGTTCTCAGCCCTCACCAACCGCCGCCCTCACCGCCCTCCCCGCCCTTTTCACCCTCTCTGCCTTGTCCGCCCTCACCAACCGCCGTCCTCGCCGCCCTCACCGCCCGCACCGCCCTCACCGCCCTCCCCGTCCTCGCCACCCTCACCGCCGTCCTCGCCGCCCACACCGCCCGCACCGCCCTCACCGCCCTCCCCGTCCTCGCCACCCTCACCGCCGTCCTCGCCGCCCACACCGCCGTCCTTGCCACCCTCTCCATCCTCCCCGCCTTCTCCGCCCTCACCAACCGCCGCCTTCGCCTTCCCTACCTTGTGTCGCCGACCTCGTTCCTCCCATCCTGACCGTCGACCCACCCCCTCCATCATCCCCTCCCGCTCCGTCGTCGAACCCACAGCTCTCATCGCCCGTGTCGGACCATCGCCTCCCACACACCCGTTCAAGTGGCTCACATCGTTTCACCCCCTCACAACCCTCTGCTCCATCCGCCTGTAATATTGCCTTCGCTGCCCCCGTAACTCACGCGTCCTTCCCCTGTGCCCCGCTCCACCTCTCCCGCCCGGTCTGTGTGTTTTGGTTCGGCGCGCCGTGCAGCGTTAACGCCGTCTTTAATATTCATATTGTTTGCGTTGGCCGCCGCTGCTGCCGCCGCGGCGCACCGTCTCTCCGCAGGCGTGCCAACGCAGCCTCTCGGGAGAGGGGAAGCGGTGGATGGCCTGGGGATCCTGGGCATGGTGTGGCGGGGGGAGAGCGTATTGCGGTGGGGTAGGTGAGGCGGAGTGCGGCGAGGCGAGGCGAGGCGAGGCGAGGCGAGGCGAGGTGAGGTGAGGGATGGTTGGGTGATACGAGATGAGGTGAGGTGTTGAGGGGGGAGGCGAAATGGAATGAGGCGGGAGGTTAGACTAAGCGAGGCGAGACGTAGCGGAGTGAGGCGGGGAGAGTCAGAGTATTGCGGGATGAGGCTGCGTGCAGCGAGATGACGTGAAGCAAGGGTAGATGGGGTAAAATATATATGGCGTGGCGGGACAAGGCGAAACGGAATGAACTGGGAGGTTAGACTAATTGTGAGGCGAGGCGAGGTGAGTGAGATGGAAGCGAGATGAGGCGATGGTTAGACTAAGTGAGGCCAGGTGTGGTAATTTGGGGATAACGGGAGCGAGACAAGGCGAGATGCTGCGAGATGGGTTGAGACGCTGCGAGCGAGTGAGCAAGCGCGCGAATCGGGGCGGGGCGGGGCGGGGCGGAGGTGGCGGGACGAGGCGAGCAAAGGTGAGGAGTAAGGTGAGGTGATCTGACGTGAGGGAAGAGAAGGTGGGATGAAACGAAACGAGATGAGGCGAGGCGAGACAGCGCGTAATAGGGATGAGGTTGGACGAAGCGGGACTGGTTGAGGGGATGAGCCAGCAGCGCGACGAGAGGAGATGAGGGGAGGCGTATCGGGGCGAGTTGGGTCGGGGTGAAGCAAAAGGTGAGGTGAAGTGGACGAGGCGAGAGGTGTGGTGAGGTGAAGCGTTGTGAAGCGTTGCGGGATGAGACGAGGTGATGTTGGGGAGAGGCCCGCTCGTTCCGTTAGCGGCAATGGGCAGGGCTCTCGAACCAAGTTCGTTCTTTCACGCCTTCTACTGCTGAGGCGAAATGTATTGAGGTCTGAAAGAAATGCGTTGCTTCGTTCAATCTAAGAGCGTTTTGCATTACATACGTACCCATGCTTACAGACACTTCTCAATGCAAATGGTCGATTTAGGACAAGTATTATTTTAAAAAAATCGTTCAAATTATTGGGCAAAGAGATGGGTTGCTACATTGTGGAGGAGTGATTGAAACATACGAAAAAATACTATTCACATTTTAAGACATATAGGTGGAATAGACATGAAAGATGTTTGAATGTGTGATCATACGAAGAGACACTTCAGACATTTCCTTTTTTAGTGAACATCTAATTTTGAAAGAAAAAGGGCATGATGTGAACGTACCCTTGGAGTAAAAGATTTTTGTTGAAAATGTGTAAGAAGGGTTGGGAGGGGTTAAAAGTTTTTGTACGTACGTGCACAAATGTGTAGTATTTGTACTGAGCTCTCTTCGTTGAAAGAAATTGTCAATCTCTCTCCCAGGGCCACACCATAGCGGAGTTCCAGGCTGGAGAATTCAGTGTTCCGTTATTTTACCATTACATGAATATTGTTTTCAATATACTTTTGTCACTTGTTGAATCGTTTTTAATTTGTCTTTCCATTCTTTTGTTTCAGGTGAGTAACCGTGGAATTACCTAGTTGTGTGTCTCCCATGCGGGTTATGTAAGTATGTCTTCGTATATTTCATGCGTCATTATTTACTTGTCATGATTTACTAAAACGTATTTCATCGAAAAAATGTGGGGTCAAATGGTCACCTAAGTAAGAGCCGTGAACTACCGTGAGGTAAAAATTGGCTTGTATTGGTTAATACGGTGTTTGGTTTATCGCGACTTGCCCACGGTCTGCCAAGTTTTCGATCGTGATTTCACGCTTTAAGAGCATCATGTGGTGCCAATCAGATTTTGTCGTCGACACATCTCTTTGTTTGCAATGCACTTTGTGCTCTCATAGGGAAACAGATTTTTGAGGAAACAAGGAAACAGAGAAATGACCAGTATCTTCAATGTTCATCATAATGTAATTTTGACATGATTCTTTAAGCGAGCAGAATAAAACAGTAATATTAAGTCATGATTGTAGAAACTTCGTTACGACTAAATTAATGTGTAGTATTATCGTTCCTTTTAAAATTATTAACCTGTGTATTCATTAACGTGACTCCTATTGGAAAGCAGAATTAGATATTTCGCCTCACTGAACATTCATTGGAATTGCTCAAGTCATATGTTCGCAACACTTCATGCAAGGGAAAACTGGAATTGCACAAAGGCAACCTATTCAGATGACCGTCTTTGATTTATTATTTATCCCTGCAACGCGATGCACTTGCGGTCAATGTTATCGCTCGCTCGCTGATTCCACCGGGAGCATATGGAATGCCAGACCTCCCGGAAGGCGAAGTGCAGTGTGACATCAGCGGCCGTACGCCGTTCTCACAGGCTTTGCATTGTGTGCTTCATTAATTTTGCATGCAAGCGTGCGGGAGCGATGTGGCAACGCGCTTCTTCTTTTTTCTTTTCTTTTCTCTTTCTTTCTAGGTTACGCCGGAAGGGCGGTTGGGTGGAGGGGGTGCGGCGACAGGTTTTTGATGAATAAGATCGCTTGCATTGCCTCGGTAATGAACACGGAAGTAGGGTGTTCGTCGATGACGGAACGAAACGCAGTTTCACACGTACGCACATGACTGTTCGTTAAAAAATCTTCAGTGGGCTTCTCCATACATAGAACATCTTAAATCGAAATTCTCTCTAAATCGAATTATTTTTGTCCCTCGGAAATTTTGATTAAAAAATGTTTCTAGGTTATACTTCGAAAATAATTTCTATATATCGAACTCCTTTTCTGAATTGACGAAATAAAAATGTACAGTACGTACTATAAATTATGTTCAACAATTCGGCAGGGTTTCTGATTGATTCAAAATGTTCCAGATGAAGTGTTTCAGTGGATTAAGCAAGTGTGAACAGTATTTTGAACGGAGTGCATCATATGTGCCACAAACCATTTTTTATTTTTATTTTGATTCAATGATGTGGTCAGGTACATATGTAATACTAATTTCATGTTACTTTTGATCCATCCGAGGTTTCTGTATATCGTATATTATAAAAGGAACCTAGATTCGATGTATGAAGGTCCGACTGCATATTATACAACATTAGAAACGATGTACGTACTTAGTTTTGTTCAACTGCATTATAAATGTATCGGAGAATCAAAGTTAATTTTTGGAAACAAATTCATTGTGACGTCACGGGTGTTTGACATTAGTGCGAAGAAACTGTCATCTGCTATTCAGTTTACCGTTATCACCTCACGATTCCCTTGCTGAGATTGGCTGAATATGTTATACGCAATTATTCGTGCTATAAACGGCAAATGCGTCATAGTCTGTGCCATATGATGTTATTTTTTATAACGAAAATGGTCTTTTATAATGCTGGAATGCAAAAATGTCATTTTATTTTTCCGAAATATTTAATAAGTTTCATCATATACATATATTGTATTTCCGTGAGAAATTTTCCATTGTAAGAAAATCACAATGTCGGGAAATGTCTCATTCGATTCATTATCAACTTAAAATTTAGAGAAAAAATACCTATTCTGATGTTTTACTTTTCTGACAAGCAGTGCTATCGCTAAGCGCTTCGGCACGAATTTTGCTTTATTGTTGCTTGATAACGATACATTCTTTTGATCTTCACTCAATGCTTACCTGTTCCTTTATTAAGTGCAATATAAGTCATCGACTGAACCAGCATTGTCAGTGTAATGAGTTTACCTATATGTGGCTGCTTTAGTTGGACATTTCCTAACTTTAACAATCTAAGTATTTACGTGAGATATAAAGTATTGTCACAATACTTGAAAAAAGCCACGTCGGCGGGTAAGCACTCAGAAAATTTTTCTTTTCTTCCCCTGAATTAACAGATGAAAGACCTATTTTCCGTGATAATGATTGTCTAACTGTGGTCAGCGTAAGCGAGGGGGATGGCTTGTGTGTTAACGCCTTCCCCTTTTCTGGGCAAATGGTCAGAAAGTTTCTTGCATTCTTGGATTGATAGAATGCGGATGATGCGGTTCTGATTATATTTGTAATGGTAGATAGAAGTATTGAATTGAATTGATTCCTTATTTGACGTGGCGAGACTCGGGCCATCACGCCCGCTCTTCCGTTTGAGCACGTAAATTTCGCTACGCTCTTTTCACTAACTAGCAGAGGAAGGAGGTATTTCTTGGGCGAGAAACAGGCGATTTTTGAATTGTAGCTCAGAGGCATCGTTTAGGCTTGAGGTTCTTTTACATGCAAGTAAATCTACTAACATGGGACAGCCGGCTTTACTTCGCCCTTCGAAAGAAGGCAAACGAAGGATTTTTTCGCCCTTAAAAAGCCACAGCTGCGATCGGGTTTGAACGCGCCAACTTGGGTATAACAGTCCGATATGCTAACCTTTACACCATCGCCGCGCGCTGTGACCAGACGTGACTCGTGGTTGTGTCGGAAGTGAATCACGCCACAACCACATGGTGAAAACTTCCATGGACGCGAATGAGCAGCTCTCTTCCCCTCGTACTGCATGCCCGTGCGCCAACGAGGCTGTCTAAACGTTCTCCTTCACATCTCTCTCTCTCTCTCTCTCTCTCTCTCTCTCTCTCTCTCTCTCTCTCTCTCTCTCTCTCTGTCTCTCTACGCGCGCGCACACACACACACGCGCGCGCGCGCACTTTTACACATAGGCGCCGAAAATAATTCAGATTTGGCGCCTAACCTCAAATAGAAACAATTAACACTATCTCAAAGGCCCCACATTTGAAATGTGCTCCTTTAGGTCTTTATTTATAGCAAAAAGGGTTATAATTGTTTCTATTTGAGGTTAGGCGCAGAATTTGAAATATTTTCAGCGCCTAAGTGTAAACACACACAAACCCACGCGTTTTCATGGTTTCTCCGATCAGCCCCAGGCGAACGAACAAGGGCCCGATGCAGTATAACGATCTGTGAGAGCCTGGTTGTGGCTGAATTGCGAACGGATGCCGCCAAACGACAGATGGCACGGCGGCGGCGACAGCAGCGACGCTGGCAGCAGCAAGGGCAGGGATTGGAATGGGAGTGCTGCTAGCTGTGCACGGATCTTTCCTTTTGTCTTAGGAGAGAGCCAATTTTGTTTCACAGCCTCGACCAGGTGTTGTTGTATAAGAATGCAGTTTGCAGTACACCCTGTGTGTTAAGTAGAGCGAGATAGTCAACACTCACTGTTTATATTTTACCACCATTGCAAATGCCCTTTGTTCAGAATATCGCCGGAGATTTTTTTTTTTATTATTAAGATAGTTCATCAGTCAACCAGTTAGTTTTGGATGTTGTGGTGCCTCGCATGGGAAGATGCGGGAAATTATCGTAAGCCAACATGTAGGTCCTTGCTGGATCAGGTGACGAAATTCCTCCAGCGGAGGAAGAATTCAGTCACGTGATGAAATGTAACACTCACTACACTAACAGGACTTGTAGTAAATGCAGTTGTGCCCGGAATTTATACGCACACATGTATCATAATATGGATTAATAACCATCACTACGGTTACAGGACTTCTGATCTAAGTAGTTGTATAGAAACGGGGCAACAATGTATCGCAACGGGGATTAAAAACACTCACTACACTTACAGGACTTCTGATGTACGTAGTGGACGTGTTCAGAACCAATACGCATAAACGTATCGCAATGGGGATTAAAAACACTCACTACACTTACAGGACTTATGATCTAAGCAGTTGACGTGTCCGGAACCTATACGCACACATGTATCGTGATAGGTATTAATAACCCTCACTACACTTACGGGACTAACGATCTAAATAGTTGACGAGCGCAGAACCAATACGCACACATCGAGTATCGTAACTGGGATCAGGTTTTCCGTCCTGCTTCCAGGCAGTCCCCCCCAACCCCGGCGGAGTTTGCGGAATCGAGGGGAATCTCGCAGGTATCGAAACCGCGACTTCCTGGTAGCGCGCCGTCCGGGGAAGGAGTGCGGGAAGGCGGAGAAGGAGGAGGATGGTTTGGGGGGGGGGGGAAGGCGACCCCGTTCCTCTCGGCTGCCCCGACGGCCGCCGAGATCATGCATAGGACGCGCGCGCCGGCTCGAGGAGATGCTGCAGCTGCAAGGAAACCGGTCTCGGGAGACGAACATCGAACCTCGGCGGAGGCGGCGGCGGCGTAACGGGACCGTTCGGTCGGGCTGTCTCTCGCCTTGCCCTTCCGCCGGCCGAGGTGGCGTGGGGTAGCGGCCGGTGTCGCTGCTGTGCTTCTGACCGGGACGGCCTAGGGTTCGAGTCCCGGCGATGAGGGCGTTTTCCGCACGAGCTTGCGGCTGGACTTGGCGAGGGACGAACGAGTTAGGATCTGTTATTCTGACACTGCGAACCGGGTTAGGGCAGCAAGTGATATCAACGAAGTGCCTCGGACGGGTCCTATGGTTGCAGGATTTTCGACACTAGCTACACAGCTAGATCGGGTTCAGGAGGAAAATTGTGGCGAACGGTTGATCTGATCAATAGTTTTCCGTGGTTTCTCTGATCAACACCAGGCGAATGCCGGAGCAGTACCCTATCAAACGGGCCGCGGACTGCCGGACTATCTACCGGACTAATAATCTTGGCAGTTGATGCGGCCAGAAACAAATCAATCAGTAAAATCCTTGCTCTTGCCCCTAGGTCAGGGTGAGGCTTGTGCATTCCTTGTCCACGAAGCCTATACACCTGCGTATGGGATGAGACTGTTCTTTCGATGGACAGCTAAAGAAATTGGATAAATGGGTCGGTGTGGAATGTCCTATATAATGGTGTTTCTATAAGTTGTGCACGTTGAAGTAATTGGGTGAGTTTAGCGGAAAGAAGCGCCTACGTGATTCCGCCAATATATATATATATATATATATATATATATATATATATATATATATATATATATATATATATATTCCCTAGTGCTTTTCCGAGTTTGCGTGGACGCTGCAATAAAGACAGCTTATTTTGATTCTCTTCTGTTGCGTAACTATACTCCGATTTAAACATAGTGACACTTCAAGGTCACGAGTTGGACTGAGGGGGGGGGGCAATATCACTCAAGCGAGCGTATTTTGGTTCTCATCTGTCAGTGCCTATACTCTCTGATTTGAACATAGTGTCACTTGATGGTCACGAACTGGATTGAGAAGAGGACACTTATAACTTGATCGAGCGTATTTTGATTATCTTCTATCAGTACCTATACTCTGATTTGAACATAGTGTCACTTCAAGGTCACTTCAAGGTTGAACTTCAATTTTCGGTATTGGAGCTCCCGATTGATTAATGTCAATCCACCTCGTAACCTTGAAGTGCCACTGTGTGAAAATCGGAGTATACTACTGAACTACTTCTGCCTCGTTCTAGACGCGCTTTCCATACATGTTCTATTTATCCACGTGCTTTTGCGGTTCGTGGAAGGAATTCTCGCGGACCGAACGCGTCGGGCAGCTGGTAGCCAGCGGTCGTGTTGCGGAATAAGGCGTGGCGCGGGGAGCTGAAACGGGGCGTCGCGAGGCGAAGTGGGTACGGGTGTGGCGGGGCTCGTGTTTGCGTGGCGTGGCGTGGCGTGGCGTGGCGTGGCGTGGCGTGGCGTGGCGTGGCGAAGGCGGGGGGCGGTAGTCGTAGTAGGTAGGAGGTCCGAATCGCGCTCTTTTTCTTGATTCTCCACATAGGGGCTGCGGGGAGAGACGGGTTCTGTCTACGCCACGGCAGTGCAGTGCTGTCAACTTCGACAGTAAACGCAATATAGCACGTCGTAAATTACCTAACAATGAGAAACAAAGCAATTTTTTAAAAAAAATCTGAAGAAATATTTATAGAAACGATTGAGTAACGAGAAGGAGCACGGCACGGCTCGTTAGGAAGAGAGAGCGATAACAGAGACGTCCGCGTTGTAAAGAACGAAGGTTGGTAGCAGTGCGCTGTGACATTCCGAATGAAGCTCATATTTTCTTCCGGACCGTGCTGTCCCGGGCTGAGCCAAAACTAGAGATCTGGTGGTTCAAGAATACTTGCGCGCGTAGTGGGTAGGTTTACTGTCCACCACTGTCCACAAGATACGAGCGCGTTGTGTTGTGTGGTATGGCGCATCGCAGCGGAATGGCGCGGCGGGAGGGAACGAAACGGGATAGATTTTTGCATCTCGGTCTGTGGGGTAAATTGTCACGACGTGTCAGCCTTGGCATGGCGTTGTGTCGCGGAACGGTCCGGGGTGAGTGTAGTCTGGTGTGAGATGACGTGGCGTGGTGTGGTGGGCGCACTATGGTGTAACATGTGTTGTATGTCTTGGCGTGACGGGGTAGAACGGTACGGGATCGTTGTGGACATGTCGGTGTGTGGGGGCATATTGGCGTGACGTTAAGACACGGGGCGGAGGTGTGGGTGGGCGTGGTATGGTTTGCTTACCATGACGTGCTTTGATGTGGTGTGGTGCGGCATCGATTGGCGTGTCATGGCGCGGCGGGAGCGGACGGAACGGGGTGGGTTTTGGCATGTCCGTGTGTGTGTGTGTGTGTGTGTGTGTGTCGAAATTACGTTTACTGCCGTGACATAGCGTTGAGTGGCGGAACAGGACGGGGTGAGTGTGGTTTGGTGAGGAATGGTGTGACCGGAGAGGACGGAACGAAATGGGTTTTGGCATGTCGGTGTGTCGGGCAAATTTGCATAACGTTGCCGCAGTGGTATGACGTTCAGTCGCGGAGCGGGGTGGGGTGATCGAGACCTGGTGGGGAATGGCGTGGTGGGAGCAGACGGGGCAGGATGGGTTTCGACGGTGTATGAGACAAATTAGCATGGCACATGTCGCCGTGACACGGCGTTGATTCGCGGAACGGGTGAGCGTAGATTGGTGTGGGATGGCGTGGTGTAGTGGGCGTCACGTGACGGGGTTTAGTGTGGGATGGCGTGCCGGGAGACGACGAAACGGGATAGATTTTGGCATTTCGTTATTTGGGAGCGAATTGGCATGACGTGGCCTCCACGACATGACGCTGTGTCGCCGAGCGGGGCGGGGCGGTGTGAAGCTTGGTGGGGAATGGCGAGGCGTGCTATGGTGGTGGTGTGGTGTAGGGTGGCGTGCCGTGGCGAGATGCGGCGCTGCGTGTTGTCGGCCGAGGCCCCGAGCTCGGGTTTACCGAGCAGCGTCTGGCGACGCGGACAAATCCCCCCCCCCTCTTCTCTACGAGGCTCCCCGCACCAGCAGCCGGACTGCCGAAGCTCCGTCCGTCCGCCTACAGTTTCGCGCTCGCGTGTGAGATAGCCCCACCCCCCCGCCCGCCTCGCGTCGCGTCGCCCCGCCCCGCGGCCCCCAAGGAATCCAATGACGAATTCGGTGGCTATGTGGAGGACAATTCTAGCGGCTAGCTCGTACGTTCAGTAGTTTTCCGTTGTTTCTCCGATCATCACCGGGCGAATGCCGGAGCAGTAGTGTTACAAAGGCTGGCTCAGCGTACCATCTGGTATTACTACAGTTGCTCTTGCTGGGATGTCGTATGGTTCGAGTCTCGACGGCGGCAGGATTCTCAACACTGGCTAGACAGATCAGGAGGAGAATTCTAGTGGCCGGCTGCTCCTGGTGAGTATTTTTCCGTGTTTTTTTCGGTCAACACCAGGAGAATGCCGCTACTGTCCCTTAATAGACGGGCCACCGACCGTGCGCGATTTTTCCTTCCTATTCCTGGTCCTATCCTCACCTCTTACGTACACATACTTATACTAACGTTCTCTACACTCCCACACATGCCGAGAGACCGGTCGGAAGCTTACGCGTTAGAGCTTGTCCCGGCTGGAGCTGTGCCAGGCAGGGAGGAGATACGTGGTTGTGGAAACTCCCGCAAGGGAATGTGTAGGAACGTCGCCGTATCTCACCATCCAGAGAAGGAAGATCTCAGCCACCTCTGGAGGGGAAAACACGAACTTCGCGTACGGAACTAATAACCTTAGAGTCGTCACGTCCGGAAACCCGATATAATCAATTAGTCCGTACCGCCCTCTCACCCGCTTCCTGAAACCCTGTCGCCCACATACCTGCCGTCATATCATCCACCAGCGCACCCAATAGCTGGAGCTTGTGGTTTATCATGGCTGGGCCGGTGTCCCGCTGGTGGGGTATACCTGCCTGGGGGAAATCCGACGTCGATGCCGGATCTCATCAGCCAGCTAGGGAACATCACAGCAACCGCCCGAAGGAAAAAAAATGCACTACACTTACGGGAATAGTAACTTTAGCAGTCGACGCGCCCCGAAACACGAAATAATCAATGGATCTCAACCACTCCATTCACTCGCTTCCTAAATCCCTGTCGCCCACGTACCTGCCGGCACACAATCCGCCAACCCGCCCAATAAATTTGGACCTAGGGGCGGTGCCCCGTTTGTGGGGGATACCTGCTTAGAGAAAGCCGATGTGTACGTCGGCGCCGGATCTCATCCAGGACACGGGTTTTCAAACTGCGTTGCGGCTCCCAGTTTCGTCGCAGTGATTTATTAAAAATGATCAAGGAGGCCGTGGACGCAAAAAGTTTGAAAACCCCTGAGCTAGAGTATATTGTAGCCACTACCAGAAGGGAAAAATTACTACACTTACGGGATAAATAATCTTAGTAGTGGACCCGCTCGGAGACCAGAATTAATCAAATCAATCACAACCGCTTCCTGACCTCAACCACTCGTCTCTCACCACTCAAACCACTCGCTCATCGCCCTGTCGTGTCGCCCACATACCTGCCTTCGTGCCATCCGTGGGCTCACCCGTTAGCTCACCCACTTACTCACCCGGCCGCTCTCTTCCCCAACGTCTCGCCGCTCGCTGTCCGTCGAGGCGCGGCGCGGCGCGGCGCGCGCGCTGGGCGGTCAACGCACCGTGCAGTGACGCGCAACGGCGGAGCGCAGCCGCGGCGGCGGCGGAGGGGGCCTTGCATCACAGCGGGCACGGCCCACGGCCTCCGGTTGCTCGGCAGACGGCAGGCGGGCCGCCGCCGCCGCCGCCGCCGCTGAGACAAGACGAAGAGAAGGAGGAGGAGGAGGAGGAGAAGGAGGAGGAGGAGGAGGAGGCTGGCCAGGCCAGACGGACGACACGCTGGGAGGAGGGAGGGAGGGAGGGAGCTTGCAGAGTCGCCGATGAGGAAACACGCCATCAACAAGTACAGTGTTCACGATGGGAGATCGACGGGTTCCTAAGAAACCTGAGAGCAGTCTTAACGCAAATATTAGATCTGCGTGGTTTCACACACAGGGGCAGTGCCAAGGCTAAGCGATTTTGGGACCGGCGCGAAACTGATATTCAGAACTGCGCCCTCCCCCGTAGAAAAAAAAAATGCGCAGGTTTCGGGACTGTTATATCCAAGTTCGCGGGTACAAACCCGATTGAAGCCGTGGATTTTTAGGGGTGAAAAAATTCATCGTACGCCTTCTTCGGAGAAGTAAAGCTGACTGCCCCATGTTGTAGATTTACTGCATAAAAAATACTAAAGCCTAAATGAAGCGTCTGAGCGAAATTCATAACGTCTGTTCATCGCTCGAATAATATCGCCTTCCTTTACCACTCGGTGAAAGGAGCGTAACTGATTTTACGTGCCGGGCGGATGGACTGGCCTCATGGACTGAGCCTCGCCAAGGAAAATAAGGCATCATTGAATTAAATAGAATACATGCTAGATAAAAAAAATGTCTACAGTGATGACTAGCGAATACGTTTTAGGTCTCAAATTAATTATTTTTTTATGCAACAGAGGGCTACATTCTGTGGACCGCGTATTAGGGTACTGTTCCGGTATTCCCCTGGTATTATCAGAGAAATCGCTGAGTACCCAAAGTTCCTAATATGTCAGATATAATCAATTACATTCACACAAACACACATACCCTCCTGACCTCTAGAATTCTTCTCCAGATAGCGGCTGAATCGGATATCGGATGGGAAAATACTACATATTTTATCGTATTTAAAACATTGATTTTTTTGTCGATAACATCGACATTCAAAACTTTTTTGTGATGTCCGAAATAGCGATATATCGATGATTCAGTAAAACTTGCAATACTATTTTTAATTTTACTACATCACTGATATCTCAGGTTTGCTGCAATGTTGATTCTAGAAGAGATTATATTTCAACCTGCAATCAGGCAACATTCGCAATGCCCTTGCCAAAGACAGTTTAATATATCCTTTCACTTGATACACGTCTGGTAGAAGTACTTTACTGAAATGCGTCCGATGGAGTTGTGAATCTAAAATAGACGGTAGTCTGGAAGCCAAGGCATGAACTGAAAAGGGCAAAAGGGCGTCTTGGGTGGTTCTCGGTATGAATGCAAAATGTCGAGTGACTCACGACACCCCATGCTGTTGACGTCTTGGCCGTCTCTTCGTTTGTGGGCTCCACTGCTGAGAGTGGGTGGGTGAGAGAGGGTGAGGAGAGGCCAGAGCGGTTGGGCAAGTGATGGTGGCGTGCGGGGTGCAGGAAAGCTGACACGTGCGGCCGTAGAAACGTGAAGCCGACAAGAATTTCGGAGCGTGGATAAGACGTAGGCTCTCGCCTTCCGTCTTCGGGTCTGTGCACGGAACAGGAAGGTGCAGTGGGTTCGTCAAGGCGCACATGATGCGATATCGTGTCCCAGATGAGGGAGTACCGTTAGATTGCGTCAAGATGTATTTATTCATTTCATTGTTGTGGTGGCGTGGAAGGACCAGACAAACGGGTTCTAGACAAATAATAAAAAGAAAATACGCATGTACTTCTTTTTAGCTTGCTTTTGTGCTGTTTTTTTAAATTGAATGTAATACATTTTTGAAAAAATGTATCCTATTGTTGTTGACAATACAAAATGATTAACGTTGAAAAACCCATCTCACACTGACAACTTTATGAATTATTATGAGAGCTTCAATTTTTGAGTTGTAATTGTCCTGTATGCTTGTCCAATATTGTCATTGGTAGCGATTAGTCCGGATCCGTATGTCAATTTTTTCAATAATGTAAATTATTTTTTACTTTTATATGGTTGTAATTTAGAAAATGGAGATTTCCTAAGTACCTACTTAAAAAAAATGTCTTACTATGTCTGAACTTTAGGAGAGGCAACAAGCAGTTAATTTTGATTCACTTTACGTGATGTGTAGCTTTTTGACACTAAATAACGTTTTACGTGTATTGCTCTGTGCTTTCGTCTTAGTAACCGTTTCCATACTTCCCACGTGCCACTCGCTGCTGCACTTTGTGCGACGTTGAAGTGCATTCCGAGCGGAGCTGTTGATTACGTAAGAAACGACCCCTCAGAACTAAGATTTGCAGTTAGAATTATGTGGTTTCCACTTCCGTCACCTTTGCTCTCACATCCTCTCTCAAGTTCACTCTGTTCAGCTAGGCGTGCTATTGCCCGGACCAAGTCACGAAGGGTCGCATTCATAGATTCACTTATAATAAGGAAAACCTTAAAGAGTCACTTACAACGTTCTTCAATTCTTAGTCGCAACTTATCCGCGTGTATAAGGAACTCCTTAGAGCTGTAATAAAGGTCCTGCCTTCTCCTATAGCTATAAGAGAACTCCCTCGATGCGCGTTGAAGATAATCGTAATTTGCAAGAAATTGAAACGAACTACGATGTCGAAGATATGTATTTTTTATGGTGGTATTGTTCTACGTAGCAACAAGCGATATTTACTTGTCATCTGCGGTTTTCGAGCGATGTATTATCAACATCAATGTTTTAATTTTGAACACTGATATTTTAGAACATCGATTTTTTTTGTCGATGTTACATCCCTAATTCACATCAAAAAAAGTTATAGGTCTTGCATGGATGTGCAAGAACTCTCTAATAAACTGTTTTGAGTTCGCAACACAGTCTCTGTTCGGCCCACGGCTCCCCTCTTCCACGTGAGATGAGTAAATTGCGAGCGGCGTGTTGCAGTAGGCGTTGCAGTAGGCGTTGCAGTAGGCGTTGCAGTACGCATTGCAGTAGACATTACAGTAGGCGTTGCAGTAGGCGTTGCAGTAGGCGTTGCAGTAGGCGTTGCAGTAGGCGTTGCAGTAGGCGTTGCAGTAGGCGTTGCAGTAGGCGTTGCAGTACGCGTTGCAGTACGCGTTGCAGTACGCGTTGCAGTACGCGTTGCAGTACGCTTTGCGCTACTCGTAAGTGGATTCTGCGCGCAAGACTTGCTCCGGAATTCCGGCGCCTCACAGTGGTCTGAACTAGAGATGCGATATCCTCAGGGCGAAATGATGGAAAAGAATTCGGAAAAGATGGGAACGGAAAAATTTCTCTGCACTGTATAGATGAGGGAATTTATTGAAGCGTTAGAAGGAAAATAGAATTTTGAGAGGGTTATAAACAATAAATTATTCCTTTAAAACATGAATTCAGCGTTATTTTTGTTTGAATTTTTATCTGGCGAGGAAATATTGTTCATTCATACATTGCCACTGCAAAATTGACCTGACCAATTAGTATCACGTAGTTCTAATATTTTCTCTAAATAGTGTGAAATTACACCCTCTAGAGTGGTTGGTTGGTTAGCGTGCTCGCTTTCTATGGCGCAACACCGGGTTTGATTCCCGGCTTGGCCAAAATAATAACCGTGCGCTTTCCTTACTAATGTCGTAGTATCTATAGCTGTCTTACGATGAGAAAGCTCACACTAAGGTTAAAAACACCAGTGTATACGGTGGAGGGGTGTCTTCGTGCTAGCCACACGAACCCCTTATCCCGTGACCGAGAGACTGAGTCACCGTTGTTCGGGTAAAGCCCGTATAGGGCTGTCGAGCCCCGAACAGGACAGTGTGGAATTAAAAATCTTATTAAGATATTTTTTTAAAAATTGCAATGAAAAACAGGAAAAAATCAGGGAAATTTGCTCCAGGAAACGAGTGGCCACCCTAATCTATATATTTTAAAATTTCCTATTAAGTAAATGACTACAGTTGATTATGAGTAAATGACTAGAGTTGTAAATGACTACAGTTGAAAGCAGAGTTGTTATTATTATTTATTACTATTATTTATTATTATTATTATTATTATTATTATTATTATTATTATTATTATTATTATTATTATTATTATTTATTACTATTATTTATTATTATTTATTACTATTATTTATTATTGTTTATTACTATTATTTATTATTTATTACTATTATTTATTATTATTATACAACATTATTTTTAAACATTATACAATATTATGTTTTTGCTTTGCCCGCCTTTGGACGCGATTCGAACACTGTGTAGTGCGGGGCTCGTTGCAAGTTTGCACTTCGTGGGGACGAAGCGTCGAGAATATTCCTCCTCCCCCCTTCCCTTTTCGCATCTCTCGTGTTCTCTTCAGAGGTGAAACATTCTTGGACTACGTACGTCAAGTCGACTACTTTGTGAGCAAGATGCTACAGCAGCAGCAGCAGCAAGACCTTGGGTAAATTGCGAAGTGTTTTTTGCGGATGCGCAGACCGGTTCCCGCCGAAGCAAGCGTTTGATGTATGGATGGAGGAAACAGGCGCGACGGACTTGGGGTGCGCGCAGAAATTGGTTTTCAAGAGGAGAGGTGAGAGTTTGTGGATCCTCTTCGCGTACTGGCGTGTAATATAGTTATTATCGTCGTAGGCCTATAAACAGCAAATAACCAACCGAGTCTGTTATGTGTGATATCGGCGGCGTGACGTCGCGTGTATTTTGTAATATCAGGCTCTCTTCAGTATAAATAAAAATAAAATATGTTTACTCCACACATTTGTTTCGATCTTTCGAAAAGGACTAGTAAATTATTAAGCAGTGTTTGGATAGCGAGGCGTTACAGTAATCTATCTTCTGCGCATGCGCAGTTCGAGCTTCGCATTACTTTTGTGCATCTGCGCATGCGCACAAGATTGAGCCCGATTGTTATCCCGTGTGAAAATTCCCTATTAGCGGACGCGGCCGTTAAGTTTTCTCTGTTTGGGTGCGTTAGGTCGATATTATAACATGTCAGTTATTACGAAAAATAACTAGAGTTTCGAATATGTTTGTGAAAGAACGTAAAACGATCGTATTTAATCATAAGATGCTAATTGAATATTTGTTTCTCTCGAGGGGGAGGGGGGGTCAAAATTTATTCCATTTTTTATTTTCATATTTGTGCATCAATTGGAGGCGTGATGAATAATAAACATACACACTTGTGGCCTGTGATTGTTTTTTACATGTGGCGTTTTTCTGTTCTCTTGAATGCGGACGCGATGCCCAATGACCAGTACAACTGAACATGTATTTACACATTTTTCCGACCCGTAATTACCAACCCAAATTATGTGGATGCATTGATTTGAACATTTCAATACGTAGAAATCGTAAGAGCGTAATATGTAGAAATCATAAATGAGGCACGGAGAAATGGATTACTGTAATTGTGTCTCTGGCTCAGACAATACTTTTCCGGCAGGGACTATCATCAATCTGTATAAGGGCTGGGATTGGCAATTCCCCTGTCAATTCGCACCTTAGGATAAACCTTTTTGTTTCGTTCCGTTACGAAATATTTCTATTCATTTCTTGAGTATTTTTGTTTGTTTCGTTCAGAAACAAATGTAAACTTTTTTTTATTTCGATAAATAAAATACCGTTAATAGATGTTATTTCGTTTCGTATTCTTCTTATTGAAATGGAAAATATGTACCGTTAGCGTCTGTATGGGAACAACTCGCTCATATCGACAAGTGACTGCAAATTCTATGTCTAGAAGAAACTGGTCAAAATGTAAAATAAATGAGGTTGTGTGATCCAATACAAACATTTTCGTGAAACGCCTTCACATGTTATTACATTGAAATAATTACAATATCTGTGATTCATGTGATTTGGACTAGTACACTCAGCGTAAGCAAGAAAATGTTATTTATATTGGCTTATAAATCCAGTGGATGTTTTCGCCATAGAGCCATGATGACCCGCTCGATTAATTGTGTATTAAATAGCGTGCTTCACATTTGCGATATTTTGTTCTTACGTGTATATCGAATTCTTACACGTTACGCAATGTTTTGAGTACGTCTTTGAATGTATGTAAGTAATCCTCGGCTAGCTGTGGACATTCTTCATTCTATCGCGAATAAAAACGATTATGACATGGAGAGATAAGAAACCTCTTTATGTCAGGATGCCTGAGAGAGATTGAGATAAGCACACATGCGCAATTTTCTGGGACACTAAGAAAGGAACTGCGCAGTTTCGCAAACGTGACAATTTATTTTGTAGTATCTTATGTATAAGGATTTTAATTCTTACGTGTTGGCAATAGACAGTCATTTCACATGGAAGTTTTGGAAAATTCAGAGAGTTTAACTAAAGTAGGATTTGCGCCATTTTTATTAGCGTTTCTATTCGAGAAAAATATTTGAAGACAAAATTTAGAGCGGTTTTTGAGAAAAACGTTTAAGTGCCTTAACTTCAAGCGAAACTACGCGAAAACTACCTAAAAATTCAATGAATTGTACCTAGTATTGTTTAAAGATTAATATTGTAGAATAGAGTCCATTAAGTAAAAATATAAATATTGTACATTTTCAAAGCCAATCTTTTTGCAATTTTCGCCGTTCACCGAAAATGCGATCTGCGTTTTTTGTTCAATTGTTCTTATCCGAAGTAAAAAAATCTAAAAAATTGAAGGTATTTTTGAGACAATTTTTAAAATGATAAATGACTGAAGATATTGTCTGGTATCAATTTTAATCAACTTATGATCATTTCGATCGCGTTGCGATCATCATCAGAGCTAGCAGCTTCTGGGCCGAAAACAAAGTTCTGCCAAAGCAGTTCTGCTTTGGCAGAACTTTGTTTTCGGCCCAGAAGCTGCTAGCTCTGATGATGATCGCAACGCGATCGAAATGATCATAAGTTGATTAAAATTGATACCAGACAATATCTTCAGTCATTTATCATATAAAAAGGTATCTACATCACCAACAATCCAATTAATTTTTAAAATGCTACGTGTTCATGTCAAGTACCTACAAACATTACAATATTCGTTTGTTGGACTCATGCTCTGCGAGTTAAGAGTCGAACCAGATCATGGGAGAATGTCAAATTTTGGAGAACATTGTCTGAAAGATTTAGGTGATGGCCACTAGCGGACTGACATACAGACAGTCATTCAGACGTTTTGCCTTAGACATTTCTTTCGGGACCAAGCCATGACCATACTGTCTCTCTACTACGTAAGTACGTAGTATGCGAATAAATAACAATTAGTTTAATTGACTGACAACATTCGTTAACTGAAATCTTTAAAAATAAAATTGTACATTCTGTTAATGTATTTTGTATTCATTTACCTTTTTGTTCTTCTACCGCTTGAAAGGGCTTTTGGTTCAATCCGTATTAAAAGCAGGCAATCCCATTTGACAAAGTCCGGGCTCTTGCTGAACTCAATGAAGCGACTGTTCACGGGCCGCACTGACGCTGCCGAAATTGCCGTCAGCAGACATGCGCTTTCCAGGGCACTTGGTATGTGAATAGGACGGACGAGCGTATGTGAATATGTGCGTGTGTGTATGTGTTTGTAGGGGGGGAGGGTGAGTGTGGGTATTTGAAAGCATCTGGCCGGACACCAAGCGCTTTGGTCTTCGACAGACGCTCGTTGCTCAGACGCTAGTACACAGCAAACGTTGTGAGGACGCACGGGGGCTCTGAATAGGAGAGAATGTACGCGTAGGGTGAGATTCGGAGGGTGAAGTGGCAGAAGCGTGGAATGATAACTGAAACACTCTCCTCTCTCCGTTTACACTTCACTTTTTTTATAGACGTGGTCGTACCGAACCGTGTGTAATTTCTTTTGACCACAACATTGTACTTTGCACTTTGCATCGTATACTGTGTACTTTGCATGTCTTCATAATCTTGTAATTTCGGAATTTCGGGAGCGCGATATAGAATCTTTCGTTCCAAAGGCAAAAGGCATGCGAAGATTTGTTTCTTTCCTATAACATTGAACCGGTTAAAAATATTTAAATACTATTACCGTGTGTCTGTAGGACAATAAGCACGCTAATGCTTGAAATGTAGGAAGAACAAATGTCTGTCTCAAAAGAACAAGACTTGTCACCTTCCATACTCTTCTTAATTCTACTCATTTTGATGAATTTATTATGTGATTGCTAATTTCATTTGCTCAACTGTGCGAAACTCAAAATGTCTAAAGCCAAAGTGTCCTGATTGTTTTCGTTTCAATGGTTGTTTTCGTTTCAATGGTTGTTTTCGTTTCAATGGTTGTTTTCGTTTCAATGGTTGTTTTCGTTTCAATGATTCATTTTCGATTCAATGATTCGTTTTCGATTCAATGATTCGTTTTCGATTCAATGATTCGTTTACGTTTCAATGATTCGTTTACGTTTCAATGATTCGTTTACGTTTCAATGATTCGTTTACGTTTCAATGATTCGTTTACGTTTCAATGATTCGTTTACGTTTCAATGATTCGTTTACGTTTCAATGATTCGTTTACGTTTCAATGATTCGTTTACGTTTCAATGATTCGTTTACGTTTCAATGATTTGTTTACGTTTCAATGATTCATTTCGTATTGCCGGTTTCGAAATGTGTTGTGCTTCCGAAAAAAAAAGTGCAGTGTTCAAATTCCAAATCACCCAAACCATTGATGCTTCTCCTACGCGCTCCCAGACGCTGTTACTGCCGTCGTTCGCCTAAACCTAACTGTTTGTTTCCCGAGTTTCAAGTTCAAGGCTTTGGACTGGCGGCTGTAAATACTGCACGCGCGTAGTTTTCTCATTCCACCTTGTCCCGCCCGATAGCCGAGCTCCCCGCCAGACAGCCGTGCTCCCCGCCAGACAGCCGTGCTCCCCGCCAGGCAGCCGTGCTCCCCGCCAGACAGCTGTGCTCCCCGCCAGACAGCCCAGCTCCCCGCCAGACAGCCCAGCTCCCCACCAGACAGCCCTGCTCCCCGCCAGACAGCCCTGCTCCCCGCCAGACAGCCCTGCTCCCCGCCAGACAGCCCAGCTTCCCGCCAAACAGCCCAGCTTCCCGCCAGACAGCCCTGCTCCCCGCCAGACAGCCCTGCTCCCCGCCAGACAGCCCTGCTCCCCGCCAGACAGCCCTGCTCCCCGCCAGACAGCCCTGCTCCCCGCCAGACAGCCCTGCTCCCCGCCAGACAGCCCAGCTTCCCGCCAGACAGCCCAGCTTCCCGCCAGACAGCCCAGCTTCCCGCCAGACAGCCCAGCTCCCTCCGGACAGCCGAGGTTAGGTTTGACAAGAAACATTAAAATATTATTGTCATTTGACAAATATTTATTTTTAATTTTACTACGAGTCATCACTGATATCTCAGGTTTCGTACAATGTTGGTTTTAGAAGAGATGATATTTGTCATTGGAATCAGGCAACATTCGCAATGCCCTTGCCAGAAGCAATTTAATATAACCTTGCAATTGATACACTTCTGGTAAAAGTACTATACAGAAATGCATTTGGTGGAGTTGTGAATCTAAAACAGACGATAGTCTGGACGCCAAGGCTAGAGGACAAATAGGCGTCTTGGGTGGTTCTCGGTATGAATGCAAATCTCGAGTGACTCACGACACCCCATGTTGTTGACGTCTTGGCCGTCTCTTCGTTTGTGTGCTGCACTGCTGTGCAGTAACTGCCAGACGCAGCGTTGCCTTCAATGGACGCGTGTTTTCCTCCAGACTGTTAATGATGCTTCTATTTGCGTGTGGTTATATGTTTATACCACAAGTTTCCTCATGGCAGACACAGCATGCATGCCTGACTGCGTGCTCTACGTCGCGGACGATAACGGAATGCTTGGGAAGAAAATGGCCATGTTTACGCGCCGCAAACCGATGCAAAAACAAAATTTCTTACGCAACTGCGCCATAACAAGTCGAGTTCGAAAGCACTGTCATTGCAATGGGCGATACTGAGAGTTCCATTTATGGGCGCGCAGGGTCCACGTGTGTGTTGAACGAGAGGGATATGGCGGCATTTGATACGGGAGGTCAAGATAAGCAAAAAAAATTCCCAAGATAGTTGCACGAAGAAAACGCGGAAAACAAATTTTAAGAATCATTATTATGCAATAGTAATAGCATGTGCCGTACGGTGTTGTCAAGTTTGTGGCGTCGAGTAACACGAGATAGTCTTCTCCCTCACGCATTACACAGGTTGGTCCGTTGCGAGTAAAATGCTGTGTGTTGAAGAAAAAAATTATATGCATTGCCATTCCAGATTTGTATTTAATAGTACAATCAAATTTACTATTTTATTTTATTACACCGTCATCTTAAGTGGCGGTGCTTTATGTCAAATAAACTATAGCTTTCACTGCGGCGTTTAATTACAACTCCATGTAGATCTGCGAGGACGCCGACGTTTGTGCCCTGGTGAGTGCATCCATTCTTCCGTTCACTGCGATTGTGCGAAACAGATCTCTACATTCTATAAAATATTTAATACCCGTATGTTCTTTCCTCTCTGAATGTATTAAGTACCTCGTCAGGCAGTGTGAAGCTGCATGGACTTGTGCACGGTCAGGCCTTCCAACCCGTGCCCATCCCTCAACCCCTTCCCGCTCAGTTGCGACCTTCTTCCGTCTTACTGCAGCGCCATCGCCACCGCCGCGTCGCCAGCACGACCTCCACCGCTATTGCCGCCACCCCCAAACCACCACCACCACCACCACCACCACCGACGACGCCGCCGCCGCCGCCGCCCACGCCCCATCGCCAGCAAAACCAAAACCGCCGCCCTCCACCACCAACAACATTGCCACTCCCACTACCAATCCCCCCTCCGCTGCCACTGACTGCCACCACCAACAGTCCTATCACTACCGCCGCCACTACCACTTCCACCACCACCGGCACCGCAACCCTTATCGCTGCCACCACCACCACCACCACCACAACCACCACTGCCAATCCCACTTCCGCTACCACTGACTGCCACCACCAACAGTACCATCACTAACGCTCCCACCACCACTACCACTGGCACCGCAATCTTTATCGCTGCCACCAACATCACCAACATCACCATCACCACCAACATCAACATCACCACCACTGACCTACCACCACAACCCTTCTCTACCACCACAGCCGTCTCCCAACACCACGCCTCTCCACCACCCCCACCGCCGCCGCCGTCACCACCAGTACCGCCTCCGCTGTACCCTCGGCGCGTGGCTGCCGTTGCGTAACGCGGAGTCGGCGGTGGCGATGGGGGAGGGGGAGGGAGCGGGCGACCGAGGTGTCGACCGAGCGATAACCCTAGCGCTATCACCCACACAATGGCCGGCCGGCCGCCCGCCCGTCTACCGCACGTCTCTCGGGCGCGCCCGGGTCCGCGACGCAATAGCTGCTGAACGCCGACCGTGCAGACCTCCTCGCAGACGGTGACGATACTCGGGATTCGCTTGCAGGAGTCTCGCCGTTTCCCAATGCTTTGGATATCCTCGTCCGTCGTCAACCACGAGATTTAGGATTTTTAGGCAAATGCCTATTTAATCGTCTGACATGTACACACTCACACGTATGATTGTGTAGTGCATTTAAGTGTGTGTAGGGGGAGGAGAGGGCAATGACGAAGGAAAGATCGACTGTTCCTTAAGGTACTGGTCCGGCATTCGCCTGGTATTGATCAGAGAAACCGCGGAAAACTACGGAGCCGCTGGACACTAGAATTGAGGTTTTAGATAATTAAAAAAATGTTGCATAAAACTTCCGTGATTCGCCCCGTGAAAATTTAAAAAATGTCTGTTTGGTCTATGGGAAGACTTCCGATTGCCCGATGTTATTGGGACCGATAATATACAAACTCAAATAATCGCGAGTTCATTTCGGTTCAAGTAAAGATCAAATCTAAAAATACACATTAAATAACGTAATATTAATGAATGAAGGCGTTTACAGCAGTCACAGAGGGGCTCGGAAACGGAGTGACAATGACAAATTCAATATTTGACTAATGAGTCCCATAATTATCGATTTCGGAGAAGTCCCAATATTCCTAGAATGGATGATGCCATCGTGCAGTGCAAACGCCGACTCAGTACTGATGTAGTAATCAATTTATACACTTCAGTGTTCCGTTTTTCAATGGATTATCTACATTTCATATGAATCTAGATTTCATATGAGATATTTCATAGAGATCTAGATTTCATATGAACGGAAATTGAAAGTAAACTATGCCGCATCTGACTATGTGTGAGGTGTGCCTAGGATTTCGTTAAATACTCATATTTTAGAGAAAAATACCTGTATATCAAACAGTTCGACTGAAAAATACAAGTATTTAGTTGTGTAATTCCTCTTATTCTTATACTCCACGAACCGACTGTATTCTTATACTCAGTGTGTCACTGCTAATGGCATACGACAGCAAGACTCCAAAGAAGGGGCAGTCTGCCATTCAATATTTGTTATTCACTGGTTGCTAATGGAGCAGCGACTTGATGTTCTTGGTATGTAAAAGACCTGTTGTGCTGTACTATTATTGCAATATTCGTGACGATTGAGTTTCTTAAAATATTTAATTTATTTCAGGGTTACACGAGAGCATTTTATTTGTTGTTCTTGAGAAATGTACATGTTAAGTTTTGGAAAACCATTTTGTGCGGTCCTGTTCAGCAGTATTTTTGGTGCTGCAAACCATGAGTTTTGTTTATTTCTGGTCGAGTCTCAAATTATCCCGTAGCTTCGATTAATCAGGACTCGGATAATCGCAAGTCTTCTGTCATTAAACAGCGGAGAATAAACCCTAAAGCGTTCCTACTCATAAAATCAAACTGAAGCTGAAACTTGTATTACGCGAAAATCCCTGTTTTACATTGTCTGCGTTTTGCATCATACGAACTTTTTTCTATTTTAAGAATATACTGTCAAGAATCGATCATCAACACATGCACCAACCACGTTCTGAGATAGTTATATCGTTTTCTTCGTATACAATGATTGTGTGTGAAGATATCATCGCTGCTGTGGCATTTACAATTTTGGGTTCCTTTTAATATTATATACTTCTGATTTGAGTAGATGTATTTGGAATAAAATAAAATGAAAGCGATTACTGTAGAATTGCTATTTTAAGATTTTATAGAGCCTATTTTCGCAATTTAAGAAATTTTAATTTCAGAAATCGAAGATAGAGATTTTAGACTCTGAACATCCACAATCTAATTATAACTTTGTGAATGAATGTTTGATGGCATAAAACCTCTTTATGATTCCACGAACGTCTCCCCTACAACCACCCATGCAAATGAAGAATCGAACAACAGTTTGTTAAATACCTTTTTTTATTTTATTAAAAAAATGTATTTCATTATTTGCATTAAAAATGAATACGTTTTGCAACGTGGCTCGTGCGATAAACAAGCGGGATGATGAGTGCGTCACTGTTAGATCACTAACGATGTTCTTTTGTAACAGAATATTTATAATCACTTTTCGGGTAACGCCACTGTACAGCCGTCAGGGATCCAGCATGACCAAGCTGTGATACTGAATGAAGATGTTCAAGATCGTTAAGTCTATTCTGCCAGGTAACAGTTCCCCAGTTTACGGATCGTCGTGGAAGTAAGGATTCGGGTCCGTAGGAAACGTTGGACAGATCCGTCTGCTTGTTGAATAATTTCGTCGTAACTTGGGAGGCAAACTCGGGTATTTGAATGTCTGCTTTGAGCAGTTTGCCTGTAAAATGAATGCACTCGTCGATGGAGAGCTATGTGAAAATTGTTATATTTTTTCATAATTGTGCATCATGTACTCTTTATTTTTCTGATATTAAAAAAAATAATTAAGATCGCTTTTTAACTCCTTGGTCATATGAGGACCACTGTGACTTTTTTAACATTGGGGGGTAACTCTGGGAAGGGGGAACACGTGAGGACAACATGAACATACAAACAACATCCCTGCCCGGGGCGGGATTCGAACCCGCAACCCTTGAATTCGAAGCAGCCCCGGCGCTTCAGCATTAGCGACCACGGGAGTTCCAATAGTACTCTCTCGAAAATAAGAGAGTTTTAAAAAAAATATTTCCAGTATGTACACAAAACAGTAATTTATGAAATCAGATGAAAGTGTCGGAAATCTTAGGTTAGTTAATAGCCGCAGACTCCGCCGAACAAAACGTTAATAGGAGCACGCTGGCCCTGTCCAACTCCCAGTACCTCCGCTCTTCCTCAAGATTCCATTGCCTCGCATGCAAGAGCTACGCACGGACTCCCGATAGTCCACGGTGCTACCCATTCCAAAAACATTTATCTTTCGCATAAACGGGTTCTTAAAACATAAACTCTTCCTCAAAAACGGCGCTGGTGGAATGCACAAATTAAATGAGTCGATTTATTCCGCAACTTCGAGGTTGGTTTTTCTGGGGAGAGCATCGCGCTTGTCCTTCAGAACCAGTCGCCATTGCATCCTACGCAGTTGACGCGACCGAAATCAGTACTCGGTCGTCACTCGCTCACAAGGAGGGCATTTTGCTTGAGAGTTGCGCTGCCAATGGTCCGAGAGGGAGTGAGGTGGTAGCTCAGTTCGAACGTGTCTGCGCAGTCAATGGGGGCAGCGAATTCCGACGTGTTTGTTCGCTTGCCAGCGGGCCCCATGTTCGCGCTGAATTGTATCGGAGGTGACTCACTGACCGGGGCATTAAGTGATGCGGTGTATAGACCTAGATTGAACGATATGACTCATTGATTCACAATAAGACTTGCAACTTGACCTGAAAATTTAACACGTGGTTTAAATTGCGTTTAATTCGATAGGTGAGCGGAAAATGGATTGTCAGCAAGTGCAAGTATTTGATCCTGCTGCCTTAACCCTTCATCTTAATTGTTCTGTTTTTTTGGGTGGGATGATTGAAAGAAAACTGTGTACTCGGAGAGTTGAAGCAGAAGTAGCGTACCAACTCACATTAGCGGAAATCTACGATTGATCTTCAATTTGTAGAAGTGTGCTCAACGTCAGTCTATGAACTAGGTGCGAACTTTAAGACGGTAATTTCCTAAGAAATCCTAAGCAACTCTTCTGGTACGATCTCGCTAGAAATAATACGACCGAAACAATTTTAGAGATTCAGTTTCTTAGTACATGTCTTTCAGGTTCCAACAAGCAATACAAGTTATGTTGAGGACATTAAAAGTTTTCGCAGGAGTTTGTTATTCTCTGGTAGATGAGACGAATGAAAACATTGATATAGTAGCGAGTGAACTCTAGGATCAGGATAGATTTAAACCTAGAAAATCGAAGCTCACTTATAATTAGCGATTGCGAAAAACCCAAGTTAAGAGATGGAGGTTCTACACTGGATGTATTGCATCATCATGTTTTATTTATTTTGTCATTTCCAAGCACTTACGAATACAGTCGCACAGCCTGTACGATCCGAAAATACTTCTGATAAGTTTTATCCACAGGCGAAAAACACAAACTAAGAGATCGAAGCTCCGCACTGGATATATTGCATCATCATGTTTCATTTATTTTGTCATTTCCAAACACCAATACAGTAGCACAACCAGAACGATCCGAAAATACTTCTCTGATAAGTTTTTATCTACATGGAAGTGGAGTTTCGGTGAACACTGACTGTCGACGAGAATCATCAGTGACCATTGATTCTCTTGGCATACTTGGAGATGCATTCTTGGCTGTCCAGGATGAGCCGCGTCTCGGTCATTTGTGCTGACGTTTCGGCCATCTTGCTGTGGCCTTCTTCAGATCTATACTGCTATACTGCTGAGCAGTCAACTGTTACTGTTACTGAGCAGTATAGCTCTGAAGAATGCCACAGCAAGATGGCCGAAACGTCGTCACAATTGACCGAGACGGTGGATCTTCCCGGATGGCCAAGAATGTAGTGACTCCGGCAGCGGAAGCCTACGAACGCATATACTGAGAGATGTCTTGGTTACTCGTGGTAATAGTGATATAGGAATTTCTCCACATATTTCCTCTTAGGCGTATTCTGCACTCTGGGAATCGCTTCACCCCATAAATTTCAAGTTGACAGCGAGCGATAACAGAAGTAGCGCGCAGCTGTGTGGTCGATGACTTGAGAATCCTGACACGCCGTGACCGCGCCTCGTGCCCTCGCCTCCGCGCCTCGTGACCTAGAGCAATATTCCCGGCTCTGCTGGCCCCCAAGCGCAATGCGTTCAACAAAACCAGCGAGAGAGTGCCTAGTGACATCGATCAGATATTGCTCTGATGAAGGAAACAGATCGGAAAACTTTCCATATAAGAAAAAAACGTGGTTGCATCAGTGAGTGGAATAGTTGAGTGTAACATGTCATATGGTTTGCACTTGCCAAGAAATTATCATATTAGGGTTTATAAAGGTACGAAATTTATCTTGCGTTCCTAGATACATTACTCAGCAACTGTAAAACATAACCAATTTCATTATAAACAAATGTAGAGAATCCAATAGTTCGCGCATGCCATTTTGCAAAATAAATAAATAAATTACTTATCAGCTGATTCACCGAGGTCATGTCTTAGATAGCATCTTCTACGACCCTCAAGTATCGCTAGTCCAAATACAACTAAAGGAAGCCATTATATCCTGGAGAAGTATGGGTTTTGGGTCTTATGGCTATCCTAAGAGTGTGTTTCACCTCAGTGAGTAAGCTGAGCAGTAAACTTTTTGCTCAAATGAGATACGTATACTATTCTACTAGTAATTGTCTGTATTAAGCACAATCCAATTGGTACCTGTTGTTGAGTAATGTGCCTATGAGTTCTTAGGAAACTATTCGTACTGTGGATTTTGTAAATTTATAAGCCCTATTAAGAGGGACAGGACTGATTATTCACGCTGTAACAGTGATAAGAGATCAGAGTTGCAACTGTAGAATTATATCAAAGAAAATGTAAAAAACTGTATTAAGAGAATGATAACAAATATGAAAAACATGCATACATGTAGATCACGGATATAGAGAGAATGTGGAAGGTCTGAAGGTGGCAAAATCAGGGACGCGTTAGTAAGGAAATACTGCCTAGAAACGAACATTGCTCGTTCTGAGCAGCGCTAGATACGACACGAACCTGGTGACCACAATACGAGCACTTCGTTTGAAGAGCCAATACATGCTAGACTCCATGCCGCATGGTAAGCGATAAGTGTTGAGAAACCTTTTGAAAGTGGCATAAAGGGGCAATTTTAAACGGTTTAGAAGGACAACAGCAAAAATTTAGTAGAAATAAAAGATGTGAACAATATTTTAAAAATATTACTTATATGGCGTTTCTGTCAATGATTTGTAACACTGTGATAATTTTTTTTGTATCTGTCTCTGTTGAAAATTTCCGCTAATATTGTGACGCAACGTGGTACGTGCAGCTCATTGGCTGAAACCGGATAGGCTGCGCAATGGCTTACCCATGTGTTATCATCATGTTTCGCCGTCCCATAACTGCCTGTTTTGTTACTATCGGTACCAGATATCGTATCGAATCATTTCAACATCTCTGGTTGTGATACATCCAACTCCTACAGTTGGTATAGTAAAGGAAAGAATCTCCACAAAAATTTTAATAATTTTTAGAGTTAACTTTCGCAATTAGTACTTTCTATTTGTATTTATATGATAATACTTGTTTGTTTTTCCACTAAATTCACTGTACACCCCCCTTTTTTGTGTTCAACTTGTGTTAATATTTTCATTTCTCCATTTTGCTAGAGATCCACTGCGGATGGGAAAAGTGTTTTCCCGAAAGTTAACTCTGGAAAATTATTAAGAAACATTATTAAAACTTTTGTGGAGATTATTTCCTTTAGTATACTAGGGATTACCACAAGATGTGTGCTACCACCACGGAATTTATCCTACAGTTGGGTTGGAGCGCGCTATTTTGGCAGCCCTGCCGCCTCCATGTGCAGCCTCTGACCCGTCGGGAAATTTATCGCCGCAGACGCGCTTCTTCGCTCGCTGGCCCAGGAGGTAATGACGCTTTCTTCCGTGTGAAATACCGTTTCTTAAAAACCCGTCGGGCGCAGTCGAACAATGGCTTTTTTTTTACAAGCGATGTGGTTGTGTCTGAGCCTCTAATGGCCCTGTATCCGATGATTATTCACGATTGCCGGTGAGTTATGGGTTACGCTTCGCGAACAAAAATAGGTGTCTCACGTGATCCCATAAATCTACGCACGCGGCCTGGAAATTTGTGAAGGAAAGTTACTCATCGTATCGTAGATCACATCAATCACATTGCTCGCAACAGTGCTCTTTCTTTATTATCACGTGCTTCATTGCGGAAACTGAATTTCGTATTTCGTCTGCAGTGATGCGTGGACATGGAACAGTCCGTGACGGTGTGAAGCTATTGTGATGTGCTGCGATATCTTGGGGTGATGAACACTTACGGAGCTTTGTGAATCGGTGGGCAAAACTTGGGCAAAAATAAGAAAACATTCACCATCTATGTAGCAACTTTTATGGTGATAAAAATGCGTTCCACTATACTGCTGAACCAAAGTTTGATGTGCTTGGATGAAATTAACATAGGTAAAATTTGAGAATTTAAAAATAAATTTCACGTAGTGTCTATTTCTTTCTGTTTCTCTTTTTGTTGCATTTTTAATATTGCTAATCGTGGTACTTCTCCTCAGGATGTTTGCTCACAATTGACTGCCTTTGGAAATGGTTTCTACAATATGTGTAAATGGCGTTGAGCGCTCCAATATCTTTTGCAATTTTTGCGTCTGCGATATTTTTTACAATTACTTGACATTCAGCGTTTTTGACGGGTCATACTGAATACTCTCAATAATTATATCCAAAACAGCTTTCATTTGTAAGAAAGGTTCAGAGAAAGTGGAATAAATAAAATTATGAAATGTTTATATGTATGTCAGTAAATTTTCGTCTGTCGTTGCACTTTACCGTATGGAAACTTTGGTGACTCCACATCTTTTTGAAATAGTTGCAAATGTCTTTTTACATCCAACTGGCAACCTTCATGTAACAAACAGCAGAATTGAATCTGCTTATCATGCTCTGCATACTACATCCTTTGAGTGATCAGACAACACACGTAAAAAATGTCATATATCTCTACTATATCTGAAAATAATCTCATCTCATATTGAAAACAAATGCTGAGAATGCTGGAGGCAGAGAGAGAGAGAGAGAGAGAGAGAGAGAGAGGAGGGGGGAGAGAGAGAGGGGGAGAGGTAGAGGGAAATATATATGTAGAGAGACGGGAAGAGAGAGTTGGGGAGACGTAGAGAGAAAGTTACAGAGAGACAGATGGAAAGATGGAGAATGTAGGACAGAGGGATATGGACGGATGGAGTGTGTAGGAGAGAGGCACATGGAAAGAGGGAGAAAGTAAGAGTGGCCGAGGGAGGGGGTGGGAGAGAGTAGGAGGGAGGCAGTTGTAAAGAGGGAGAGAGTAGGAGGGAGGCAGAGGGAAGAGGGAGGCCGAGAGATCGTAGGAGAGATGGACGAAATGAGCAAGGGCGGTCGTGGACGGGCGCGGGCTGGGGAGGGCGGGCCCCGTTGCCCCGTTGCGTTGGCGGCCCTGACCCGGCCGAATGAACTCGGCCCGCGGGAGAGCTGACGTGGCGCCCGTGCGTGGCCCGCGCGAACGCGCGCGGGGCCGCGGGTCGGGGTTCGAGCCTTGCCTGGCCAAATAGGGCGCGCCGCTGGCGAGACGCGACCGCCTCGGGTCCGCCCCGCCCTCACCCCTGCCCCCCACCACACCCCGCCTCGCTCCGCTCCGCCCCGCCCTGACCCGGCTGCGGGGCTCAGCACGGGAACCATACGAGGGGCGTTGTTGGAGGATGACTGTAGATGGACCGTGTATGCGTTTGGGGGACGTGACAGTTTTATCCTCTCCGTGTGTGCGCGCGTTACTGTCTCGTGCGGTTGGTTGAAGACAGTGAAGGGTCCCGTAGATGTTCGCGATAAATCTGTTTCCCCCGTCCATATGAGTTTCTTTGCCGTATGAATGAATACTTTTAAGCGGTTGTACAATGAGAAAGAGAGAGGAAGAGAGACAGAGAGAAGTGGCGACGAAGAGGTGAGGAGCAGAGGGAAAGAAAGGGGAAGGGCAAGGGATAGAGAAAGAGAGGAGAGGGAAAATTAGGGAGGGAAAAAACGAGGGAGAGAGACATAGGGAAAGGGCGAGGGAGAGAGACATAGGGAAAGGGCGAGGGAGAGAGACATAGGGAAAGGGCGAGGGAGAGAGACATAGGGAAAGGGCGAGGGAGAGAGACATAGGGAAAGGGCGAGGGAGAGAGACATAGGGAAAGGGCGAGGGAGAGAGACATAGGGAAAGGGCGAGGGAGAGAGACATAGGGAAAGGGCGAGGGAGAGAGACATAGGGAAAGGGCGAGGGAGAGAGACATAGGGAAAGGACGAGGGAGAGAGACATAGGGAAAGCGGTAGGAAGAGAGACATAGGGAAAGCGGTAGGAAGAGAGACGGATATAAAGAGATAGGTAGAGAGACAAAAAATTATAGGTAGAGAGAAAGAGATGTGTAGAGAGGCAGAGAGAAAGAGAGAGGTTGAGAGCTAATGAGAGGGGCAGAGGGAAAGGAAAAACTACGTGCATGCTCGGGACACGACTGTTTCACCCCCTCCCTGTTTTGACGTTCCCTTCCTTGTTGTGCGAACCCTACCTCGAAGGCATCGAGATGCGATTAGTGTTGCCCGTTCGGGTTAACAGCCTTCCGTCGACGGAGCGGCGAGTGAGGGAGCTGTAGAGTTCGAGTAGAGCACCGCTGTTCGCGCGAGCGAGTCGTCGCCCTGGCCAGCGTGTTATGTTCGCACGCGCTCATAGATGCGTGGGTCGGGAAAACTGTCACGTATTTCGAGCACGTTGTGACCCCTTTGTATGTATGTATGTACTTGGCGCGACACTCCGTGAACGGGCTCAGGCTTACCCCTGCTTCGCAGCCGTGGTTTAAGGGGGTACGTGTGGTTAGCTCGTAGACATCCCCACGCCCAATTCCGGTCTTCTCAACCTGAGAAGTGAATTTTCTTATTGTCACTCAGCAACATATATTGGGACATTGCAAGGAAAACGCACACTATGTTGTGACCCCTTTATGGTAATGAATTTGTGCTTTACGTGTAAGACAACTACAAATACGATGCTCTCGTTTGAATAATGTACTGGTATTAATGATAAATCTGTGTGACGGCTCAACCAAACAATTGAAACTAATATCAGGTCATGGACCATAATGACAGGTATCATTTTGTCTGTGAATTAAAAAAAAAAAGTTCGGCAATCCAAATCGCGAAAGCAAAAACAGTGCGTAAAAATTGATATGGAGGATACTATTTAAAATAATGGTAACGAACATATTCGCACATCTTCGAAAAAAATAAGAGTAGTTTGTGTTTTCGTGAACGAGGAATTCCAATTTTACTTTGCTAATATAGTAACGTGCGACCAGGTAGGTCTCTTCGCACCGAGCCGAGCCAGGGCCTCTATTATAAATTGCATTTATGTTGGTAGCAACCTGATCACTTGGAAACAAGCGAAGGGTACGGCACTTCCAGCAGATGTTAAGATTGTTGTGAGAATGCACTTAGGTTTCTTTTGTTACAAGCTGCAGCCCGTGCTACCAACAGAATTTCCGTTGCTGGCACTCACCCCGCACGGTGCCAGCCTTTTCTGCAGAGAGACTTTTCTGACGCACTGTATTTGACATTGTTTCGTCCAGACATCTTATTTTGAGTGTTCTCTTCTTTACAAAATTAATACTTGAAGAAAATGCATTAAATGTACTGGGGTTTTGTCACACCGTCATTCCCCGCTTGGAGAAATGAGTTGTCTGAAGCGTACACTCGTTTACGACATTCTTGGCTCTTAAACCAGTCACAGTGGCACTGTTATCATGCACGAACCTTCATTATTTCTCAGTAATTTTTTGTTGTTATTTGTCTCTGTACACAGTTCTGCCTCGCCCGTATCTGTTTCTCTCTTCTTTTATGCCCGTTCCCAACACGACCGACTCGGGACCTCGCGCGTTATTTTCAACCCGAAAACTCGTTTGCGCTATCTCTCGCGTCGCTTCTGCCAAGAGACCTCATAAGCGAAGCTCAACTTCGAACTCGAGACCTTGAGAAGAGAAGCCTGCAGAAGCAGCAGCAGAAGCAGCAGCCGCCTCGTCTCGTTAAGAGCTGGAGTTGCGGGGGGATGGGGGAAGCTATTCATCCGTGACAAATGAAAAGCGACCGGCGAGAACCGTTAATCAGAGCGGTTGTCTGGGGAGCGGCCAGGCCGTCTTCCGGAACACGCAGCGACTAAAAATGTCGACCAAGTTCTTTTTAAACCGCGGCTCCGACTTTTTTTTTCTTTCGATTCTATTTATGGAGAATGTGGTGCTACGCGATGCAAAGGGGACTCTCGAGCTGTTTGGTTTGTAGTACGGTCTCTTATGGCGGTTATGATGCCAAATGCTTGCGTGCTCCTCTTCTCCGTTAAAGCTAGGGTTGGAGATGGTAGAATTTGGCGATTGCTAAAAACGCGAAATGTTCGCAAACGCTGAAAAAATGAGTAGTTGTGTGTTCGACGGTCGGTGCAGTACATTTCTGAAGGTTTTTCAATCTGCGATAAAAGATGAAATCGATCGCAAAATGCGAAATCACGTACAAAGTGCGATATGGTCGTGAATCAGCGATAGAATTGTTAAATTGCATCTTATGGTTTTCTTCGTGTTCGCTCTCTAACTAGCGATGCAGAATCGACAACAACAACAAAATAAGAACAATTGAAAAAACTGACCCTGAAAGGCTCAGGGTCATCTCAAGGGGTCTCGCCTTCCTCAGGAGGTCACGAAAAGAAGAGAAAACTGCTAAGCCTACGGCACACGCGTTACTCACGCTTTTATAATTGTTGAATTTTACAAATGACGTATGACAAATGACTTATTATAAATGAAATAATTGTAAACGTTGTCATTGCCAACAATAGTAGCTCGTAGTATACTATTGTTGGCAATGACAACGTTTACAATTATTTCATGAAAAATGCCAACGATAACACACCACAACACCTTATTATAAATGACTACGCATTAAATTAGTTTCCCTTATTTCCTGATTTTAATCCGAAAATTTGAAAAGTATTAAATTTTTTTCGTTTTTCATCTCAGAGTCCTCCGTTAATAATAATTTTCTCAACAAATGCTGCATAATGGTAATTTTTAATTTTTATATCGCAATAAAATGATATAGTCTTGTTTTCAAAATGTCATTTTTTTCAAATTTAAAGTGCTAATTTCCACCATCATTAGCTATGGTGCGTCTAAGATGTAGTTTGTAGTACAGGGCCCTATGCGTTTTTCCGACAGAGAAACAAAATTCATACTGGTATAAGTAATAATCCACATATTTGTTCTTACAAATATTATTTTGGCAGTTACGTAACAAACATATCGTGTTTACAACAGAATATTATTGTATATCCAAAGGATTAATTTATTTTCGTTGGAAGGCGCGAATCCCGTTGCTAGAACAGCCAACATTATGTTCTCACACTCTCCGATTAAGCATCGCACTGAGCTCGGTCATTACGCATTCCGCTTGTTGTTATGAGTGTGATCATTCGCCTAATTGCTTTTCCGGCAGTGGTGTGTCACGTTTTTGTTATTTTTGTCATCAACTTGATTGGTTCGAAACACCAGCTGTGAAAGCCTACAATGGCATCGCTGTCATTGAAGATCGTACTTACAGACTTAACGTCGTCCACGAAATAGTGGGTAAAGTTGTCGAAGTGAATGTGAACGAAAAATTATAAAAGCGTAATGCAATACATGAGTAATAATTATAGAGGAACGAGCACAGGGGAACAACCGAAACGCGTCTTTCAAACACGAAGTGCGATCAGACGGATTTGGCAACATTGCTGGTGATGATCCAACAATCGAAATGTTCCTCGCTGAACAAGCAAATTAATTCTTCGGGATTAATCCATACAATTATTTGTTGTAAGTGGTATTTGATACGCTTCTTTCAAAATTCATCGGTGTACAAGAAAAGTATCTCGAACATTTTCAATTTGCAGGAGCATGCTTTTAATTGAAGCGGAGGCGGCTTTTACTTTGAAAAGACGAGGATGTTTTGACCAGTATCTTGGCTGTTTTGTGGTCTAACATTATGCATTTTTTACGAGTAATAAAATAGTATTTTCTAAGTGCATTTCTTCACTTGACTCCAAAATGATTTTACGAAATGGATAAGAGTTCAGAATAATTCGTGGAATACACTGGGAGTTTATAACATCGTCGTTCCGCTCTTGGAGAAATGAGCTGCCCGAAACGTCACTCAACAACGAATCAGAATCCAACAACGTTACTCTTTGTTATTAAACATACATGTTCACGATTGTTTGAAATAGATTTTAAAACCCAGGTTAGGTTAAGTTGCCAAAAAGCCAGTAAGAACCTGCACGACTACATTAATATCTGTCCGACAATTGCTGGCTTTCTTCCGATGCGAGGCTGTTCCATGTACTACGAGTGCACAGAGTGGCGAACAAGATGACTGCGTCTCGGGCCAAAATTAGTTTCGTAATTTGTTGTTGGGTTTCGGCGTTTCCATAATGAAATGGAAATGGGTTGCAGTCTTTTGCAATTTTTTTGTGCGTGTTCTCGCGGTCTCGATGCCGTTTGTTTCATGTAGCGCTCTGGTTTCTTTCCGCGAAAGTTTTATATGATTCTTTGTTCCCTTACCCCACTTTTATGATCGTGCAGTCTCCATTTCTTTATTCATTATATTTATTTGTTGTTTACTTGTCTAATATCTTTCCTCTCTCCGCTTCTTGTACATTCTTTTACTCTCACTTTGACACGTCAGTTTAACTTATAGTATTTGTTCTCTCCTTTAATTTCCGTTCTGCACCTACTGTTTTTAAAATGTATTGTCCTAATCCTGTCGCTTTGGGCTTTTCTATTACTTGTAGATCTTGTGTGTTCTTGTCTTGTTCGTAATACACACTTGCAATATGCAACGTATATTTAGTGTTTCTATTGTTTACACCCCCAATTTAGGATTCTTTCATTTTTCTGTAATAGTATTTGCTTAAGAATTCCTACCCTGAAAACAAAGGCTGTTCATACAACAATTTCACTTGATCTACGTATTGGAATAATTACACAAACGTGAGATATGCATAGATATAACATTCTTGTTTTTTAGGTTTTCGAAAGTACGCGCATAATGTTACTCAGATTATTTATGCTTAAAGGTTCACAATGTGTCAAAATTAATATAATTTTTTCTTTTTTTTTTCGTTATGTTTTTTTTAAAAAAACAACTAATTATAATTTTTTGGAACTGTATGGCTGGGGTAGAAGCGTTTCCTATAGTGCATTTTGTAACGTTGTTTTGTAACCCTTGTTTGCAGTCCATGGAGCCACGTGATTAATTTTCCTCGTTTCTTGTTTCAGGTGAGTTCAGTGCTTCCTACACCCACTGCTGCTGTTCCATGGTTTGTTTGAGAGCTTTTGTAATATCATCGACAAGATGATATTTCTCTCTACGTTCTCGACATGAAATCCAATAAAACGTGAGTCATGATTGAACGAAAAAGTGGAGTTGTTTTTTAATAATCCTGTTTCAGGTTTGTATCTATGTGGAAAATGAAATGGTATCTTCCGTAATGTGAAATATGGAATGCTGAACATTCTGATTAATCCTCATTGTTAAACGAATTTCGATTTTTTTTAATGGTGAAAAGACTCGAACGTCATATGGCAAATTGTAGGGAGCATGACATTAAAATTAAATTAAAAAGATACTTAACATGCACAGTGCGCGCGCTTCTGTTGAATGGGACAGGCAGGTCAGAGATAAAAATGAAGGATTATAGGCACGATATCATCTAGTCGTTTGCCACGCACTGAAAAATGGTGATTAGACCTGTGTGTGTCGCACAGCCAGAGACAGAAACGTGTCAAAGTTGGCTGAATATCAGAAAACAGGATAATGGTGCTAATTATTTAGTATGTTTATAATATTCCTGACTCAAGCGTTCGAAGTGCCAAGAAAAGGAAACGCAAAAAACAAAATGATACATACTAGGAAAGTTCATTTTATGAAAAGCGAGTAACCAAGAATAAGGTTTGTTAAAGGTGCGTAACTTATCAGTTTTTCTTTTTAAGAAATATCCATTAGAGCTAGTTTGAATTCTTTTATCACTGTCTGGAGGGTAATTCTAGCAGCCGTCCACTTTGTTCGATAGTTTTCCGTGTTTTCTCCGTGCAGTACCATTCGAAAGCCGGAGCAGTATGTTAAGGCACGAAGCACGGACAGCGCGCAATCTTTCCTTCCCCATCCCTGTTCACAGACTACACAGACACAGACCCCATTACACTTCCAAACATCTAGAGACCGGTCAGGAGATTTGATCTTGTTTCGGCTGTGATGGCCCTTTCAAGGAGATATCTGTGTAACGTACGTGTAGATTGGCGCTGGATATTATGTTCCTGCGGGGGAGCCAGCGCCACCTCACGGAATATTACTTATGGGACTAAAACTAAGTAATCGGCGCTAAAGAATGAATCAGTTCGTTAGGTATTTCAAAAACCTTGACCCAAATTGTCGTTGGTGTGATGGTGCTTGCATTTATTGCGATATGTTTGCGGATAACTGTTACTCATTAACGCGCCTTCATTTAAGTGAATGTAATGCTTATATTTTCTTTGACGTCTACTGCCTATCATATAAAATCTTCGAAGTTCTGCGCAGAATAGATGTGAATCAGACACCGTATCAACGCCCAACCACTACCGCGTTCGCCACTAGGTAACAATACACACGTCTGTCGTATTCAATTGTTCCTTCTGTCTCTCCCGAAATGGAACAAAAATGGGTTCTCGTTAGAACGGAATTGTCTGAGTGTTGAAATTGGTGGGCACATAACCATGTTATTTTACATGTTCCAGGCGTGACAAGTCACCATGAGGAGTCCCTTTGAAAATCCACCGCCTCATCCCGGGTTTGAAACCGCGAAATTAATGCCCATATATTTATTTTATCGTGTAATTTCATTCGTACAGAGGCACGCCAGAACGTCACTTTAGTCGTCGAAACCATTGTCAACCGGCTGTCCTGTGTGTGCACATTAGCGTCTGCTGCTGGGCACTGTCGCCCGAGAGAGCACGTCTGGAGATAAAAATGAGGGATTAGGGGGAACGCGCGATAACGTCTGAAATTTGGACAGACACTGGGCGTGAAATGTGGACACAGCGTGATAAACATACACTTCGCGTGTTGGCAAAAAAGCGACTCAGCCCGACGGCCGAAGCGCGCGCTAACGGTGTGTTTTGAGTGGAAGTCCTATAGGACGAGGGTCATTTCGTAAGTAATTGCTTCTTTATTGTATCAGCGAATACTTGTATTCAGGAAAAGGAATAGCAATTCCCCCTCGTGGATTGAATATCACATGTGCTTCGCTGTGCTAATGCCAAATAGGTTTCTGGTCCCGATGCCAACGAATAGGGTGAATTGAAAGATTCGTAAAAAAAATACATTTAGGCCAAAAGAGAGGAATGTTCGTTTTTCTCACTTAATACCCTTTAAAATCATTCTCCAGAATTTACGCCCACCTTTACGCACGATGAACAGAACACGTTAAACATGTAAAACGTTCTTTGGGGGAGGGGGCTAGGCACCAAAAGAGGTGATTAATAAGCTTATTAAATTCCTACGAAAATGGAGAAATCGATTGGCATTATTTTCAGCTTACTGTTTGTGGAATATTCTGGATGAATTCCACAAAATTAGTTTTCTTCTCAAGGTTGGAAGGCATCCTTAGTGGTTGAAGCTAGTGAATAACTTCACTAACATTCTAACTTACAATAAGCTGTTTCGACTTGGTTAATCAAATTGACAATAGATAACATTCAATTTTCTATTGATAAACCGTTATTATCGATACTTTTCCCAAGAATGGACGAACCAGTTAATGTTTTATGAACTTACAAAATATAATTCTTTTTTTTCTCGTGAATATTCCGCTAGAAGTGCCATGCCAAGCTAGTTAAGTATTATTGAACGACAATTAAAATTTGATACATAATGATTCGGTTGTAAAAAAAAAAACAACACACAAGTGCATGCAATGCCCATACAAAACATGTTACGTACGTATACTGTACAAACAAAAGCAGCCGCGAACGCGGGCTACTTCAACTCATCTACGCCGCATTGAAAACAGGTTCACCAACAAAACCAACCCCTCCACCGCTCTCGAAAGTCCAGCGACACGTGCAACCCGCCCGCACCGCCTCTTCCGGGCCTCAAACCCACGTTCCGCGTGACTCACAGCGTCGAGTACACTTCTCCTCCATCCCCCTCCACACCCCTTCCCCCCCAAAGCGCAAACAAAGAGGAGGGGGAAGCAGTGAATGGCACGGGGAACGTAACCGCATCTGGAGTACGAACCCGGAACTCCCCCTTCTCCCCCCACCCCCGCCGCCTCCGCGAGACGATAATGAAAATACCCGCAGAAAGCGGCTCGAAGCGGCGTATTACGGGCGCGTATACATACGTAATAGGAGACGCTTCTGACGAGCCGGGTGGCGAAGACAATAGACAAGCGGGGAGAGGGGAGAAAGGGGGGCTCAGAGGCGATGAGCAGTTCGTCGTTCGAGGGTGGGTTTTGGTGGGAGGGGTGCGTCTTTGCCTGCAGCTGGGGTCGAACCCCGGTGTAGACACTAACCGCATCTGGAGCACGTACGCTTGAAGTGCACGGCACACAGCTGAGGTTCGTAATGCGAAGAATCTTTTGTCTTTTAATTCTCCACTAAGATGCGTATGACCCGAGGACGAAGGCTTGCTTTTACTTATGTAAGGTCGCTTTTCAACTACTAAGGTCGTATAGCGACCACTGGAAGTAACGTTGGGGATAACGGTAAAGGAACTCGGAAGCACACAAACATCCATGCCTCGGACGAGATTCGAACCCGCGATTCTTCAGGCACGAGGGACCTACTGCTCTTCACCCTTCCAGACCGGCAGCAAAGGGTTTATTTCAGTTAGAAAAGACTCAGTGACAATTGCATGCGGTGTTAGCGGTGGGGAGCGGAACTGTGTTATGGTCCAGATGCCAAAAATAATGTAACTCGAAGTTTTAATGGCGAGTGATTATCTGCAGTATTGCTTTGTGAAGTTGGCTAATCTAGTAGCTGTCGATTCTCTAAGTAGCTTCTAGAATCTAGATCTGAGAAGGTGGTTGCGGTTTGCCTGCAGCTGGGGTCGAACCCTGAAGTATTCATGTGGAGTACAAGGCAAACAGCAGAGGTTCACAGAGCGAGGATTCTTTGTGTTAATTCTATCTTAAGAGGCGAATGAGCTAAGAGCGAAATTGTAGTTGTGAAAGGAGATTGCTTTCGGATTTGAAAAGGAAAGGGATCAAAACAACCGCTGCCTATGCTGTCGTAGGCTGGAAGTAAGGGAAAGCATGTTCTAGTACAAAAGTAAAATACCTTTTGGAAATCAAAAAATGAAAGTATAAATGAAATACTCCTTATTTTAGCAGTAAATTAATTTTTACTTTATTGCATTGTGAATTTGTTGACAACTTAGTGGTTTCGATATCTTCCACTGTCGTTGCAGTGTACCTGCAGCAGGACTCGAACTAAGGAGTACTTGGGCGCAGGAGAAGGCAAACTGCTAAGGTACATAAAGCATGTGACCTAATGGCGAATTACGAGTAGTTTTGAAATGGGTTTATGTTTGTATTTGCCCTGGAACGGAGGAAAAAAATCTGGATCCAGTGTTGGTTGGGAGAAGGAGACTATGCTTTTGCCTTAATGGAAATTTTGTTTGTTACAAAAATTAAAATATTACCCGGTACAGAATTATTAATCCTGTGCAGATTGAAAGTTGTTCCGTTAAGCATGATACTTGCGGACACGTATAGATAAAACTGGGCGTCTGTGAACGTCTCTTGAGACAGATTTATTATTTCTGCGGGTAGGTTTACACAACCCTGTGGTAGAACACTACAATTTACATATGGCAATTAAACATTATACGTTCATACCCATGCAGAAGACGCCTTCATATTACGGTTAGGGTCCTTCTTCAGGTGCCTTCGTAGTATAATTATAGGGAGATGACTATGAGAACGGACCCCTTTGACAACTACTACTTGGCCACTGCTGGCAGTATAACTGCAAGTTCAGTCCATGCAATTATTTTGTCTATGCGTTTGTGTATAGATTGTTCATTTATAAATGACTTCATCACTCTGTCTTGCAATGCAATCGCCCTGCATGTCGTTCATTTGTTTCTCGACCTGAAAGTGTGGTCCCTTTTTATTGTAACTCTGCATAGATACGAGACACTCCAACCAGTATGTGTAGAACAAAACGTCTTTGAAGTTCGCAGAAACACGCTCAAACTAGTACCAGGAAAACTGGGTGTCTGTGGGTACATCCGGGGTATAGTTAGTCACGAGACGCTCGAAACACTGTTGGTAGAAACAAGGTGTGGGGTGTCTGTAGGCGCCTTCGGTGCGTGGTTAAACAGTTGAACCTCGACACGCGCTGAACTGGTCGAGGTGGAAAAACCGCCTCGTATCTCGAACGCGTTCTGCCGACCCCAGATCAGAAGAGCCCGCGAGTGTATTAGTGTCTTGTGTATGGTCGAATATCCGCCCCATTCGGACGTAACGGGTAACCGCAGGTCGGCTGGATAAAAGCCACTAGAACGACGAAGAATCCCGAACGCCTGTTTAGCTGTGACACTTCCACGCAATGCTACAACCCGAAGTCATTGGAGCTCGAACTGCTGAATAGCGATGCAGGGCTTGCGCAACGGCGTTGCTCAACAATACGTATCGGGGAGCGCGCGTGTGTGTCTGCAAAAATGGGGCCCCAAGGTCGGGCTCCCCGCTGCTGCCGCTGCAGCCGATGCGTTACTGCAGCGAGCGGCGACGCCTTCGCTGCAGTATTGCGGTGAGAGACGGGAGACGCGTCGACCCGCCTGCCGCCGCGCGATTTAAAAGGAGTTTTTTTTCTTTGTTCTGTTTTTTTAATTGATGTTTTTTGGAAACATCGATTTATTGAAGCAGATGTTTTTAATATCTGTGTTTTGTACTCGATATTTTTTTCCGATGGTTTCTTTGTAAATGAAAAAAAAAAAAAACAACAAAAAAAAACAACAACCATAATTACAAGTTTGAAAAAGTTAAAAATATGAAACAATAACTGATGGTAGCATTGTCAGATTATGTCTTCAAACCCAAGGAACGGTGTCTGTGCTACCTTCATTGAGTAGACTACTATCATTCGCGTAAGATGACTCCAATGCCCTGCTAGCTTTTCAACATCTCTTGTATTTCACACATAAAGAGGCGATTGGCGCATGCGCCCATAGGGTAGGGCCTCCCCCAGTCTTTCCCATACTCTTTTTCGGGGATCTGATGACTGACCCTTCGAGATGACGTTGGGCGAACGATAGTTTTGTCAATTATTATTTTTGTATTGTTGTTCGTTAACTCGTAATCATAAATTGATATACACATTATTTTTTGCGGATGAATTTAATTTTAGAGGATACTAAACCAGCTTTAAAATATCGATGTTCAACAATCGGTATTTTCTGTGTTCATTGTTAGACAATCAACTTGGATGTTCAACAATTAATGGTATTTTCAGTGCTAGTTCATTGTTACACGATCAACATCGATGGTATTTGGTTGACCTATTATTAACATCGTTGTTTTAATTTTACTACGCCAATTTCCGTCTGCCAGCATGTGTTTGCACATTGTTCCTCCATCTTCGGCCGAACAAAATTTCGGCCATAATCGGCTTCACTTTACCCACCGCCTTGGCGATCTCGGCCGACAGATAAAACCGCCGATAATTTCGGGCCGCTTTTGTCTCGTAGATGGGGCCGTAGTGCGCCGTCAAGAGGATCCCCCCCTCCCCCTCCACACCGGCTTGCGTTATGCGGCGGCGTGCCTGGCCTGGCCTGGCCTCGCCTAGCCAGCGCGCAGCGGGCGATAAGCGCGGAATTATTGCCGTCCGTCTGGTCTGGAGACGAGGACGACGTCGGGCGTAGATAGCGCGCAACGTGGTCGCCGTACGAACCACCTTTTCTCCTCGGGGACACCGGTCGCTCCGCGGGTGGGGTCGCAGGAGGTCGGTGGGTATGGCACCTCGTGCGAACTGTGCGCATGAAACAAAATGGGTTATCAAAGTTAGTGGCGGACCCAGTGGCCCAAGCCCCTCTTCCTCCAACCTGGCCTAGAGTTTGCGTTTGTTATCGTCTTTTATTTGGAAATAAAAAAAGGATTTTTTATCGTTAGAATTATTTAATTATTTTAAAAAATATTAATAGTATCATATATAAACTACAAAAATAATATACAACATAACAATTTTTATTTCAACAAAAATCAATGATAGCACACTTCAAAATAATCGGCTGGATCCGTTCCTGATCGAAGTACGCTAGATCCTCGTTAATTCGATCCTCTTTAACCCGAGTTCGGGCTGGGAGAGGTTGTTCAGGGCATCAACTGATGTCACTGCAGTGCCTCTGACCGAGAGGTTCTAGATTCGAGTCCCGACGATGTCAGGATTTTCGGCACTGGGTAGACAGGTTGAATTCTAGTGGGAGGCCGGTCTGATCGGAAGTGTTTTCCTGGTTTCTCCGAGGAACCAGGCGAATGCCGGAGCAGTACCCTCACAAACCGACCGCGAGCATCAACACCCCTCCAGGACAGTAAATATACTACACTTACGGGAATAGTGGCCTTAGAAGTTGATGCGCCGTGAATCACTTATCAATCAACCGGGGTAAAGATAACTCGGACCAGTTTTTGAAGGGAAAAACTGTTTAGCGTAGTAAATGAAGATTTATTTTACAGATGACTCACTTGATCAGTAGGTATATTACTCGAATTCACTTGCAAGTGGTAGAGTTCATTGCCCTCACCTCGCCAGCCAAACTTCTTCCCTTCCCTTCGTGCGACGTGTCTCTTGCAGAGAGGTAAAGGGGAGGGGAGGAAGTTGCTTTGATGATACATTTTTAGGCCGTTTATTAGTTGCAACAGATTAGTTGGAGCGGATGTTTTTTGTGGACAGTGTAAAGACAAATTTCCAAAATTTTCCTATTAATCGCACAAACAATCTCTAGTATTGTATTTCAAGGACAATTATGAAATATATCCGCGAAACTTTAGTTTTTTAACCCGTGTTCCTTATTGCAACAACAATTAACTAATGGTGGGAGAGGTTGGGGAGGATGTGTTTACAGAGGTCTCCGCACCGAACTGTCTTTTCCCAACCCGCGGCCTCCCCCTTGCCGGTCCGGCGAGCAGGGCGGCGCGGCGGGCACACGGGTCAGTCGTCACAGGTGGTGGCCGAAGGTGATATCGGCGCTCTAGTGCTCCGCGGGGCGTCGTAGTTCAGGGAGCGCCGTTCTCCGCGCGGCGCCGCTGCGCCCAGAGGGCTGGGTTCGACTCCTTCCGCAGATGCGCCTTCGCGGCTCGACCAGGCCCACGAATTCCGCCACGTTGCTTGGTGGGTGTGATTGTAGGGTGAACGAGTTGAGTATTGGACCAAGGCATTTGACCCGTATGTGTAGTGTTTGTTTATAGCAGATTTGTATCAGTTACTTCTCGGAATGCCTTGTGAGGTGTGCTACATGTAATATCATCGGATTCCTTAAAAAAAAGACGTATTGAATGAATGGAAAGGTATGGTGCGCCAGGTCTCCCCGCACCGCACCGAACCGAACCGAACCGAACCGAGTCGGGAACTCCTATTACAAATTGTTGACAGCAGCAAGGTTACTGGGAAACAAGTGAAGGGAAGAATACTTCCAGCATCTGTTATGATTGTTGATGAGGACGCAGTTAACGTTTTCTTTTGTTACAAGCTGCAACTAGTGCTACCAATATCATTTCTGCCCGCGAAAGTTTTGCTGTACCAATTTAAACTTCTTCTATTCGAAACTTTGTCCAGTATGGTCCAAATTTGTTCTCACCATCTTGAAGAACAGATATTTTACTTTCATTTAAAATATTTCTTTGGGGGGAGGGTACTTAACCGTGCTCGGCACAACGAACGTACTATGTTATGTTTGTCATAACAGCGTAGGTGCTCGCGCGTTGTTGCCGGGGCACGGCGGCGGCGGCGGCGGTGGCGGTGGCGGTGGTGGTGGCGGTGGTGTCTCTGGCGAGCGTCCAAGAGCGATGCCCGGCTAAGGCCACGGTCGTCGTCCGCCCCCGCAGACGCCGCCCCCTCCCCCTCCCTCCCCTTTGCTCTGTGCCTCGGGCCGCGCCGTGAACTACGCGCAAACGATCAAAGAAGCTCGGAAGCCACGATTCACAAAATACGTTCGCTCTTGGAGGGAGGATGGCCCCACGACTGTGACAATAGTGATGAGGAAGGAGTTTCAGAAAAAAATTAAATTAATTATTAATTGTCTTCAAAGTGTAAATGTATACTAAAATTAATCGAAATTTATCTCCTGTTTGAATTTAAAATAATGTTGGAATATGTATGAAGCACCCAGTTTCTAAGTTGAACTTTTATTTAATCCAGGAAGTGTGAAGGTGGATATGAAAAGTTTCTCTAGGAGGAGGCGTTTGAAAGTGTTGATTGTTGTTGCAATAAGGGGGAGGGCCTAAAATAGCTAACGTTAAGTAATTTACCATCAGTTGATAGAGTTGCGGCGAATTTGACCTCATTTGTCTTCAATCGTGGACCGATTGATTGATTGATTGACTCATTTATTGGAGTTCGAGCACCTCAACAGCTAAGCTAATTAGTCCCGCAAGTGAAGTGCATGCTTTTATCTTGGGAGGGAGCGGAGTTCTTCTCCAGCTTGATGGCAAGACGGCTTGACGGAACCAATGTACACGTCGACATGCAGGGTTTTCCCCAACCAGGTATCTCCCACTAGCATGGCGCCGCCTTGGCTGGGTCATGCCTTGAGCTCCCGACTGGTCTCCCGGCATGTGTGGTAGTGTAGTGCATGTGTGTGTGTGTGTGTGTGTGTGTGTAAGTAGGAGGTGAGAGCAGGAAAAGGAATGGAAAGGAAAGATCGCGCGCGGTCCGTTTGTTAGGGTACTGCTCCGCATTCGCCTGGTGTTGAACAGAGAAACTACGAAAAACTGCAGATCAGAGCAGCTGGCCTTTTGAATTCTCCTCTAAAAATAGTGGACCGAATGATGTTCGTGAATAACTGACGGACATTTCAAACACGTGCAACGCACCCGTCACTCTAAGCAGGATTGCTAGTAATGTTTAATTACACTAATTGGTCCCCGGTGAATAGACGTATTTTTTTCTGTTCCGTTTGGTTTTATATCCGCGTCGCTTTCATCGCCTGAATATTCCGTCTTTCGTACCACTTTCGTAATTTCTTCCGTCGCGTCGGAAGCAAGCTGTTCTTCCCCAGCGCCGAACAATGCCTGGTTCCAAGAGGGCCGAGGAAAATACTTGGCTACTCGCGGCGCCTCGCGTCTTACGAGCGTCTCGACGCCGAATTGGGCTCGGTGCATTTCGTCCACTCCACGTACTACAAGCCACCACCTCGAGCTGCTGTTTGGAGGCAGGCAGGCAGGCAGGCAGGCAGGCGGGTCCGGGGAGCCCATTGTATGAACCCAAGAGTGCCTCTTTTTTTGCGTCTTTTTTGAAACGTGTGCTTTTTTCCCCTCTCTTCTGTTTCGTTTCGCGTTGCTTTTTACGCTCTGCGTTTTCTCTGTTTTCTTGCTACGGTGGCTGCGGGCTTGTTGGGAACTGAGTGGACCGGAGAGAAAAGGAACGTGCATGTTGCAGTGTCTTCTCTTTATTAGTATTGGAAGTCGCTCGATTATGGTTAAATATTCGTTTAATGTTCTAATCGCATAAAATAATTTAATTAGATCACCATTTTATTACTTGATGCTTTTTGTTTCTTTATTTTATAATTTGATGGCTTTGTTTTATTTTTTTAACTTTCAGCGCACATTTTCACATCTTATATTTTTTCGTCTTTTCAGTTTTACTCCGTGGCGCTTTTTACACTCTGCTCTTTCTCTGCGTTTTCTCCGTGGATACTTTGCTATGGTGAGAGCGGGCGTGTTGGAACTGAGGTGATTGGAGGGAAAAGAACGTGCACATTGTCTAATATTTCGACATCTTTAGACCGCTTAATTTTCGAACAATTTTCCTTGTTGACAGTTGAGATGTGAATATCATAGGTACCCTGTTGTTGGCAGTCTTCCTCGTCACATCCTGCTTTTACCTGTTGGAAATTTTGTTCAGTTTCGTTTCTGTTATTTTTTTGCACACGACGTAGTAATAGTGGCTATTGTACTAAAATTAGAACTGTCATGTCTCTCCTTGTATAAATGTTTGTTTGTTTTTATAGTCCAAATTTTTTTTTCATGAGACTGATGCTGGCTCTTTAGTAGTGACTCAGACAGTGAAAGCGTGTTTTAGAACTGTCGTGAGGATATGTAGGTGGTGCTGATATGTCACACCTGGGCCAAGCCCTGGCACCCCTGGCGAGACCTCGAAAACAAGGGCGGTGTTCGAGTATTCTTTTTGTACGAGGAAAAGTACGTGCATATTCTTTAAGGAAAGGCCACGGAGGCAGCGGCCGTCTGGAGCCGTCGTTTGGACACGTGCTCTTTATCATGCGCATAGTATCTGGTTCATTGCGAAGTGAACAAACTAGTATAAGAAAGCTTGCAGTGTGCGGCTAGGGTGGATGGATTTGCGAACGCAGAGAGAAGTTAAATGGAACAGGAGTGAAAACAATGTGCGATTTAAATTTGTGTTTGGTGTAAATTCATTGCAATGATTCTCTTTCGGAAGAAACCATACTTCAGAAAAAATAATTTCATGTTTAAGAAGAAATACATTCTTAGGGACTTTACCAGGGGCACCTTTTACTTTTACCGAGGGAAGGAGCCCGTACTCAGTAGCCAAGTTTGCCTACGCTGACCGCTTGCAATCCTCTCTTTTTACTCTTAGAGAAGGAAAAGACGTGAAAGAGAGCGTGTTTCTCGCGCCACGCCACCTGGCACGGTTAAAACAATGGCTGGGTAAAGTCGGGCAAGTGAGCAAAGTGCGCTCCAGGAACTGAACCGCATGTGCCAACAGCCCGGCTACATTTAGGATACGGACGAGAATCTTTTTCGGCGCTTCGTAATAGCTAGGGATGACAAAAGAACATGATGTTTTAAAACATCGGTATTTTTGATCAGAAGCGTTGATATATTAACATCGATGTTTTGTGTTCGATGTTTTCTTCACATCGATATATTTTTCCAAACACGTAGATGTCACAAAAAATCTGATGATATAAATAAAAATTTCAGTTTTTTATTTTATTTATTTTATTTTATTTTGAATTGCTCAAAATCAACAGCCACTGACACCTATCACTGTGGTCGATGTTTAGACAGATATATCTTTATGGTTACTTTTTTTTCAGGATGTCTCGCTGTATTATAATTTTAACAAAAAATCTATTATGTTTCATGCGCAGATATAAAGAGCAGAGATAGATATTCCTTAATTACATTCGATAAATATTATTTTTAACATTTTATGTGACCAACAATAAAATATAACGTATTTAAGTACAATAATTGTTGTATAAGTACCTGAAAACAGGATGGGAAAATACCACCTGTTTATCATGGTTAAAACATCGATGTGTTTGTCGATGTTTTCATTGACACCGAAAACCTTTTGAGTAATGTATTGAAATATCGATGTTTGGATGAAATTGGCCATCACTACGTGTTGTACAACTCGTAAGAAGCTCGTAAACTACACACAGGCTAAAACACACTTTCGGGAATGTTTTACATGAACCGGTTTACTCGCTCGAGTAAACGCACTTCTACGACCACAAGCGTGTAAATTGATTTCTTTTTCGGACGCGTCAATAGCTAATGTCATTAGTCCCGTGAGTGTAGTGCAAGTTTTCATCGCGGGGGGGGGGGGGGCTGGCGAGATTCGGCGTCGACCTAAGTCGGCCTGCGGGAATCTTCCCTAAGAAGCTGCGTCTCACCCAACCCAGACAAGCTCTAAGCTTCCGACAAATGTGTTTGCATGGGTCCAATGTCTATAAAATGAATCTACCTAAATTGGAATTTGACAATTTCATATAAAAAAATCTGTAGGTTGTTGAAGAAGGGCCAGGCTCAATATTCGATGTTTTACAGAGTAGTCTTCTTACACCATCGAAATAACAAAACAATCGTTGGCCAATGTAAAGAGCGATAGTGAAATCAACAGTTATTGGGGCACCTGTTCATTAATTCCCCCCCGTCCCCTCCCTCAAGTAAAAGACAAAAGACTGGATTTACAGTCCCCATGCGCGCTCGCGGTGGGCAGTCGGTCGCGGGTTCGCGTTGCGACACCCAGCTCTCGACCTCTCTCGACCTCGTGGGTTCCCCCCATGTCCGTGAACGGCGAGTCTCCGTAAAAGACGGCGCTGGCTCGCGTGGGCGCCAGACAAGGAAGCGGGCGGCGACGACGGCGGTAGACTAGCCGCCAGACACGGCCGCCGCCGCCAGGTATATAAGCAGGCAGATGGTATCTGTCCCCTCCCACTTCCCACAGCGACGCCACGCCCCCCTCCCGTCGCCGCCGCCGCCGCCGCCCCCGCCCCCGCCCCCGCCGCCCCCCACCCACCACTACCACCGCTCGCGCCGCGTGTCTCGACACGGTGAGCGAAGCCTCCTTCCTCCGCCCGCGGTCTTAGGCCCGCTTCACACGGCGCGGCAGCCGCGCGCTTCGTTCAAGGAGCATAGCTCTTCCGACGCAGCCACCGCCGGAGCCACCGCCGGAGCCACCGCCGGAGTCACGGCCGCACCGCCGCCCGCCGTGGAAGGGGGTGGGGTCTGGAGGGGTAGGTTTCGCCGACCCTCCGGCGACGACGAACAAAGGGACCCGAGCAGGTAGAACGCCGCGACCGGCGGCACAGTGAGAAGGCTCCCATTTAAAGCTGTGTTCTGCTAGCGGTGGCGCGCGGCCCCTCGTGCGCTTCTGGTGGCCGAAGTTCGGCGTCTGCTGCCGCAGCAGCCGCCACCCGCTGCACGTGGGAAGGCCTCCATTCAAACCAATGCTCTGCTACACGGCCCGCTGCTGCGTGGCGCGCCACGCGCTGCACGTGGGAAGGGGCCCTTAGCGGCGCAGGGACCAGGAAGGAAACGTTGATGCGCGGTCGCCAGTCGCGCAAGCCCAGCTGTTCCTCGTGTGCGCATCCAGAAAGCGAACTAGTGGAGCTACAAAAGCACATACTTTCTCGCATTATTTCTAACTACTCTGCTATATTATATAGAGATGTTACTATAAGAAAGGGCCGCTTTGACAGCTACTGCTACTACTACAGACAACGACTGCTACAGCTACTTTGGTTAGCCGCTGCTGGTAACAAAACTACAGGTACTAATTTTGTCAGTGCGTCCGTTTACACTTGGCTCATATGCTAATGTCTTCATCGTTCCTCCAAACTTGATGTTCCTCGGTCGATCTGAATGAGCTCGTGGCTTTGGGAGTTTCAATCGAATATTTTGATTTTTGAGAGTACTCTACATCGTTCGAGCATTTACGTTTTTGTGCGTCGGCGCATCGTTCATTTGTTTCGTCGCCACTCATACCGCTACTCCACAGAAGAGCCGCAGGGATCCAACTTGCGCCGACGCAAAGAAACGTTAATGTTCGAACGATGTAGAGTACTCTCAAAAATCAAAATATTCGTTTGAAACTCCCAAAGCGTCGAGTTCATTCAGATCGGTCCAGGAACATAAGTTTTGGAGGATATCGGCTAAACGGTTTTGGCGCCTGCCTTGACCACAGATGGAAAGACAAACGTTTTGTCGTCAGGTGATGTTTCGGTATCAAGGACCCATAAAACATGGATTCTGGCTACACCACGTGTTAAAGGAATTCTTTTATATATTTAGGAACAGGATTTATCCATTTTTTGGTTACCAGGGGCCGGCAGTAAGAGTTTTTCTGCCGAAAATTCGCGCACGATTACTTAACTCTCTCTTCTTAGGAAGTGTCTTCGTATGGGCGAAAAACTAAAATGAACACAGTGTAGGATGTGCATTGCCTGAGGTAGGAGAGGGAGAGCAACTACATTTCGTGGGCGCCTTTTCCATTAACGCTTTTACTTTCTTGCCCTTACTTGTACCAAGATTTAGTATTGTAATCGTGGATCAGAAAACGGCGAATTCTTTAATTACATATGGTGTTTCTTATAAATAAATCAAACATACAATGAGAGGTTCTTAATATGAAGCAATTTCTCAAATTATAAGGTTTAGTAGGGAAACTGAGACAATGCACATATTTAAGGAAATGGAATGTTTGTTTACATAAGGTTACGGAGCCCGTTTAAGATTTTTAGACAATTTTTTTTTATTCCTGACCTCCCAGTATGAAGCTTTATTTATTTACACTGCGAAATAAGAGTTGAGTTCAGTTTGCTTTCGAGTCTCTTTTATGTTTGTCGCCACCCGTATCCGCTCCCGAGAGACTACCCAAGAAGAATGTGGAATGGACTCAGAAGTACCCGACTGATTATTTGCTTAGGATAATTTTTTATATTCCATTTTGACATGTATTTATTTTTCCTAGATCTGCCAGTATCTGGTCATTCATTTTTTGAAACAAGTGTTGGATTCAATTTGTGGAAGCTTTCGAGCCTCTCCTAATGTTTATTACGTCGCATCTCGTCTCGTGCAGTCGCTCTCAGCTGACAGAATCGTATCGGACTTCTACGTGTACATAGAATCGTATCGGCATTCATGTGCCCAGAGGTGGAGGAAGAGGGTTTTGCATCTGACTCGTAGAATCACCTGACGTACCTTCGTGATTCTTGCGAATAATTACTAATCGTATGTCGGAGTTACTCTAAGAACGGACCACCTTGTCAGGTCGAGAAACACATGAACGTCACGCGGGCCGATAACATGGCAAGAGACAGTGAGAAACCTATTTACAAATGAGCTTTCTGTAAACGAACGCAGTGACAAAATGAGAGCTTAGGCATAACTTGCTTGCCAGCAGCGGTCAAGCAGTAGCTGTCAAAGCGGTCACTTCTTTTAGTAAGAGATCAAGGAACGTAAATGAATGCATGTTCCTATGTATTTGCACAAACATTTATTTATATCTTATTTCATTATTTCAGTATTTAACTTCATGTTTTACTTGTTTATTTATTTTGGTGCACGATCTACCAGCATCACGCTATTTATTCTTAGAATCATGTGTTGACTCCGGTGTGCCGAAGCTTCCGATCCCCTCCCTCGTTGTGTCTTATTTCTTTATTCGCGTACTTAATTGCATATTTGTTTTCCGTATTTATTTGTTTATTTTGGTGTATTTGGTTTGGCATATTTTGGTTTGGTGTCTACTTGCATGACGCTATTTATTCTTGGAATTAGTGTTGACTCCGGTGTGCCGAAGCATCCGAGGCCCTCTCTCTCGCTCTCCTTGTGTTTATGTCCCGTCCCGTCCCGTCCGCCGCAGCCGCCGCTACTGAGTGACAGCGTGTCGTATCGGCGCACGGTTGTGTGTCGGCGAGGCGGATGGTGAACGGGGCCGGGGACCGGGAGGGGGCGTGGTCGGGGTGCTTCCGATGGGCTTCTGGGAACCGCCGCGACCCGCCGGCGGGGGTGGGGCGGGGGGGGAGGGGGGAGGCGCGCGACGCTCGCGCGATCGTCCGGAAGCGCGACGCACGTGTGTTGAATGCGCCGTTGTCGTCGGGCGCGTCGCCACGCACACAGTCAGCCCGAACGCTGTAAGTGTACGAGTTATTTAGTCGTGCACTTGACGTAAATCAGCTGTTCCTTTTTCTTCCAGTCGGCAGCTTATAGTACGATTTATTTTGCCGTGCATTTGACATGAATCAGCTGTTCCTTTTTCTTCCAATCGGCAGCTTATAGTATGATTTATTTAGCCGTGCATTTGACATAAATCAGCTGTTCCTTTTTCTTCCAATCGGGAGCTTATAGTACGATTTATTTTGCCGTGCACTTGACATGAATCAGCTGTTCCTTTTTCTTCCAATCGGGAACTTATAGTATGATTTATTTAGCCGTGCATTTGACATAAATCAGCTGTTCCCTTTTCTTAAAATCGGGAATGTATAGTATGATTTATTTAGCCGTGCATTTGACATAAATCAGCTGTTCCTTTTTCTTCCAATCGGCAGCTTATAGTACGATTTATTTTGCCGTGCACTTGACATGAATCAGCTGTTCCTTTTTCTTCCAATCGGGAACTTATAGTATGATTTATTTAGCCGTGCATTTGACATAAATCAGCTGTTCCCTTTTCTTAAAATCGGGAATGTATAGTATGATTTATTTAGCCGTGCATTTGACATAAATCAGCTGTTCCTTTTTCTTCCAATCGGGAGCTTATAGTACGATTTATTTAGTCGTGCACTTGACGAAAATCAGCTGTTCCTTTTTCTTCCAATCGGGAGATTATAGTACGATTTATTTAGCCGTGCATTTGACATAAATCGGCTGTTCTTTTTTCTTCCAATCGGGAACTTATACTACGATTTATTCAGTCGTGCACTTGACGTAAACCAGCTGTTGCAGTTTCATCCAATCGGAAGCTCACATGTCTCTAAAGTGAAGTTCAAGCTCCTGATTGGATGAAACCGTGAACAACTGATTTACGTCAAGTGCACAATTATATAAGTTCTAGTATAGTGGTTTTCACTATACATCGATTTGTTTACAGTGTCGTTTGTCAGATCATCAGTTGATACGGTGATCATTTCATCTAATCGGGAAATGAAACGTCACTGCGATGACGTCATTATGGTAGGTTGCTAGGAATGCGACATCGATTTTTCAACGTCGACGTTTTTATGAAATCATCGATGTGTTTAAACGGGCAAAGTTGGCTCAGGACATCAACTGATGACGCAGTAGTGCGTCTCACCGGGAGATCCTATAGGGTTTCACTTCCCACTGTGTCAGGATATTCGACACTTGTTTGACAGCTGTGTAGAATTCAGCTGCTGTCTGAAGAATAATTCCAGCGGCCGACTGCTCTCATCAGTAGTTTTCCGTTTTTTCTCAGATCGCCACCAGGTGAATGCCTCAGAAGTACTGTAAAAAACGGACCAAGGGCCGCGCGCGATCTTTCCTTCCTCTTCCTTGTCCTTTTTTTTGTCTTTTGTCCTCTCCACAGTAACCCTGTGAAGAAGGGGAATTTATTATCTATAAATGTTTTTATATTATGCTGCCTTGCGGCTTAAGCAGCTACAGGCGGGGCTTTTTCTTACAACTAATTTACAATCTAGACCTAAAGTTATCTTAATTGCACTTTGGCATTACTAACTTACACTAAAATCATTTTTGTAATTCTATTTTATATATTCTACGTAAATTGTATTTTGTATTGTTGGTAAATTGTTATTATTATTATTTTTCTACATTCACACATCATTCATACTAGTTTCATTATATACATAACCATTCATTCTTCCCATTCATTCGCACTTCACTCGCACTCCACGCTTCTTCACTTCCCACTTCACTGCACTTTGTCCTATCCTCATCCCTCACTTAGACACTCAGTCACATGAACTACTAACACCCATGTCGAGAGACCACTTGGCAGTTTCCAACTTATCCTGGCTGGGGCGGTGCCCCGCTTGTGGTGAGATACCTGATTGGGAACATTGCCATACACTGTCATCCAATCGGGAGATTCGTCACTATTTGAATTTTTGGTATTGAAGTTCCCTATTGGATGACAGTGTCCCCATCTCCTTCCAGCTCGTGACCTTGAAGGTACACTACATTTAAAATCGGAGTGTAGGTTCTTATGTTGTAAAGAGAAGGTATTGTAAGTCTTTTGCGGGAATTGGCGATGTTTCGTCAAAATAATTCATGTTTCGAGTCTCTGGTTCAGAAAAGTGGATAAATCTTGTTCCTGTATGTTATAAACGACTTTCTCTAACTTGTTATGTGACCAGAATACATATTTTGTGGGTCCTTGAAAGTGTGAAATTGGTTTATGGCTAAACGTCTGTATGTCTGTGCGTCTGTCCATCCATCGGTGACGGTGGAGAAGAAAGATATTTTATTTTTATGTTCATTGCGAGTCTCGCCATCGTCTTGACAAATGCGCCAGAGCTAGTCAAGTTGACCGGACCAAAGCGATTTCTTTTGCTAATCTAGATGGTTTGACACCTTCATATAGTAGGCAGTGAAATTTGCTAACAGCTGTTTTGAAGGCTGTACGTGCGATGAGCACGGGGATATTGGCTCTTGGCAGGAAGAAGTAATCCATCCCCATAACTCGGGAGCATAATAACTAAGTTTATTATGTCTTTTGTTGATTGATTGATTTGATAAAAAGCGCGACGTTTAAGGACATAAATCCCGTAAATGTAGTAAATGTTTTTATCGCTGGAGGAGTCTGTCATCTTCCCCCGCTGGATGGTGAGATCCGGCGCCGATCTATCGTCGGCTAGTTGCGTTTTCCCCTATCAGGTATCTCCCTCCAGCGGGTCACCGCCCCCATCCGGGACAATCTCTAAGCTCCCCACTGGTCTCCTGACAAGTGTGGTAGTGTAGTACACTAACTAGTGTAGAGAGTGTGTTTGTTAAAGGATGATGATAGGACCAAGAAAAGGAAGGAAATATCACGCGCTGTCCTTAGCCTACCGATCAGAGCAGCTGATCGCTAAAATTCTCTTCCAGACAGCGACTGAATTCTATCTACCTATGTATTATCCACGCACGTTTTCTTGAGTCCTCATTTCGTTAGATGCTAGTGGGAGGTTTGATTGTTTGATATAGCCAGGACCATTAAATGAAATCTGTAGATCGTTTTTCGATGCAAACTACTTTTCTATTAGACAGCAGCAAATACTTCTGGTTATCAGAGTTTGTCAACAAAACTTGTTGCTATCATTTATTTCGAATTCAACTCATATTAGTAAAGGAGTGGGGGCAAATACTTCTGGTTATCAGAGTTTGTCAACAAAACTTGTTGCTATCATTTATTTCGAATTCAACTCATATTAGTAAAGGAGTGGGGGCTGGGGGTAGGTATGCCAGGGCACAAGAAAACGTGCGCGTACAATAGCATCCAGCTTCCGCGAGGACTCGATCGCTAGACCCTCCCGGTCAGAGGCGCTGCCGTGACATCAGTTGATGCCCTGAGCCACCTTGGCCGGTTGTGGCCGCGTGGGGAGCACTGCGTTGGGTCGGCGCGGCGCAGCAATTCGCAGAAGCGACGCGGAGCTGCGCGTGGCGAGAGCCCGGTGGGTAGGGGAGGGGGGAGAGGTGTTAAGTCGTGCGCAGCCTGTCGCGGAATGAACGAGTTGACATGCCGGTACGCAGCTACCGTGTCGCGCGACGGTATAACGCTGATGTAATGCCGTTCGGCTCGTGGGCAGAGGTGTCGCATTTAGAGGCTGGGAAAATCTGTAATACGAAACGTCAAAAATGTACATAAATATGTAATGGAAACGATAAGAATAATAAGTAATGAATATGTAAAATGGAATATAATATATGTAATATCGAAATGCGTGGTTTGTTATTTTGTAATTTACAAACAAAATAAATGTACACGATTTGAAATAAGATGAATAAAACATTTATAAAACCAAGTTTGAAAAATAAACATTGCGTGGATTACTGGATTAATTTTTAAGATAATATTTTTATACGCAAAATAAATAGTAAGTGTAGAACATAATATAATAATTGATATGAATATGAATTTGTAACGAAAAATTTGAGTACTTGCTAGTATTGCCATAATCACAATTTTGAGAGATGAACACACACAGACAAAATTACATAAGTATTTGGACTCTATCGTATTTCCTTGTGACATTGTCAGTATGCACATAAAGTAGAGATTTTCCAGTCTCTACGTCTGTGACTACCACAGCTTGTGGGCGATGTTTAATAACCATACATATCGTATTCTAATTGACACAGCAGGAATCTTTGTCATTTCTGCTATAAATATGTATGTATCACTGTATCAGAAAAGACCCAAACCTGCGCTCTGTGAGTTCATTACTAGTTTCCGTTGTTCACTTTAGGATACCTATTTTAGTAAACGTTTCCCCGTACTATCTCATTATCTCCCGGATTGCATTTGATGTACGTTCGGCTGTTTCTATTACCTGAGGCAAACATTGTTGTTGAAATGTCGCCAACCTTTCTCGTTGCTACTTTTTTTTAACAATTCTACTCTGTGTGTAGCAAAATAAAAAAGTTTTGATTTCGGTGCTTTAGGAAACCTGTGCAGTGTGTGGCTCACATCGCATTTTTACTATTTTTGGACAAAAATTAATAAAAAATTAATAACCATGTTTCATTTGCTGCAATTTCCATTTTCAATTTTTAGTCCAAATGTGGATACGAAATTGACATGCGGATAGTCTTAGATAGTGTGGGGCTAACCTAACTACTATGTACCTTCCTTACTCCGTTCCTGGCTGACCAGCAGCGTAGTGGATTTAGAAAGCGAGAAAAACTTTATTTTTCTTTTTTGTTTGAAAATAATATTGAATTAAGTTCAAACTGTGTTGACTCTACATATATTGTTTTCAGGCTGAAACACTACATTTGCCCTTTTGCTGAAGTGCACATGCTACCTTCCGTCGAAATATTTGCCGAATTACGTAGCATAACCAATCAGTGATCAACAACATTCCTGTGCCGCGATGTTCTTTGAGCGAAACGGCTGCTTTACCAAATTATCTGTCGTGTTTCGTTTATATCACGAACACTCGAACGACAGAATCCCACAGATCGCCAAACGCGTGCCACATCCTGTTAATTTACAGGTAACGCTAATAACTCCTTTTCGGTGCCAGCAGGCATATGATTTGTTATGACGCGCTCAAAGTGCACCCGTACTCGGAAGAGGCGGGGGGAGGGGGGCGGATTAACCGGATTTCGCCCGTGAACGTGTTTGCACCAATCAGCGGCTCCCTCGGATGTCACCTGGGGGCGATGATTGGTCCAAATTTGAACGTCCATGTCAGCGCGTTGTGTTTGTTTCCGCTTCTGCTGCTGTAGCTTTATGCCGCTGTGTTTGATGGTGTGATGAACATTCACACCTTCCGACCGTATGTGTGCGGCGATGAATGACAAACACACTCTTCGTACATTTCACAGTCCGCTGCCGGGCTGAACCGTGAGCTCATACCCATTCAAGAGTGCAGTCATTCAGGACCACGTGTGACCCTGTCGCAACTTCTGTCTTCTTTGCCAGTTTTCGTGAACGTTTCTTCGGTTTTCCGTTGTTTGAAGTCTCTTCTCCAGGGTTCTCTATTCTTCCAGCTAGACCGTTTGTCTTTAAGCTTTCTGATTTCGCAGTTCCGCCCTGGTTGTGTTTTATTCTTTCATAGAGTTGTCATTACATTGATCTTTTTCGGGAGCCTTTCTTTCGTCTATCCGCTATACACGTCCTAATGTAGCAGATGACTTCTTTTCAGTATTTTCTGGAAGTCGTTCTGCAGGTATCCATTATCACCAAAACGCTATCTTCTTCACCCCCCTTTTTTATATTCATGTTTTCATTAGGTGAAGATGGTGAAGGTTCGTTTGATGAATTGCATTTTCTGAGTTTTCATTTTTACTTTCTCGCCTTACTTCGTAAGAAAATTAAGTATTGAAATCGTGCGCTGGAATTCGGCAAATTTTCGACAGAAGCCTTTTATTGCTGCGCCTTGGTAATAAAAAGTGGATAAATCTTGTTTCTATTTCTAGTTTGTTACTTCTTCTGAAACGTTATGCCCATATTTTGTGGGCCGTTGATATAAAAAAATCGACTGACGGTAAGACATCTACCCATCCATCTGTGTATCTGCCTTATTTTTGTCCATACTTTTGCGTTTTTTAAGTTGTTTTAGTCAGGTAAGAGTGTCGAGTATCGAGAAATTAAGTTATCGACGCAACACTAATTATTAAGGTCTTGTCGAGAACAAGTATCCAAAAAATTAGAAATCGATGATGTAAAGAAGAGTAAAGAGGATACATTAAAAACCAATGGGACCGAAGAACTAATTAGTTGCATGTGTAAACTAGTTGATCGAAATTGATGGAGAAAATTCAAATGTTTAAGGCCGAACAGTACACACATACACACACACACGCACGCACACACACGCACACACACACACGCACGCACACACACGCACGCGCACACGCGCACACACACACGCACGCGCGCGCGCACACGCGCACGCACGCGCGCACACACACGCGCACACACACGCGCACGCGCACGCGCGCACACACGCACGCACACACGCACACACACGCGCGCGCGCACACACACACACGCACACGCACACACACGCACACACACACACACATACACATACACCAGGCAAAGATAGATTGTCGCGGAAAAAGGTTCTCACTGAATCGCCATTAAATTAATGAACATAACGAATTTCATCACCGACCCCCAATGTAGCACTTAGAATGCACCACAAGGAATAAAGGCGCACTTCTCGAATAAGTACATCATTACGATGATTTGCATTTTTTCACACAAAAGCTTGTCCTCGGCAGACGAGATTACTGTATTAAAGAAAATTTCATATGCAAACAGCAGAGAAAAATTCTGCTTGCATGCTGAAAAGTGTGCATTGAAATACCGCACCTTTTCTATTTTGGTTCATTAACTTTGTGTATTCCGTAATTAGGTAAGATGTATTCTTTTCGCGTTGGCATTAGAATAGTTGTGAAGTTTCATAGAGGATCTGATTAGCGGTGAGATGTAGGATTTAATGTATTTTGGGACTCGTGCTTCACTAAGTAGTCAACATTTCTAAAGGGCAGAGTCAGAATTGGGTAGCTAAGTATTTCAAAGCGGCATCCTGAATAAATATCCCGTGCAATTTATACCTTCCTACACCCAGTGATAAAAATGGATGTAAAAATAGCGAAATGTGAGACAAAGAGAGAATCTAACAATAATTTGGGGGAGAGAACTTATGCTGTTCTTTATAACCACAATAAGAAAGAAAGAACAAAAGAAAAGGCAGCTGAATGAAACAAGAAATTTATTCGACATAATTGCGGCACAAAAGAAACTTCAAAACAAGATCAAAGGGTACGTTGTCTTAATATTATCCTCACCGATGTGATCTGTGTTTTTGGAATTTTTATTTGTGAGATTACATCTCTTGGGGAACAACGATGACTAAAAAAAATATTTAAAAAATGTGTCTCGAACAATACCATCAGACGACGCAGTTGGCGAATATCTGTTCTGGCAGCTTATCTGCGTTATAGTTTGGGATCACATCTCTTACAAACGTGTTTATTTTCATCTGTGATTTTAGCGTGGAAGGCAAATACAAATCCCCATGTACTACAAAATATCATTTAAAATAATTCATAGTTAAGTACAGGTTACCTCCTTCTCAGACCCCACATCCGCGAGGAATTTACATTGGTGGGAAAATCTGTCAAGTGTACACGACGAAATAGGTTTTCCTTTTCAAACAATTGAAAAACATTGTTATCTCTGGTATTAGATTATGATCAACATTTTTTTCCTCTTCAGCTGGAATATGGTTAATAGATTTTCTCTTTAAACTTACTACGTAAGAGTAAATATGTGAATACGACATGTTTTGCACTGTTCGTAATTATTTGTACCTTTTGCAGATAAAGTGAAGAGGCGAAACATTTCATGCGAAATCTAGGTGTCAATTGTGTTTCCCTTCTAGGAGACTTGTACGTTTATAAGCACTCATTTGTAATAACGTGAACGAATGTTACGTCCTTGGTCCTGTACTGGCTAATGCGCAAATTAGCCGTTTAATATTCTTATAATCCAAAATGCTCAAGTACGAGCAACTTCGAAGAAATCTTTCGACTTTAGACGGATGAAGTTAATATTAGCCAACACGGAGAGGATAGAGTAGATGAAGTACGTTACGATGGTTGAGGAATAGCAGATTTATGTGTTCGAGCGGACTGCTGACGGAGACTTTTTAAGTCTGGTAAGAGATAAGGTGTGTAGTTTAGAGTTTCACTGTGTCAGTTGTAAATTTCTATTACTTAATTATTACTAGCGATTGTAACGCCTTTATGTACGTCAATTGACGTTTCACTACGCATTTTCGAGTTGGTACGACGTGCCTCCTTTTTTTGTTTTTCACGATTTAGATAAAAGAAAGGTCAACAGATAATTTTTAAAGTATTATTTACGCCAAAATACTTCTCACGAGCACCGAAGACTCGGAAATTTACCTTACTTTAACCAGCGCACTGTGGCTAATGTCAACACGTTTGGAAGACCTAAGACTTAACCGAACTGTTGATAGTCATTCATACAGCTTTATATCTTACTCATGTGCAAATAAACCGGCTAATTCACGAATTCGCTAATATTTCGGACACTAGTCGCTAGGAGCGGAACGGTTTGCTAGGAACGGAAGCCCTTCGCGATTCAATTCCAAACGGCTGCGCCGGCGGGTTTGTTTGATTAATGAATTGAATTGAATTGAATTGAATTTGCCTTATTTTACGTGGCGAGACTCGGGCCATCAGGCCCGCTCTTCCGTCTGACCACGCAAATTTCGCTACGCTCCTTTCATCAACTAGCAGAGAAAGGAGGTATTTCTTGGACGAGAAACAGGCGATTTGAATTTAGCTCAGAGGCGTCATTTAGGCTTGAGGATCTTTTACATGCAAGTAAATCTACTAACATGGGACAGCCGGATTTACTTCTCCTCCGAAGGAAGGCGTACGAAGGATTTTTTTCGCCACGGCTTCGATCGGGTTTGAACCAGCCAACTGGGGTACAACAGTTCGGTACGCTAACCGTTACACCATCGTCGCCGCTTAATGATTCCGGGCACGTCAACTGCTAAGGTCATTAGTTCCGTAATTGTACTGCATGTTTTATCGCGACAGGTGACAGGTGACGTTCTTGCACTGGATGGTGAGATCCAACGCCGACCTATCGTCGGCTTGTACAATTTACCCCAACCAGGTATCTCCCACGAGCGGGGCACCGCCCTAGCCGGGACAAGCTCTAAGTTCCCGACCGGTCTCTCGGGATGCACGGTAGTGTAGTAGTGTAGTGCACGTAAGTGTGAGTGTGTATATAAGCGAAGAGGTTAGAACAAGGAAGAAAAAGCCAAGATCGTGCGCGGTCCGGTGTGCGTTTCGTAGGGTACTGCCCCGGCATTCGCCTGGTGTTGATCGGTGAATCCACTGAAAACTACCTATCAGAGCAGCAGAAGTCGAATACCCTGCCATTGTTGGGAGCGGAAGTCTAGGACTTCCAAGTCTGATGCACTGTAGTGGCATCGGTTGCTGCCCTGCACCACCTATCCCGGTCCGCGTCCGCCGCCGGCGGGATTTCTCGGCGCTGGCGGCGGCGGCGGCGGTGGCGGCGGAGCGGGGCTGGCTGCCAGACACTGCCTCCGAGGGGTATTTTTAAGAACGCGCGCTCCCCGCTTCCCCCCTCCTCCCCGCCCCGCGGCGTTGAGCAGGGGGCGCGCGGCCAAATATGCCGTACTCGACGCTAACCCACATCCCGTCGCCTTCGCCGCCCCTCGACACGCTCGCCCCGCCCCGCCCCGTCCCACCCGCCCGACTCCGCCTCGCCCCGCCCCGCCCTACTCCGTCTCGCCCCGCTCCACTCCGCCCCGCCCCACTCCGCCCCCCTCTCCGCCTCTCCCCGCCCCGCCCCGCCTCTCCCCGCCCCGCCCCGCCTCTCCCCGCCTCTCCCCGCCTCTCCCCGCCCCGCCCCGCTTACGTAATGCGCGGTACGCCCGTGGGCGACGCGACCGAAGCGATCTCTCGCCATGGCCCCTGCCCGGCCCCGCCCCTTTCGTTATGCCCGGCTCTTCTCCGCGTCGCGTCTCCCGCTTCCCGCCGGCTTTGGTGGGCTCAGGGCGTCGGGTGATGGCACTGCTGTGCCTCTGACCGGGAGGTTCTAGGGTTCGAGTCCCCGACGGTCGCAGGATTTTCGACCTAGCTAGGTCGGATTCAGCCGCTGTCTGAAGAATAATTCTATCAGACGGCTGTTCTGAACGGTAGTTGTTCGTGGTTTCTCTGTAGCGAATGCCGGAGCAGTACTCTTACAAACGGGTCACGGACCGCGTGCGATATTTCCTTCCTCTTCCTCGGTGTATCGTCAGCGCTTACTTACACTCCAATGCACTACACTACCACACGTGTCGGGGAGCGTAGAGCTTGTCCTGGCTCGGGTGGTGGCCCGCTGGTGGGAGATACCTGGTTGGGGTAAAACCGTGCGAGTTGGTGGGCGGCGGGACTCGCCATCCAGCCGTGGAAGATCACCGCCACCTTCGCGTTAAAAATATGGACTAATGACATAGCAGTTGTCGCGCTCGGACTCACAAATCAATCTTCCAAATGGTTCTTCCCCTGTATCGTTCCGTCGCACCTCGCGTTAACCCCCGTTCCTCCCGCGTACCATCGTTTCATCTCCTTTGTTCCCCCCTCCTCCATTTTCCGGCCTTGCCCTGCCTTGTTGCGGGTCGCATCCTCGCCCTTGCCGTCCTCGCCTTGCTCAAGAAGGAAAGCTCGTTGTTAGAGAGGTTTTTGTACAACGTAGCGTAAAACGTGAACAATAGTGTGGCGTTAAAAAAAAATTTGCACCTTTCCTCGTAAATGAGAGTAGTTCTGATCTGTGGCGGCAGAGTGCGCTCTGAATTCCCATGATGGTACTTCCTCTACATTCACTAAAGCTACCCACCAACACTGTTCTGTACATTCAATGATATTATATTATTAAACAAATATGACAATTTATATCTAAGCAGATAATGAAATACGCAGAGTAGTGCCATTAGCACGTTGTTGCATTATGAGAATTCGGAGTTTGAAGCACGCTGCTTTAGCGTGGTTCGTAAGTCCCATGACCTCGTACATTCGCTAATTCCGGTGGACTAGCGTCCCTCCCCCAAACGCAAAAGCTCATCTCGTGTCTATTACGCTAAAGTACTTCACGTTGTTCGAAATCGCTCCTCGTTTGTTTCATTGTCGTTAATCGCCTTACCGTTCCGCCGAGCTTCGCCAACGCGCAACACCGCTCGTCTCGCCTTCTTTTCGCCGCTGTGCCCGGCCTGGAATGCCTTGCCTTGCCCTGCCTTGCCTATGTTCGCATCATCCCTTCCCACCACGCACCAATCTTGCCCGCCTCGTCCCAATCGGCTAATTCGTAAAAATTTCAATTATTTTTTTAAATCTTAAATAGTGAATGATACTCATTACTTATACGGTAGGACTCTATGAAATGGAAAAAAAAAAAAAGCCAAACAAACCTCAAATTATTACGAAACAATGCTGAAATTTAAAAAAGCTTTTTAAGCCTTCAGATTTTCTCCTCTTAGATACAAAATATTTTAACACACATTTAAAACACACACACACATTATATATATATATATATATATATATATATGTATATATGTATATATATATGTATATATGTATATATATATGTATATATGTATATATATATGTATATATGTATATATATATGTATATATGTATATATATGTATATATGTATATATATATATATGTATATATATATATATATATATATATATAGAGAGAGAGAGAGAGAGAGAGAGAGAGAGAGAGAGAGATTGGCCGTGGATTTCCATTGAAGTTTAGGACTAAATGTCCTAAATTGAAATGACATTACTCATCTACTTTCTTGACACAACTTCCATTTTTTTTTTTAATTTTTCGGTGAGGCGGGGCTCAGCATTGCTGCGAACTCAAAATTGTCTAGCCCGGGCTGGCTTTTATCATGAAACTTGTCCGAAAACTTTCAGGCAAAAATACTTTCGTACAAACATTAAAACGAATAAAATCGCATCACAACATAAGCTGAGTTTAGCTTACGGCATTCTACATAAACTGTAATATGACACGTTTGCCCAAAACATTTTGAATAAAAAAAATTTTCCCCTCCCAAAGTTTGTCTCTGGATCCGCCCCCTGCGTTAGTTCTGCGTCAAAAAAAAAAAAAAAAAAAGAAGAAGAAGCTCGCTTCTGCGGGCTTCGCCACTCTCACTCTCGCTCACTCTCCCTGCCTCACCCGCCCCCCTCACTCTCGCTCAGGCACCGCCCCTCCTTTCCCCGCTTCACCCCCCCCACCCCGCCGTTTCATTTCGCCTCGCCACTCTCCCTCTGCTGCTCCCCGCCTCCCTCTTCGCGACGGTTTCGCGCTATTCTGAGATTTCACGCGGGACGAGGGGCGCCGCGCTGCCTGAGGTCGACGTCACCCCGGGTGATGTAATGGACGCACTCCTGTTATTTAAGAGACGTCTACAGCCGGGCTTCCCGCACGAAGGATCAGTGGTTAGTGAGTTATTACGCGGAAAACCCTGGGTGGCGGTAAGCCACCCACACGTTAAACTGAATATTGAAGAGTAATGGTAAAAAAATATGTAATTCAGACTGGGCAGCTTTGTATCTTCACTTATACGTGTATTTATTAGCGGAAAATTGACCACTCCAGCTGTATTAATTCAATTACAATATTGTCTTTTGTTAAAAAGGTAGACTCAAAGATTTCAAAACCCTTTTCATCGGCCTCATATTGCCTATGACTGACGTTAAAAGATTCCTATGAATCCTTTTTAGAGGGTTCTATTTATAAAGAAATATCTTGATTGTATTGAATTGTTGAATTGTATTGAAATTTTAGGACAATGGTAAGCCAAAACCACAATAAATTTTAAGTGGCACTCGGTGACCTACAAACTGAGAATTCCCGGTCTGCCAGAGTGGGCTGCTCAAATGCAAGAATTTGGGCCACCGTGACTACAGTGCCCCACATTCCACTTGCGTTTCGTTAGACTAGAGCCGATCGCGTCCGAGCCCGAGTACCGTTGGCTGGACTCGTCACACTCAAAGTCCAGGTCTAATGCGTTTACTCCTACCGGCTCAGCGTTGTTGCTGGAAAGGTTGGAATGTTGGAAAGTGCTCTGCATAAATTGTTCCATTTCTCTCGAGTGCGCGTGTTGTCTCGCGGAGAGCTTCGCGTAGCGTTGACCCGATGATCAACAAACAAGTGTGTGTGTGTGTGTGTCTGCATGTGGCAAGATATCTTTTACAAAGTATTCTCATGTGCTCTCTGAGTTACAAAGTAACTCATGTGTTCGGGAATCTTATACTCCTATCTCGCAGGCCAAAAGCTCAGAATTCGAACTGGTTTGGGGCAGTTGAATGCCTGTGAGCCCCCAGGGTAGGCTAACTCGGACCACGCGTGCATCCTTCTTCAGCAGATGCAAGTACCTCTATCTGGGGGGGGGGGGGGGGAGCATCAGCATTTTAGCTGGGTCCAGATTTTTATCCCGTAAAGTTGTTAGCCCTGCGGGTATGGATGTTGAGCTGAGGATAGTGAGGGACGAAAGAACGGCACACGCATATAGTCATGCTCAAATACAGCCATGTCGGAGGCGGTACTCGAACTTCGCGGTCTTCTGGTTCGAGACCGCTACGGCACTACTGTCCTAACGATCTCGGCTATCTATGTCGGATGATAAGTAAATAAATGTGAAATATAATGTGTATGAGTTTCAGCGGCTTTTCGATATCGATTGATATTTCGATATTGATATATCGATATTGATATATCGATATTGATATATTGATATCAATATCGATATATCGATATTGATATCCATATTGATATTTCAGCGGTGTTTCGATATTCATTTATTTGTTTCGTGTATCCGGTCACGCCAACTGCTGCGGTCATTAATTCCGTTAGTGTGCAATGACAGTTCAATCGCTGGAGGTCGGCGAGCGGCGGTTGTTCCTTTGGTCGTTTACTCGCGACGGAGGCTTTAGGCGTCCCACGGGTCGCCGCCTGTCCATCTCAATGAAGCGGCGCTCGTTTGCTCCGTTACAAACACCCAATTCGGCCGACGGACGAAATTTTTACTCGCCACGCGACGTGCACGGAACAAAACACCCGACGTCGTGCTTGTTTCTGTTTGGTCTTCATCCGAAATGAAATATCCTCGAGGCGTTGTGGATAAACACACATTCGTTCAATCATCGATCTGGTTTGGATCCGCGAACGGAATGTCGTGTTGGTAATCTCAAGTGAATTGAATTGACGCTTCGCAACATTTCTCAATAAGGCAAATTGACGCTTCGCTACACGTGTCCAATTTCAAAACGAGGCTCCGGCCTTCGGCTTTGCAATTAACATAAAACCTCATTGGGCCTATTCATCAAATTTCGAACACATTTTACGCAATTTTTTATTTATTTAAATATGCCATTTTTTGTCATATTTGCGCAAAGGCCGAGTGCAATTGTTTTGAGCCGCAATTGAGAAAAATATGTTTACCCAGAATCCTGTAGATATTTCAATTCAGACAGCAGAATTGCGGAAATAATATAATTTATTACTCGATACAGCTCCGCTTTCAAAATTTCGCATGTCGTCGGCTTCAGTGGTATAACGGTTGGCATAACAGGCTGTTTTACACAAGTTTGCGGGTACAAATCCGAAACGGCTTGATTTCAAACCCGTCCGAAGCCGTGGATTCTAAAATGCGAAAAAATCCTTCGTACGTTATACTGAAGTTTCCGGTTTCAAATCAGTAAAAAACCTTGATTTCATACGCATCCATAGCCGTGGATTCTTAAGAGCAATATATATATATATATATATATATATATATATATATATATATATATATATATATATATATATATATATATATATATATATATATTTTGTCACAAGTAAAGAGGATTATAGATCCACCCATCTTGAAGATTTCCTCAAACTTAAATGACGCCTCAGAGCTAAATTCATATCGCTTGATTCGTCGCCCGGGTGATACCTTCTTTCTCCGGTCGATAGGGAAAGACGCGAACGCACATACGTGAGTTTCGCCTCCCAGAATAAGGCACCATTGAACTGAATGGAATGACCCGCACGGCTGCGGTGTGGGAGCTCGCCCTAGAGCAGCAGCGGGCCAACAAGCGAAGGAAGTGCTCCAGCTCTGAAGAGAGTCTCCGAGCGCACGCGGCAGCGCCGAATACAGAGCGACCCCGTGGGCGGGCCCCGTAGCGGATAATGCGGAAAACGTTCGTCCTGGGAATGAGGACCAAGTGCCGGCCGAGCCACTCGTTTTGTGAGGCTTTTGCTGCGGTGGAACCGAGCTGTTCTACGAGGGCGAGTCGCAAAGAAAAAAAAAGAAAAAAAAAAAAAAAAAAGAGATCGTAAAAGATTACAGAAATCAGATTATCAAAGCAAAGGAGACCATCCTTGGAAAATACCATGTAGAATGCAAAGAACTGATGTAGGCAAGTTCTCCTTTGTGAATCGTAGGCAAGTTCTCCTTTGTGTAGTAGATTGGAATAAACTACCTGCAGAAGCACTAGAGGCTCTTCCTTCTAATGTAGCCAAATTTAAAAATATGCTTCATTCCATCTAGATCATCTCGAATAATACTGACTGAGACATTTATCTTTATTATTATTATTATTATTATTATTATTATTATTATTATTATTAGTAGTAGTAGTAGTAGTAGTAGTAGTAGTAATATTATTATTACTTTTATTATTATTGTTATTGTTAATATTATTATTGCTTTTATTATTATTAATATTACTATTACTTTTATTATTATTGTCATAATTATTATCGTCATGGCCCTTATACAGTGAAGTGTAGTGAAGTGTTATGTAAACTAGAAGTGAATTTAGAGTTAGCTAGAAATAAATTGGAACTATTATATCGACCCCTAATTCTAATAGTAAACCCAATTGTAAATGTTGAAAATGTTTAGTAATTATAATTTTAATTGTTATCATGTTTTCCACCGAGCATTATCTCAAAGCGAACTTTAGTAAATCTATCTATCTAATTACAGTTTATTCCGCAATTATACTCCGATTAAAACATTGTCTTCCTTCAAGGTCACAAGCGAGCAGGAGATGGGACACTATCTTCTAATAGCGAGCTTTGTTACGACTTAAATGTTTGATATTGAAGCTCCCGATTGGATGACAGTGCCCCCCACGCTTTTCAACAAGTGATTTGGAAGGGGGACACTGTTTTAATCGCAGTATCCAGTTGGTATTTTTTTTTTTTGTATTGCTTTTGAGTGGTGCGTTTTGATCGTGGAGCCATAGTTAAAATGACTTTCAGGAGATGTACGAGTGATTGAAGAAGGATGAAATTCTAGTTGTATAAAGCGACTATGTGAACATATGAATAAAGTTGTCCTTGTTCATTGACGTAAAACAATTCACGCACTATAATTCCTCAAATGCTTCCAAACACGTAATGGAAATGCACTACTGCTCATTTTACTAAATAATTGTCTACCACCACCACTCACTCTACTCTAATAGCATACGTTTCACAGGTCGATGGGAGAAATTATGGTCAAGTCCGTGAAATCGTCACTGGTGTGCTAAACTTTCACATTGTTATTTTGTATTCTTTGCGTAATTTTATGTAAGAATTGGATATTGATATATACGCCGTTTCAGAAAAAAGTAGACAAATATAGAGAACAAATAGAGGCGTCAAGACCGGCAGTTCTGGTGAATGAACACTGGAGTGGAACGTGGCTCTAGGCTTTCTGAAAAGGCACTATTGTTCCCCGCGAGGCCTGCAAACCCATCATGTTCTCGAGTCGTGTGGGTTATCGGTATCAATGGATAGGAAGGGTGAAACAGAACTTAGGGTCATAAATACTCTAGTATTCATATTTAGCTATTACATGTCCCGTTAAAGACAATTGGCCTCGGCGCCGATAGGTCCCGGGGTTCCTAGTCGGTCACCCAACCAGGAACCCGCAATATCTCGAATTCTCGTTACTGACGTAGTTACGGAATTCAGCTGGAGACACCGGATTCGTGGTTGTGGCCTTTCAGAAATACCATCCTTCGCCTGGATGACGTAGGAGAACCACGAAAACCCCAGACAGAATGGCCGGCACGGAGATTGGACCCGGGCCTCCCGAATACGAAGTCAGCGCGCTGTGATCTTAGGCAATTTGCTAGGTAAATACTCTAATGAATGTCGCCAAGGAACGACAGATTTTCGGAGGCCACAAGACACATTGTTTTCCTTAATAAATCCTTAGTTATGCTCTGAAAATACTATTTCTATAGTTAGTAATTTTTGAATTCATGGAATTCCCAATATAGGGGACTTTGTGGGACAGTGAGGTCATTTCCTTGAGCCTTCTATCTTGTGTTGGGAATGCATGAATGGTCCCAGCACACGCCGCCGAGATAAATCGCGTGTGGTATTAATAACATCAATAATATCAAGTGATATACCGTTGTCAATTCCGACGGAGGCCGTGTGAGCTCGCGCTCATCGTTTCATCGTCCGCCTGCTGCGAGAAGTCCTGCGGAGAGAGCGAGCGGAGGGAGGGGGGCTTGGCATCCCGGACGGCGAAGCAACACCTGGTGTCTGCCCTGGCACGCGCCTTCTCCCCTTCTCCCCTCCATTTCCCCTCCTTCCCCTCTACCCAGGGTGACGCGTGAGGGGGGGAGAGGGGCAGGGGAGCGTGGAGCGTAGCCAAAGGCTCCGGCTCCGTGCGCTTCGCACGCTCCTTCTCCTGCCACGCCCCCTCCTCTCCCTGCCACGTTCTGCTCCCCGCCCCCGCCCCCTGCCTCTCGGGGACGCTGTTGTTGGGAGCCAGGCGTTATTAATTTATTTACTTTATGTTCTGGTTCGAAGAATTATGTGGCGTGACAAAGAAGGCGTAAACAGTAAATACAGAAAAGTTTAGGCGAACTATATGAAGAATCATATTAATGGAGGGCTCTCGGGGCGAGGTTAGGTATTCCTCAAGGCTCGAAGAAAGACGCAAAGTGACTGGAATCTTGACTGTTTCAAGCGAACGGCGAACTACAAAATGAAGATAATACCCATAAATCCTCGATAATCTGTTGTTCGTTGAGCTCGAGTAAGCATTCTAACGCCTTGCTTTGTTTTTAAGAATCCTTAGATATTCTTTTTGTGAAAATATAAACGCCTTGCGTTTTTCATGGAAAGTATTCTGAGGGATATTCATCGACTTCATGCGAGGCATGCCCACCTCCTTCCAATGCCCAGAATAAAACATTTCTAAAAATTTCCTTAAGCTTGGAGCCTTGTGTAGCTTGATGAGATTTTGAAAAATTTACTCCCTTACAACAGGTTGGAAAGATGATTTTTTTTATTCATCGTATTTTCCGATTTCCAAGTATTTTCCGATTTCTGTAATTTAATTCTTCGTGAATGAACGGATCAGAATCGACACTGTACTCTCGGACACCTTCGAACCTACGTAGAAATACGAAATCTAAGAAAGTGGGAAATTTTATAATAATCAAAATTGCATTATTATTTTTTTATGTGCCCCCAATTTTTTCATTCTAATAAAGATGCCAACGAAAGAAAATAGTTGCAAGGAGTTAATGAAAATATTACCTAAAATAATGCTCCAAAAAGGGTTTACGTACTCCGATTTGTGCCTCGGGTGTATCTGTGACTATTACTCCTGACGCCTTTGCGTGTCTCTGCTAGTACTAGATCATTTTTAAAGATGCGATGTGCAGCAACGTAGAGTAGCGCTTGAAAACGGTTCTTCTGCATAGCGCTTCGAGGAGTCGTCTTGTTTTGAAGCCCAAGTCGCTCTCGAGCAGTCCATGAGTAAAAAAGGAATAGAGGCGAATTCTGCTGTGCAGAAAAATCACTTCCGAATTTTTGACTGTTCAGTAATATGACGCCAGATCGTTGACAATAGTATTTCAATTTACACTTAAAAATAATACTTGTATTACCGAGCGAAGTGGCTCAGTGCGTAGCGCACTGACTTCGTAATCGGGAGGTCCGGGTTCGATTCCCGGGCCGGCCATCCTGACCGGGGTTTTCGTGGTTTCCCTCGGTCATAAAGGCGAATGCTGGGATGGTTCCAAAAGTCCACGATCACCTATCGCCTCCTAATCCATTCCTATCATCTCTCATCTTCCATACCCCCGGGCTAACAACCATGGGGGATAAAAATCGGATCCAGCTAAATGCTGGTCCCCCCCTTAAGAATTGTTGCAAGCACCTGCCACCGCGATAATAAATAAAAACTGAGCCACGGTAAATGCAGGATGCTTGCTTGCGTGGTCCTAGTCGGCCGATTAACGAAAAAAAAAGTTTGTATTATTGTATCTATGTCTAGATATCTAGTATACAGATTTTTTTATTTCAAATCTTATGGGATTCATGAATAGGTCCATTATCCACTGACCGACTGCGCCTGTATTATGTCGCAAGTGGTCACAAACAGTGTGGCCGTCTTCAGTCGGTGAATTCCGTGGGAGTATTTCGAAATTAGGACCAACTTAGCCGGCAGTGACGCAAATAGGCGTTTCTTGCCTCGCGAATTGTGACTATTCGCGGCTCCGTACAGCTCCGAAGCGACATTCCGAGTAGCGACTAGCGTCATTGGGCGAGGACGGGGGTTGGACGGAGGGCGAGGGGGAGGGCTCCTTGAACCCTGTCGCCAAGTGTGACCCGCGCCGGCTGGTTTTATTTATTTACCTCCACCGTCACCTCTATTGACGTCAGTACTAATTATATGCGTGTGCGATGTGTTCGGAGGTGTGTAACTGTCAGGTCGGACATTGAGGGGACGTTCTGGCTATGTCCGGTGGCGTGGCTTGAGGAGAAACAAGCTGGGTACCGCCCACCCAGGGAAGAAAAATATCAGAAATATATTAAAACACACATACAAACATATTTATAATTATTAGCCTACTAAGATCACATTAAGGACAAGGAACTCCTGCGTTTTTGCAGGGAATACTGTGTGAAGTGCTAAGGTGATGATGAGGGATGAAAGGACAAACACAAATACAACCATGCTCGGGATGTGATTCGAACCCGCGATCCTTCGGACCGAGATCGCCACGGCACTCTTTTAAGGCCACGTAGCCATCTCGGCTACCCGGATCGACAATAAATATATAGCAGGAGATTAATAGGACTAACGCAGTGGAGGTCAATAATACGATGAGGTTGCGTGTGTTCGAATCCCGCCTCAGACATGGATGTACGCCTGTACGGTTGAGTTTTCCCAAAGATCATATATCACCTTTGAACACTCATTGTTTCTTTTTCCCCGTTCCGTCCTAGGAAAAATAAAGTGGTTTTGTTACATGAATACTGGATACAACAAAATGACCCAATGAGGTTGCTGGCGCCCCTTGTGGTTGTAAAAGGGGGGATAGTGCATGCGGCCCACGGGCTATCTCAGATAATACGGCAAATGACTCTCCGACTGAGAGCTAAGGGCTACCTTGGAAACGGAACCAGACATCTATGGGGAGACGTGCTCCACCCTCACCGTGTGACCCCGCTCAGTTCTCTTGTGCACCAAAGAGAGGGATGGGTATCCCGTGAGCAGTACAGCAAAGGATAGTAAAATGGAATGTAAGGCTCAAATACCTGGGGAAGGTAAAAGCGGCCTTAACAAAAAAAAAAAAAAAAGATTGATGGAAGACCAGCAAAGGCTCGTTTGACGAAAGCAATTTTTACAACGCACGGGAGAAATTTCAATCGTGCATTCTGTATAATATCTTCTTTATAGTGAGGTCATGTTGCCATATCTGGAATGGATGATGGCTAGGTGATATGAAATAAAGTGTAAATGATAATGGATGAACGGCGGAGAAAATAGCACAACCCCAAGGAAACATGTTACAAAACAGTTTTTGCCTACCTGCAATTCCACATGGAGGGTCCTTGAATTGAACCTTTTGACCCAAAAGTGGGAAGCTGCAGTTCAGCGAGAGAGGAAATGAATTCCACCAAGTTACACAGCATCGAGGTCTCGTTACCGTCGGGACTCGAACCCTAGGACCTCCCGGTTAGAGACACTGCTGCCGAATAAAATTGAATTTAATTAATGCCTTATTTGACGTGGCGAGACTCAGGCTATGAGGCCTGGCTCTTCCGTCTGACCACGCAAATTTCGGTACGGTCCTTTCACCAACATATTGGAAATAGGAAGTATTTCTTGGGCGACGAAACAGGCGATTTGAATTTAGCTCAGAGGCTTCAGTTAGGCTTGGGGATCATTTATACATGCAGTGAATCTAGTAACATGGGACAGCGGGCTTTACATCCCCTCCGTAGGAAGGATATTTTCGCCCTTCAAAAGCCACGGCGTCGATCGGGTTTGAACCCGCACACTTGGGTATATCATTCCGATACGCTAAACGTTACACCATCGCCGCTGCTTGTGATTGTCACTGATCCCATCGCAGACGATTGGTTTATTTTTAATTGAAGTGCTATTATTTTTTTTTTAATAACGGCCTTCCTAATAAGAGCGTCAGTCTAGGGCAGGGCATTCCCAATTCGTTGGCAGGGACGAACATCTCTGTGAACCCGGCATTCACTCCCCGCGACCCCTGAGAGCGCGTTTATTTATTTACCTCCTCCGCCACCTCCACCTCCACCTTCTCCTCCTCCTCCGCCCCCCGCAGTCGACGCTACCGCTCGGCGTTGACGTCAGGGCTAATTATACGGCGCCGAGAATCGTATCGGCGCGAAGCGATCTTGGCCCTTATCCGCGGGGTCGCTGTTTTGTTGTGGAGTGGTGAGTTGGAGGAGAGATGTAGCGGAGGGGAGGGGGTCGTGTGGACGCAGATAGCAATGGGATCGCCGCAGGCCTTGGATGTTCAGTTTCGGTCCTGTAGAATGGGGCTTTGTGTAATGGGTGTGCGTCAATGCGTTACGTCCGCAGGCGAAGTTTCGTTGACCGTTGGTTCGATTACCGACAGTAGTGGACGGGAGCCTTAAATGAGAGTTTCAAATCAATCGCTTCCCTGGTCATCTTACAGAAGGCTGTATAAGCTGGGTTGCGGAAACGCTGTTTGTTAGGAAATGGTGAGATGGCAGAGGGTCATGGACACAGCTAAATACATGTCGTATGTGATGTTCAATTTCGGTCGTGTAAAATGGGTTGCAGATCGCTGTTTTGTTAGGAAGTGGTGAGATGGCAGAGGGTCATGGACACAGCTAAATACATGTCGTATGTGATGTTCAATTTCGGTCGTGTAAAATGGGTTGCAGGTCGCTGTTTTGTTAGGAAGTGGAGAGATGGCAGAGGGTCATGGACACAGCTAAGTACATGTCGTATGTGATGTTCAATTTCGGTCGTGTAAAATGGGTTGCAAGTCGCTGTTTTGTTAGGAAGTAGAGAGATGGCAGAGGGTCATGGACACAGCTAAGTACATGTCGTATGTGATGTTCAATTTCGGTAATGTAAAATGGGTTGCAGGTCGCTGTTTTGTTAGGAAGTGGTGAGATGGCAGAGGGTCATGGACACAGCTGAGTACATATCGTATGTGATGTTGAATTTCGGTCGTGTAATATAGGTATTTATGTGTATATAAAGTTTCGTAGACCGTGAGGTTTTGGTTCGAATCCTGGCAGTTGTGGAATTCGACACCAGTTTAATAATTGGATAGAAGTCGGTGTCTGCTTGGGTGAGATTTCTAGGTTGCTCTATTTGCGTGGTTATCTTACAGAGGGCTGTAGAAGCTGGGTTGCGGATCGTGGTTTTGTTGTGAAGTTGTGAGATGGCGAAAGGAGTCATAAAAACGCAAATAGTAAAGGGTTTTCTGCCGTATTAATGTTCAATTTGGGCTGTGTACAATTGGTTTTTGTATGGTAGGTGTGTGTCGACGTATTACGACCACAACCTGAAGTTTTGTTGATTGAATGGTCCTGGTTTCATGTCCCAACATTGGAGCATATTCAACACTGGGTGTTCACTGCTTGAATAGTTCTAGTGATCGCCTGGTCAGATCGATCTTTTTTTTATTCCTTTGGGTGAAATCAGGATCGAAAGTTTCTTACGCGTCATTATCTTCAGAACGATATACATATTGCAAGTTACGTTGAAAATTTTGAAATCATACTTTGAACACAGAAGGAAGCTCGGCTAGTCACGAAGTTTAATATCTGTACCAGATTTTGTCTTGGTTTTCCTGTAAAATGATGGAATGTATGGCACTTCGAGATTCGAACATACTATATACAATCCTCTAGCTTCTCTTTATTCTTTGTATGTCTTTTTTGTATTGCTACCCGATGCATAGAAATTCATCTAAGATTTCTCTGCCGCTTAGCATAATCGAAAGAGTTCTATTGCGTTTATGAAGAATCACGGCCGCAAGAAAAACGGCCTGCCTGCTTTGCGAGGTAGTAAGTGGAGCAAACTCTGCAAGTTTCTTCTACATAACTTAAGAAGAAACTTCGTATCGTGTGAAACGGGTGTTAGCCAGAAAGACGGGAAGTAGGGATGCGTTTATAAAATCTTGTATGTGCATTTTCACAGTCGGTAGCGGGTCTTCAGAATGGAAGAATATCTTATCACAAAGCAAACGTTCGTATGGTATGGCGAGCGTGAGTTCTTATGGTATTGAGAGTTGCGTCCGTCCCCACGTTCTGAAATGCGTGATGGTGGTAAACTGAAACGAAAAACACGTGTGTAATGGGCCCAAACACGCTCGGAAAACGTGTCAGTTATACCAATTTCATTTAACCCGTCTGTACAAACATGAGTCTTTAGCCACAACCGGCTGGACGAAACTTTTCCGAACGAAACCTGTCGGTTTGTTGTTTTCTTACTGCGGATACGGGTTTGTGGTCCTTATCCTGAAGGTCTGTGTGCGTTGATGGGCCCATAAATGTTTGGGATACGGAGCAGTGTTACTGTCGCGTGTTTGCGTGTTTCTCCCGTATGAGTGGTTGAAGATTGCGAAGGGGTCGAGACTCGCTCGGGATACTTGCTAGTTTTACCCGTCCGGGTTTAACCGTATACCGAATATTGAACTGCTCGATGACTGCCTCACCCCCATACCTCGGCACATGCTGGTAAGACGTCGCGCGTGCACACGACTGACGTCACTGAGAAGGGAGACGCTACATTGAATGACATCTCAAACACATCGACTGCCTAAATTTTCATCGGGCTACGTCCGCACAAAAAATAGAATCCATTCATTTTTATGTAAATAAGCACACAAGAAACCAACGTAACGAATATCTAAAGCAGCCAAAACATTTTTGGACGATTACAGTCCCCAACTCTAATTGGGATACCTGATATTTTTCGAAAGTTGATTGTTGTTGTCTGCTTAGATGCCTTTACCGCGCATGCGCAGTGCCTCACTTTCAGTGCCTCTCGCTCGCATTAACGGTCGTCGACCGCAGAGATACCATTGTGCTCGCCAACCCTAATGTTAGCGTGGTCGTGTACACCGCAGTTGGTAAAACTTTCATGTACGTAATACAGAGGACTCATATAGCAGAACGTAGTTATACAATGAAAGAAGAGTTTGTAAATAGACATTTCAAAATAATATTCTTACACAAGGAGATGCATGATTTATCCATTTTTAGTCGGATACATTGCACCCAAAAGTATCGATTGAATATGGATGGTATGCCTTGGAGGACACGTAACAACTTCCAGTACGTCACATCTTCTGAAAGATGGGAAGAACATTTTTAAAAAGAACATGGTGTATTTACAGTCTACAAATACTCGTAAACATAAATATAATGAGGATCTTCCACGTCTCTTCTCATTGAGTTCAAAAAGTTTCGGAATTTCGTGAAGGTGAATCGCGAAATGTTACGTAAAAGTATTGCGAGCCGTTTGGAGCAGAGGAAAGGAGATCGGAGAGGTAGAAGATAACGAGAAAATGTGGTCTCTTACGTATGTGGTTATTTCGGGGAAAAGAGAAACACGCAAAAAACTCGTTCATGCTGTGTCGTCGCTATATTAAAGAGGTTGGAAACATCTCTGAAGGGAGAGAAGAATAGGAGAGAGGAATCTCGTGCAAATCAAAGGAAATGAGAGGTGAGGGATTGCAAAAGACATTAAGTTATAATGAGAGTTGTGGAAAGCTGAAGGAAATCCGAAGAGCTTCGGGTAATGTAGCGGTTAGCTTTTTCCCAATACCCAGGTATACAAAAGTTCGCGAGTTCAAAGCCGATCGAAGCCGTAGAATTTTAAGGGCGAAAATATCCTTCGTACGCCTTCCTTCGTATGGGAAAGTAAGGAAGCGGAAAAAGCTGTCTCATGTTGTAGATTTACTACATGTAACAGCCCCTCAAGACTAATTAAACCTCTGAGCAAAATTCGTAACTCCTGTTTCATCTCCCCAGCGGTACCTCTTTTCTCCGCCAGACGGTAGCGGAATTTGCATGCGGAATAGTCAGGCGGAAGAGCAGGCCTCATGACCTAAGCCTCCTCACAGAAAATAAGGCATCATTAGTCGATTGATAAAAAGAGATGAATGCATGACGATATGGTCGATTTTGAAGTGGAATGGAATTTGAAATGCTGTATTTGAATGTTCTTGTTCTCCTCTTTCTGAATCAGCTGTACCTGAAAAGTAATCTAAGTAAATAATGCTGACTTCTAAGAATCTCCGTCCGTTAGTTTTAAATATTGTAATACACCTCACGTGCCTCCAGTGCAGTTGGAAAAAGTCTAATCTTAACAGACGGACATACGCTTGTTGCATGGTTGCTGTCAGTGGAATGGGGGTATTTAAAAAACATTGATGTGTTGACCTGACAACAATCAAATCATGTGTGACCATCCGATCTCACACAGTTTGATTTTATTTGTTCATAACGTTTCAGTGCTAGATAGTGGTTTTCTTCAGGAGTGTAATATATAATGATAAACATGAAATAAAAATAGCTATTATAAAATAATGACATTAACAAAAACGGCTAATAGCAAACTTCTTACAACAAATTGCAAAATTCTATAAAATTGAAATAATAATATAAAAATACCTTTGAAATTGTGCGTTGTAATAATTTACAATAATGCATTTACCTAAATGCAATTTGGTAAATGTTAAAAGTTCAAACATAAATAAATACGTTTCCATGGGAATAATCATATCAGAAAATTTGCAGTAACGAATGTTCGTATGTAAGTACTTTGGCACAACAGCTCTTCACGAGCTCAGGGCCTACCAGCAGCGTCCCGACTTACCGGTCATGGGTTAAGGGGTACGTGTGGTTAGCACATAGCCATCCCTACGCTGTACTTCTGGTATTCTCAACCTGAGAAGTGAGCTTTCTAATCGTCACACAACAACATAAACTGGGACATTGCAAGGAAAACGCTCAACGCTCAATTTGTGCCCCGACCGAAAATCGAACCCCGGGGTTGCGCCGTGGAATATGATCACGCTAACCAACGAGCCAACGAGAACCACTGCAATAATGACTACACACACACACACACACACACACACACACACGCACACACACACACGCACACGCACACACACACGCACACGCACACGCACACACACACACACACACACACACACACACATATATATATATATATATATATATATATATATATATAGAGAGAGAGAGAGAGAGAGAGAGAGAGAGAGAGAGAGAGAGAGAGAGAGAGAAATGATCTTGATTCTCGTGGAGGGGGGTTGATTCCAGACACGTAACATTGCTGCCTGGGTAGGGGTTCCCCCCCCAAATGTTGATGTTTTTTGTGACATTCATGGATTTTTTTGGGTGCTAATTGATGTTTTGTTTGGAGCGGTTGGGGGTTTTCGTTGGGTTTTTTAATGTTATTTTATATAACTTTATTTAGAAGTCTGTTTGTTTGGTCATACTTCAATGTATGACATTATTTTAACAGACAAATAATAACTTTATTAAAAGAAACCAACATTTTGTTAAATATCCAAAATCGTCTCACCCTCTCATTATTTTAACAAACAAATAATAATTTTATTTAAAAAACAACAGTTTGTTAAATATCCAAAATCGTCTCACCCTCTCATTATTTTAACAAACAAATAATTTTATTTAAAAAAATTGTTAAATATCCAAAATCGTCTCCCCCTCTCATTATTATAACAAACAAATAATTTTATTAAAAAAACATTTGTTTAATATCCAAAATCGTCTCCCCCTCGTATTATTTTAACAAACAAATAATAACTTTATTTAAAAAAAACAACATTTTGTTAAATATCCAAAATCGTCTCCCCCTCTCATTATTTTACAAACAAATAATTTTATTTTAAAAAAATGTTAAATATCCAAAAGCGTCTCCCCCTCTCATTATTTTAACAAACAAATAATTTTATTTAATATAATTTTATTTTTATTTTAAAAAAATGTGTTAAATATCCAAAATCGTCTCCCCCTCTCCTAAATATTTCGTGAAGTCGCCCCTTGGCGTGCGTCGCGGCGGCGGCGGCGAGAGGGGCTCGTAGCGCGATGCGGGGCGCCGTTAAATATAGCCGAGGCGCTGCTGCCCGCCAGCCGCAGGCGGGGCACAGGCCAGCAACGCGCGCCGCGCACGTGGCGGTTCGGCGGAGGCAAACGATCGCTGCGGTCCTTGGTTCGCGGGCATCGGGATTAAATCCGGGAGCGTTAGAAACAGAGTTGCCAGAGTAGGGGTTTCCCCTCCCTTAAATTTAGGTGTGTTTTTTTGGGGGGACTTTCGTGGATTTTTTGGGGTGGTTATTTATTTTTTTGGGGGGGGTGTTGGGGGTTTTCGTAGGTTTTTGAAATGTTATTTTTTAAAATATCTATTGTTTATCACAAAATCACAAAAACCGAAAGTAGTTTCCTATGGTTATTGCAAGTACGTTTATCCAAATATAACTAAGCGTAATAAAAATACTTCGGGATTGATTCCGGGTGCGTAAGAAACAAGTGTTGCTTGGGCAGGGGTTTCCCCCCTAAATTTAGGTGTGTTTTGGGACTTTCTTGGGTTTTTAGGTGGCTAATTAATGTTTTTGGCTCGTGGCTAGCTCTTGGTGAACGTGCTCGCTTTCCACTTCGCGGTCCCGGGTTCCATTTCCGCGTTTCCCGGTCGAGCCAAGACTATAGTGTGGGTTTTCCTTGCAATGCTCCTGTGTATGTTGCTGGGAGACGATGAGAAAATTCACTTCTCGGGTTTAGAAGACCGGAATACGGCGTGGGGATGTCTACGTGCTAACCACACGTACCCACTTAATCCATGGCGGCGAGGCAGGCACGTCGCCGGTAGGTCTGAGCCCGTTCACGTGCTGTCGCGCCAAGCACATACATACATTCATAGATACATACATACATAGATACATACATACTTACATAGATAATACATACATACATACTTACATACTTACATACATTCATAATTTATGTTTTATGGGGGGAGGGTTTCGGGAACTTTCGTTCGGGTCTTTATATGTTTTTTTTAAAATATTTACTGTTTATCACCAAAACAAAAATAATTCCCTATGATTATTGCAGGTACATTTATCCAAATATAACTAAGTATAGTAAAAATACTTGTAGGCGTGTATGATAATTGGAATGAATTACCTCCTTTAAAATTGGGCGGTTACTTGTTTCAAACAATAATTGGAAGAAGAAAGCCACAGATTTGATGAAAAGGAACAAGTCACAGCAATAAACAAGTAATGAAAACAACGATTTAGGGTGAAGAAAAGTCTTAAGAAGAGTTATCACTATCTCTTTTTACGTCATTACGATGAGTGAGACCGAGATACCTCGAAAGTTTCATAACGTACTCCTACACAGTTTGAAACTCCTTAAAGAACTTTTATAAAATGTGTCTATATATACAGATTATTACATAAATAGTTGTTATACATATTTTTTTGCATTACAAATGTGGGGTGTTTACTATAAAATATAAATATCATCATATACAGTTAATAATATTCGTATTTAATGTTTCTTTAATTTCAATTCCTCATATTTTAATCATTTTTTCAATGTTTTTGGCGTTTTCGTTGTTTTTGCAGCGCTTTCCAGTGCTAAATTATTAAAGCCACCTGGCAACACTGGTAAGATACCGAGGTCGTTAGTCCCGTGACTGGGCGACAAGTTATATCCAGGAAGGTGATGAGTGTTCCTTCCTTCTAGCTGAACTTGAGATCCGCCACCGACCTACACGTCTCCTTGTGGATTTCTCCCTCGAGATATCTCCATGCCACCGTCACAGACTGGGCACGACGTAAGAGCTCCGAACTGGTCTCCCGACATGTGTGGTATTGTAGTGCATATGGTCGTGTCTTGGTGAAAGGTAAAAGGTGGGAACAAGAAAGATTGAGAGTGCGCGGGCCCGTGCCCCGTTTGTTAAGGGGTCTGCCCCGGCATTTGCTCCACACACTATGTGAATCTGCCGTTCACGCTTTGAACTCTGGGGTAACACGTACTTACAACATACACAAACAGCCATGCCCGAGGCGGGATTCGAACCCGTCCTCCTTCAAGTCAAGGCAGCTATGACACATCAGCTTACCGACCTCGGCTCCCCAGACCGGCTGATTTTAATTTCTTGTATTGATGTTTAGTAGATATTGTAATCTAGAAAGAAAAAAAATCCAGAGTTGTCCTCAAATGTATTTACTTCACTATTCTAAACAAGTGGTAACAACATACTTTCTCGCATAATTTGAAATATTATAATTCTACTTAACCAGATGGCCGAGATCATGAAGGCCGTAGCGATCTCGGACCGAAGAATCGCGGGTTCGAGTCCCGCCTCGGGCATGGTTGTATTTGTGTTCGTACTTTCACCCCCTATCATCACCATATCATGTCATGTTCACAGTTATCAAATCGGTAAATGCAATAGTGGTCTCTAATGACCTAGGTGTTGAGGTGACCTTAATATTAAAAAAAAAAGACTACTTCAACTGTGAAAGTTCTCCCCACCAGAACAGATTTTCAATTATTTTAAGTACTTACGGCACAAAAAACATTGAATATGTAGCTAAGTTTATGGTGTTTTGTATGTATCTAAACAATTGTTTTTACAGAGGATGAAATAAACGTTTAATAACTTTTTCTTTTAATTTGTTGCAGGTGGGTAGAGTGGGAGCGAATCCGTTGGCCAGTTGATGGGCGTGTCAGTTCGCGGTGAGTGCAGTTGTACCAACTGCGGTGTGCAGAGTGCAGTAACCTTAGTCCCCTTTAGGACTTCTTGTCGTCCAAGAGTTATGCGCGCGACGATCAAGTCGTATGTACTTGGAGCACGCGCGCATGCGCAGAACAAGGGCTTGGCAAGAGGCGCAAGAACCGGTTGTGCAAGCGAGTCTCACAATTACGCGCCTTCGTATACTTTGTAGCGCACATGTTATCCTTTGCATTCCTCTCTGCTATCGCTTCCAAGGAATCCAGCCAAGATTCACTGTCGCTTTTGAAAAAGCTGCTTCCCGTACCTACAGGTGCGGTGACTTGTTAAGTGTGTAACGTTCCAGAGAACTCGCTTTAATGGAGTAAAGGATGCAGAAAATGTTCGAAATAAAAAGACAAAACGTCGTAAATTCAAATATTAATCTTTGAACTCTTCTGTTTCAATGAATTTCTCGTGATAATAATATAACATTTCTTAATGAAATGTTCCAATACTATTTGCTCGTATTACTGTGTAAATATTTGTGTGTGTCCAGAAGAAGCGCTGGAGATTAAAACCGACGGCCAACAGCTAATGGACTAATAACCGTAATGTACTCGTTCTTGAAGCCATTTTAAACTGATCTAATAACGTGAAATGGCGAAAAAGGCTACTGTATAAAAGAAAATGTGTATCATGTAATTACTAAAGATATCTAAGATTACAATCTGGCGGGTACGAAAAGGCGTACTCACACACAGGAAAAGAATTGGTACTTTGGTTGGATGGTTGCCAGATCGAGGTTGGTGTCAATGCGCAACTCGAGATAATCAGTTAAGTTAGTTACAAGCAGTAGAATATTTCTAGTTACTTGTAGTTAACGTAGACAAGTAAGATGGATTGCAATTTGTGATAAACGTTTATCATTAGTAAAAGCTAGATTGGCTTGCGATCATATTCTGAGCATATAAAATAACGGAATTATCTCTCCTTGAGATGCTTCATGTACACAAAACAAGGTCGTAAGTAGCCTAAATAAGTTTTAAAAAATATAAAAAGAGGTCATAAATAGACGAACAAGCTTCATTGGTGAAATATATATTTTTTAGACACTCTAAATGCAGGAACGGATCCAGAGAAGAATGTTGGGAGAGGAGTTTTTTATATAATTATTACAGATTATGTAGAATGATTATGCAGGCCAATCTCAGTTCATGCTGCGATACGATTTTATTCGATTTAGTGATTCTCCGAAAATATTTTTACGTGAAAGTTTCGTGATAAGTTAAAATTAATATATACTATAAAACAATGAAGGTGGGAATGCTGCGATACGATTTTATTCGATTTAATGATTCTCCGAAAATATTTTTACTTTAAAGTTTCATGATAAGTTAATATTAATAGATAATGTAAAACAATGGAGGTGGGAAGTTTTCTCATTTCCCTCCCCGTAGATTCGCGCCTGATAAATGCATTTTCTGTAATTTCGTAAAGCGGTAGAAAGTTTTCACGGTTAATTGCCTACGTCAAAACAGTAAAATGGACTTTTGCCTAAAAATCCAATGCCTGCCGCGATGCGTTATGGAAACACGCGACGGGCTGTGTGCCGCTTCTCGTAGCCGCGGCGCGTTGGACGTGAACGGAGCCGGCCCAGAATATCGCCTAGACCCCGGATCCGCGAGGGACAATGAATGAGATATAGCCCGCGCGGGGCGCTGCGGGAGGCGGAGGGGATGGCAGAGGGGGAGGGGGAGGGGGGACCGTGCTGCTGGCAAGCGAGCGGACACGGGACGTTGCGACATCCCCCAGATATACTTCGCTTATTCGTCCAGCCCGTAATCCTACCGGTGAAGTGGCCAGTTGGTTCCACCAATTCGCCAACGGGATGGGATGGACGGGTGTTCGGATACCCAAGGCTGTTGAAATGGGGGGGGGGGGGGGCGAAAGTACCGTTTAGGTCACGTGATGCGCGCTGGTGATGCTAGTTTTTTTTTTTAAATAATTGGCACTACTCGACGATATAGTATATCACTTGTGGGTTTCTAGAGTTGTTCGAACTAGCTCAAGTGTTGTGATTAACTTTCAGATTATCTCTGGTGCAGAGGGACACAGCTTAACGGAGAGTGTTATAAATAGTATTGCAGAGTCTGTGGATATTTATGATTAAGGCACACGTGATATTTTATTATCCAGGGTTACAAATTAAACTTCAGGATTCACACACTATTTCAGGTTCATCACTGTTACTGTGACTAGCCAAGAACTGAAATCTTATACTGTGCTCGCAGGAAACACCTCAATGAGTTTATCAACTTGTGGTACAAATCTCATCCGTTTACGTCCACTGACCTTGTGACAGTACATTAATAAGACTGCTAAGTGCTGCATATAGAAAATTTCAGATATTTTAAAACACGTCTTCATCCGTGCAGTAAATAGCCTTATGCTAACGCGTTTCCTGGTCAGTTTCATTCCTTTTTCCTGCTTCTACTTTATTGAGACTTTACGATCTTTTAGTGTTTATAAAGCCGCCGTCGACATCCAGTCTAGGAAGGAATCAACAAAAGTTTGAAAATAAGCTCCGAAGTCAATTTTAATCATATTTTTCTAATAAACTCCTTCGAAATTTCGAATAGCTGAGTCGCAAATAGCACGCAAAAGTTGGTTTGAAAACATACTATCTTCACAACAATTTGCAATTCATAAACAGATAAACACTCCATAAACATATAAATTGTTTATTATTTACAACAAATTCTTATTTTTGTTTACAAAAAAATTAACACAAATAAAAAAAAGCAATTGAATTGTGTAAATTGTGTTAATTTTTCTTGGTGAACAAATATATTAATTTCTTTTGTAAATAACAAACAATTTATATTTCTGGAGTGTTCATGTGTTTCTGAATTGCAAATTTTTTGTAAAAGTTATTTTTTCAAACCAAATTTTGAGTGCTTATTGCATTCGAAATCTGGTAGGAGTTTGTTAAACAAAATGCGCCTCAAATTTGACTTACGAGCTTCTTTACTAAATTTCGACGTTTCCTCTCCGGACACCCTGTATGTATATACGCGTATGTACGTACGTATTTTGTTTTTTTACTACTGTAATTTACGATCCCTAATTGGGCGCATGCGGCAGGAGTTTAGCCGCCCCTACACTGCACCCGTCAGTGCATTCTTCGCTCGCAGCGCCACTGCTGCGTGCGTGTCATTCGGCTCCGTTCGCGTGTTGAGAGGCGCGCACGTGTCGGGCTGGGCGGAAGTGCATCGGCAACCGCAGGCGGCGGCGGCGCCTGCATAGGCCTTATCCGCTGCGCGAAACCGCGTCCGCCTCCGCCTCCGCCGCCGCCGCCGCTGCCCGCGCGCCGAAGGCATGACGCCGCCGCCGCCGCCTCAGGCACGTGCGTTGCGTGCTCTTGGGGACAGCCGCGCCGAGTAGAGATTAGTGATGCGACGTCGATGTTAGCAAACATCAGTGTTCAAAATTAAAATATCGATGTTAAAAATGCATGGACCAAAAACCATCGATGTTTTACGGCATACTCTACGAACAACCGAGTTCTTGTATTTTATTTCACATCAGTCACCTTTTCTGTGGGACGGACCGTGTGGATGTTTTTAGACTTGTTTTGAAAGGTGCGGAACAAGCTCGTAAAGTTTCATGTCAATCCTAGTATCCAGTGGGGATGCGACCTCGATGTCGATGTTTTTATAAAATCATCGATATATTTAACTTCGACATTTTGAAGACGAGGTTTTTTTTTAACATCGATATTGTGTGTTTGATGTTTTTACATGCTTCATATTTTTGTAAATGAAAAAAAGTACCGTCATCATAAAACTCTTTAGTACTTTTCAGACCTACACTACGAACAACCAGCTTCTTGTATTTATTTCACATCAGTCACCTTTTCTGTGGGACGGACTGTGTGGATGTTTTTAGACTGGTTTAGTAACCTCTAACATTAAATGCGAGTGCATTAAAATTTAAGGTTCGTGTTTATCAATTCGCCGAAGTATGAGAAGAAGGCGGCAGACCCTACGCCCACAGCGTATTTGTTGACCACATCTCAACATGCGAAATGAACATGAAGAAAGAGGAAATACAAGGGCATGGAGGTCATCTCCGGCGAGTGAGTTTGGTCGAAGAGGTAGTACAACGTTCCTTTGGTTCTAACAAATGACCTAACATCAGTTATTATTTCATGTTATAACTTTTACAATAGTGTGATCATGTGAATTTTTCATTCAGAAACAATACATCGGGGAAAAAAAACATCGAAAGATTAAAACATCGACGTCAAAAAAACATCGAGGTTAATACATCGAAGTTTAAAACATTGATGTTTCTATAAGAACATCGACATCAATGTTCCATCCCTAGTAGAGATGCACAGACATTGGCAACAAAATATCTAAACAGGCTGGGACGGAGCTAGGCAGTTCTGGGCTCCGGGCATTGCTGAAACATAGCCTCTCCCCGGAAAAAATTAGAAAATGGGAAAGTTGTATCAAGAAACTATATGAGTTATTTTATTTCAAATCAGGCTAGTACGCTACCCATGAGCCATCCTAGAGCCGTGATTGCAACCATCGATGCTCAAAATTAAAAAACCGATATTTATTATTCATCGACCCAAAACCATTGATGTTATTAAAACATACTGTTTTAAAAATCCGAAACCATGACTTTTAGTTAATATCGGTGTTCACAGAAGGAGGTAATTTGATGATTGTCGCATTTATTCATTTGAGCATTCTATATGTCGCACGAGATGACAGCGATGGCCTTCTAGTATTTCCTACATATTTCCTCGTTTTTTGCAATTTGAGAGGCGGCCAGTGCAGTGCAGCCGTGGACATAGGGTCTCTCCCCTGCTTCCCCTGTCCTTCGTCGCCAACTGAGAATTCGGTCTTTGATATGATCACAGATTATGCATAGGCTTCCTGGCTCAGTTTTGTCCATTATTTTTTAACACGGTTTTCAGTTAAATTCTAATTTTTAATTAACACGGACGTTGTCACATTAAATTTTGTATGCACGAATTTAATGTTAGATGTTACTAAACCAGCTTTAGAACATCGATGTTTAAAAACATCGAAAGATTTTGGTTGATGTAATATTAACATCGATATTTTAAGTTTTTCCATCGATGTTTCGTAACACAGATGTATTGTTGTCGATGTCGTATCAGGGGTGTCCTTCTTGCAAGGCCTCAAGAGCCACATCGAAAACCTTCAATATGGTTGCGCGCCGTATTTCCATTACTTCCATGTAATGTTGATGGCTGAGGCGAAGCACACCTTACTTCCATGTAATGTTGAGAATGGCACTTTGCGCCGCTACTCTGAAACGAGGAGGGGGATAGAACATTGTGCGATATCAGACCGTATCATGCATAACACCGTGAAACACATTAGGATGGTTTGCAATTTCTGAATTTATTAGAAAAAAAAATCCTTAACCCATCTAAACTTAACCCATTTTTACCTTAAAGGGGTGTGTTGAGCGCGGCAGAGCGCGTGCGTTAGGCACACAATATCCTCCCCCGACATGGATGAAAGGTACTTTTACTTTTCACTAATAACCTTTCTCCGGCCACAAGAAACGGCATCGCGGACCGCCAGTTTGGACAGCCCTGACTAACAGTTCCGCCGCCGATGTCGCAAAACATCGTTTGGCCCCACTGTGCGGCGACGTGGCGGCGGCGCCCGCCCGTGGCGCGGTGCGCGGCGTGGCGCCGGCGTCGCGGCGCCTGCGTCCCGCCCACGCGTCCGGGACGGCGCCGGCGCCACCGCCGTCCTTGCGTCGCCCCGCCCCGCGCCGCCACGCCGCCTCCGCCGGACGGAGCCCGTGACAAACAGCGAAACGGAACACACGCGGAATGAGCGCCTGGAATTAAGCAGAAGTGATTTAGTAGAAGTTTCGCGAGTCTAGATAAAACGTTTGTGTGTATTTTGTTGTAAAATGCGTAGGGCATTTTGTGTTGACTGGACTCAACTACATATGTTAATGATTGCCGAAGACTTGCCGTCGACTTGGAAATGTGCGAACGAACGCAATTTGGTCTTGCCAAATAGACAAGAGTTATTTTTGTGTGTGTGTTTTTTTTTTCAGTTACCTTAAATCAACCTGTGGAACTTGTTGAATTTCCCGTGATAAAAGTTCCACAGTGCATTCCACGTGTTCCGCTTCTACTTTTGCTTTAGCTGTGCGAAAAATTAAAAAAAAAAAAATTGTATCCCGCCCACGTGTTGGGCTTGGTGCTGATGACGCCCTTGCTCTGCACCCCCTACCCCCACCTCCTCCACAGCACGCCGCAACACGCCGGTTTGCTGCCGCTCCAGAACGGAGCCCGTGACAAACAGCGAACGCAAATGGATATACGGGACATATGTGAAACGCGCTGCATAATGGGTGATGATCCAAAAGTTGTACATGCTAAGGTACGTGTACAAAATGTTAAATTAGCCAAAAAAAAATCGCCAATTTGATGCGGCCTAATTTATTTGATGCAGCCAATCGTTCCGCTCGCGCATTCCAAGTCGGCAGCGATTTTTTTAACAAACAACGTAAGCAAAGGCTGGCTCTTGGAGTTGAATGCGCAGTTCAGTAGTGGTTCAACATAATGTTGGTGGTGGAGGAGTTGGGTTTAAGTTAGCCTGCACAACAATCGTTGATTGGACACGTTTCACTCACGCATTTCCAAGTCGACGGCGAGCTACGGCGTTCGGCCTCCTTGAGTAACATTAAACACACTTGAATTCTGTCAACGCAAATTTTTCTATGTATTTTACTCCCAACTTGCATACACGGCGTGTCTTGACTCCTCTTTCATAACTTTTACAAATGCATTTTGAATTTCTACTTAAATACATACGCGCATTCCACACTGTTTATTTTATCTACATGCTTCAGCTTCTTTATCTAAAATCTACTGTTTTGCCATGAGAGAGAGAGAGAGAGAGAGAGAGAGAGAGAGAGAGTGAGACAGACAGACAGACAAGTAGGCAGACAGACAGACAGGCTGACAGACAGACAGGCTGACAGACAGACAGGCTGACAGACAGATAGACAGGCAGACAGATAGACAGGCAGACAGATAGACAGGCAGACAGATAGACAGGCAGACAGATAGACAGGCAGACAGATAGACAGACAGACAGGCAGGCAGACATACAGACAGACAGAGAGTTCCCTCCCCCGTTTGGTCTGTAGAGGCACAGTTGCCAACTGGTGGGCTCATGCGGGTGTTGTGAACGGATAAGTCAGGCTCATTTTGTGTGGCATATTTTATTCCCGGAGAAAAGGGGTATGGAAAAATTCTTGCTTTCAAATATTTTATAGTAATATCAAATACTTTCATGATTAAACAATTTATTGAGAAGCAATTTTGTAAAATAACGATTACCGAATTTTCACCGTAACTCCCGACCCCGTTCTTTGAATTATTTTTTCTCGCATTATTTCAGCATGGAAGGAGACAAATGTTGACGTGAGGTTTCCATAGAGTTCGTCTGTTTGCTCTCGCGTGGTTCTCATTCGACCACGAAGCGAATGGCTGCTTGCTGTTCGCAGAACCTTTGGTTAATATATGGATTTTTGACTTCCTAACGTTTGCATTCAGAAACTATTGAGGAGCTGCGTTGACACGGATTAGGATGGGTGTTAGTTCTGCATGTTGTTCAGAGTCTCTTAATCTCTCCTTTTCATTTTCCTCATTTATTTCTCTTTGCTGTTTAGTTCCCCATTCGATCTTTTAGCACACTATCCCGCCCACACGCGAGCTATGCCCGCATTGTCCAACTCTCTCCACAAACACACACACACACACACACACACACACACACAACAGCATGTCCTCTCCGTTCTGTATTCCATCTCTCATGCTCTCATTAACTTACTATCCCCTCTTCTCTCTCGCTCTCCTCTTCCCTTCCTCTCCTCTCCCTCTCCTCTCTCTCCTCACCATCGTCTCCTCCCCCTCCTCTCCTCCCTCTCCTCTCCTCCCCATCTCTCCTCCCTGTCCTCCCTTTCTCCTTTCTACCCACTCCCCTCCACCCTCTCTTCACCCTATCCTCTTCACCATATCCTCTCCACCCTCCCCTTTCCACCCTCCCCTCTCCATCCTCTCCTCTTCATCTTTTCCCTCTCGTCTCCTCTCTACTCTCTCTTCCCTCTCGTCCTTCCCCACCTCTCTTTGCTTCTCTCTCCTTCCCTCTCCATCATCTCTTCACTCTCTGTCCTCTTCTCACTTCCACTTTCCGTCTTCTTCACTTCTATCTTATCTCTTTTCCTTAATGTCTCTTCTTCCCGTTCCTCTCATCCGTCTCTCTCTCCCTTGCCGCCCTACCACGCCCCCCTCGCGGCAGAACAGCGCCCTGCCGGTGGGCCGGCGGCGTTGGTGGGGCGCCTTGCGTGGCCTTGCGAGAGGTCTTTTTGCGGCGCCACGTGCACCGCCGACGCCGCGCAGGCCACGGCGACGGCGGCCTCGTGTGAACGCGAGCGCATGCCGCCCGCCGTGCCACCGTGGCGGCGTGCTGTGCTGTGCTGTGCTGTGCGGTGTTGACTTTGGAGGCTGCCTCGCGCCTCATTTCGCATCTCCCTCGCAGAGGCGCTCTCTCTCTCTCTCTCTCTCTCTCTCTCTCTCTGCAGGTGCAAAATGTCACTTGGGGGTGGGAGTGAGTGTTGGTTCCGGGCGCGACAACGCCTAACGGTTGTCCTGTAATTGTAGTGCTTGTTGTATCCCGAGCTGTCGCAGGAACGTGTGTCCCGTCGCCGTTGTACGCATTGGCTGGCGGGATTTCCCCAACAGGTATCTTAATACCCCCCCCCCCCCAACCGGGGTAACATTTTAAGTTCTCAAGTGGTCTTCCGATGAGTGTGGTAGTGTAAGGCATGTCATTGTGTGTGTGTGTGTGTGTGTGTGTGTGTGTGTGTATGGGTCAGGGGAGAGGAGAAAGGAAACATACGGATGAGGAAGGAAACATAGCGCGCGACTCGTGCCTCCTTTGCTCGTGTAATGATCTGGCATTAACCTGGTATTCATAGGAAAAATCCGAAAACTTGCAATCAGAGTAACCGGCCACGGACAATTTGCTCCATTCACTGGTCCAATTCGACCAAAAAAACAAACAAACAAAAACACCAATAGACATTTCCTTCAACGTACTTCTTTGGACAATTAATGCTATAATTTAAGAAAATAAGTAGTAATGTAGTGCTTCATGCTTGTCATTTATTTGAAGATATTGATTTCTCAAGGTAAAATACAAAACATAAACATGTTACAAACGTCCCGTCTGCCCAGACCTGCATCGTCGACGCAGGTTTTCTTTATGCTGAAAGGGGGGGGGATGAAGTTAGTGAGGATGATTAAAACTTGTTCCGTTTAATCGATATAATTTGTACCACTGTTTAGCTCTCAATATTCTGCTTCTGCGTTAATCTTCAGGCAGAATAATCACTATTTTTCGTAACAAGTGCCTTGCGGTGTCGACTCACAGCATTCATTACATATTAAATAAGTTACGCAATATTTCGTGTAAATGTTAAACATGGACAAACAAAATAAAAGTTAAAAAACAAACAATCTATGATCATTTTGTGAACATAATAGTATTCATCTTCATATGGCTTTCTGGAACAATTGTGTTAACCTTAAAGACAACAATCTATGATCATTTTGTGAACATAATAGTATTCATCTTCATGGCTTTCTGGAACAATTGTGTTAACCTTAAAGACAACTTATAAAGCCATTACGTTCCATGAGTAACAGATTTGAGTACATACCGCAACAGGTATTAAATCATTCCTCAAACCACTGCAGTTTCACCTTCCTTTGGACGACCTTTGTAGTAAGTAATTTCCTTTGTCAATCACTGGGCACGAATTACACCGCGAGAATACATTCCCTGTCCAGCTACGTGACTCACTTCAACAGGCGGCTCACACTTGTGCATATGCACCAGCGCACGCGAGAGGTCGCGATCGCACATGCACTCATTAATGCAGACGTTCGTGCGCTGACATCCTGCCCCGAAGGACGCTCCATGCATTTGGATAGACTTGGCCTGTCGGTGGTGTTACATGCGGATGTCTTGTGTGTATCAAACTTGTCACGTTGCCGGATGCTTTGTGTATATCGTGTCGTGTTGCAGGCCGTAACTGGTAAACTGTTTACAGCGCTCATAACACATACCGACGTATCTTGAAATTCAATATACAAGTGTCGATAAATCTGTGTGGTGACTTGAATTTTTTTCTAACCACCTTTACCTGCACTTCTGATGATAAATTGGCTGCGTTAAATAATGGCGTCCACAGAATACTATGTGGTTCTTTCAGTTTCCAATACTCTTCTCACAACTATGTTTATCTTTATAGTTTCTCGCTGTTTTCCTCGCTGTCTTCCTGGTCCGTCATCCCGGCCCATCGTCCCGGCCCGTTTTCCCGGTCCGTCCCGGTCCGTCCCGAGTCTTCCCAGCCCGTCCCGTCTTCCCGGCCCGACCCGTCCAGGCTTCCCGGTTCGTCCCGTCTCGGCGCGACTTGACTTCTCGGCGCGACTTGACTTCGCGGCCCGACTTGACTTCGCGGCCCGACTTGACTTCGCGGCCCGACTTGACTTCGCGGCCCGACTTGACTTCGCGGCCCGACTTGACTTCGCGGCCCGACTTGACTTCGCGGCCCGACTTGACTTCGCGGCCCGACTTGACTTCGCGGCCCGACTTGACTTCGCGGCCCGACTTGACTTCGCGGCCCGACTTGACTTCGCGGCCCGACTTGACTTCGCGGCCCGACTTGACTTCGCGGCCCGACTTGACTTCGCGGCCCGACTTGACTTCGCGGCCCGACTTGACTTCGCGGCCCGACTTGACTTCGCGGCCCGACTTGACTTCGCGGCCCGACTTGACTTCGCGGCCCGACTTGACTTCGCGGCCCGACTTGACTTCGCGGCCCGACTTGACTTCGCGGCCCGACTTGACTTCGCGGCCCGACTTGACTTCGCGGCCCGACTTGACTTCGCGGCCCGACTTGACTTCGCGGCCCGACTTGACTTCGCGGCCCGACTTGACTTCGCGGCCCGACTTGACTTCGCGGCCCGACTTGACTTCGCGGCCCGACTTGACTTCGCGGCCCGACTTGACTTCGCGGCCCGACTTGACTTCGCGGCCCGACTTGACTTCGCGGCCCGACTTGACTTCGCGGCCCGACTTGACTTCGCGGCCCGACTTGACTTCGCGGCCCGACTTGACTTCGCGGCCCGACTTGACTTCGCGGCCCGACTTGACTTCGCGGCCCGACTTGACTTCGCGTGGCTGTAACACCGGGGGACGGCGGGGACACTGCCGGGAAGGCGCGCCGTTGTCTTGTTCTTGCGTTCGGTCCATTTGTGCCGCTCGGGCGGAGGGAGGAGCGCGTGGGATGACCTTGAGGGGTCGCGCTTTCGGCTGCTCTGTGACGCATCTGCGGCTGCGGCTGCAAGCGACCTTCGCGGATCTGACGTTCGACGCGAGACGCGCCGCGCCGCGCCGGGCTCCCATCGAGGTTGCCGTGAGGAATCCGTGATAGAAGGAGGAAGGTGGACCCTTGCCGGCCCTCCACAGGCTTTTGACAATGTGACCCGTGACTGATGAGCTGGATGCGCGGGCGAAACGGTCACTGCTGTTGGCGAGGAGGGATCTCGGCAGGCTCCCAACGCAAGGGGCATGAATACACTTCTACCGGTTTTATCTTGTATTACCAGGATGCTCAGTTACACTAGGACGTAACGTTGGCTCGCTCGCGCCTCTTGCCCATTATGGAGCTTTGTTTTAATTTTTAAAATTCTTTAATATATATTATAAAATTATATTGTTATTATATATAATGATTATTATATTAATATATTATAAAATGAAAATGCATTTTAAAGGACCTTCTTGAATAAATTGAATATATTTTCTAATTAAATGAAAATACACTTTAAAAACACAATTATAATAAAACTAGTAAAAATGCAACTCTGCAAAAACCAAACAAAATGTATCACGCACATTGTTATAAGAACAAAAAATAAAATGCTACCGTTTAGCATTGTATTTGTTGTAATGCCATTCGCGAAGACCGTCGAGATTTATTGCAATAAATTTAATATTTTAACAGAAATCGTCTTCACGAATATTGCAATAAAATATGTACCGCAATAGTAGACAATAGATTTTTACATATCAGGAAAACAAAATTTGCTGTTCCATAAAGCAGCACGTGGATGGAAAATATGTAACAGCGAGTGAACTCCTCCTTGGAAACTTGCTATCGCACGACGTCCTAACGACTATCCTAAGCTGTGGTAAGTTCGAGAATTAAGTCGGTACGTGCATTATGTGAATTCGGGTAACATAATCAAAAACGAATTTTAATTTGTCATTTAAAATGGAAACTTACTGTTTTTATATTTTTTCCAAATTTCTAGTTATCAGACGAAACGATGACACCTCTCACTCGGCAGGAGGCTACATAGTTGTTGTTTTTTTCTTTCTTTTTTTTTTCTTTTTTTTTCAAATCATGTGCGTTTTGGAAATTATTAGTACAGATCAAAAAAATATAAGAAATAAAGGTTTCTTTTTTCCATTCTACATTACGACACTTCCTCCACACATTTCTCGGAAGTGTTCTTTTGAGTCCGAGACGTGCAACGGGCTCCCACACGTGGGTGCGGGAGAACGCCGTTGCGTGGGCAACTTCCTAGGTTCTTGGGTCAGGTCGAGATAAACGACGGTTGAGCTCGTAGGAGTATGCTTCGAGCGGGGAATACACTGTTCGTCACGAATGAGAAGATAACTCTCTTTTTGATTTGTGAAGTGCAGAAATGCCAGTATCTGATACGTCACTCTATTCAAATAGAATCTCGATGTCAGATGACTGGGAGGACGAGCAAGTTAGAACATGCAGCACCCACCCCCTCCCCGCCCTCTGATCTGAAACATGATACGTCATGCGGTGCCCTGTTTTTACTCTACAATGTCCATCTAAGATTTGATCCACCAATAGACACCAAACAGGCGTAAGGTATTTTGCATTGTACTGTTTTTTGCATCGGAGTAATGCACGTGATTCCACCCCATCCCCGATTTGTAGACAATTTCTTGTGTGTTTGAGTGCATTTGTTATCAAATCACAATCGCTAGGAACTATTTCTTGTTAGGTATCGAAACTGATGAATCATCAGACACGATATTAAAAACTATAAATTAAATCATTATATCATGTTAACCTTATAATAAACGGACTATTATCTCTCCTTTGGTATCTCGGTGGTGATGGAGAAAAGAGTAATACTCTAATTCTTAACATCATAACCCCAGAGGACGATTATTTGTAAGAAAAAGAAGAAAATTCAGAATATTAGTAGCATTCTGAAAATCTTTAGATTGGTTAGTATCGTTTACGTTATGGACACCATGAGAATAAGGGATCGAATATCGTTTCCCAAGAGGCAATATGCTCTGGAGCGATTCGGAGTGGAGATGTCGATATTTTAATCATCGAAATATTCATGTCGATGTGTTATAACATCAATGTTTTGTTCTTCATGTTTTTGTTTTTCGATGTTTTGTTTGTGAATGAAATATTCTCATAATCACAATTTCGTAAAAGTTGAAATATGAAATAATAGCTGATTGTACCACTGTCAGTATATGTATTCTAACGAATTGTTGTTTATCCCACGAGTTCGTACAAATTTTATATTTTCATATCGTAACATTGATGTTTTATTGTCGATGTCACATCGTGTAGTTCGAAGCGGGGGCAGAGAGAGCTGGAGCGCTGTCGTAGTCGCTCGCAGCTGTCGTCTGCATGGCGACTGGCTGGGTCGGCCGGTCAGTCGCGGGGTGCTTAATCGCCGCTTTGTACGCTCGTTGCCGCCGATGAAGTCTCTCACTTCTTCTCCGGCACCTCCTATGATGGTCCGTAGGGGGACGGCCAGGACACTGTCCAACTGACAGGACTCGGGCCACCATCCGTTTCTTTTCTTCCTCCTCGTTTTTCTTCTCTTCGTTCTCTATTTTTCCCGCGTTTCTTCTGTTCGTTATCTATTCTTCTTTCTCCTCGCGTTTCTTATCTTCGTTTTCTATTTTTAGTCGTTTTTCTTTTCGTTCTCTATTTTTCTTCCTCCTCGCGTTTCTTCTCTTCGTTCTCTATTTTTCTTCCTCGTCGTTTTTCTTCTCTTCGTTCTCTGTTTTTCTTCCTCCTCGTTATTCTTCGTCATCTATTTTCTCCTCCTCCGTGTTGTTCTTCTCACCTGGCTGGATTTCTCTCCATCCTCTTTGATCTTTTCCAAATCCTTTTTTTCGTTTTCCCCCTCTTTCTTATCCCTTTTCTCTGGTTTTATTTCTCATTTTTTTTCTCTTCCTCTTTATTTTCTCAATTTAAAATGGTAAATGTGGTAAATTTGAAAATTGAAAATAATTAAAGTATAGTTAAAAATAACTGTGTGTGCTATGTGTGATATGTCGATAATTAAATTTATTAGCCCAGGACCAAAAACGTTTTACTACCTAGTACTAAATGGAGATTTACATCGTTGTCGGAACATTTTTAATGATGAAAAGAAAAAAGGGACCCTTGGATAGAAGTATATTTTTTAACAATATCAGTAACAATTTTTTTTCGAATAATTAATATAACCAACATTAGTTCAATTTTCAGATGTATTGCAGCCGCCACTGATGTTCTATGTATCTCATTTCGAGAATGACCTGCGTGTGTTTATTCGGTTACAAAACCGTAGAGTGGTCTTCTGCAGAAAACCCTTCGCAACGTATCTCTGAAAGGTAAATAAACTACGAGAACGGACATCGTGTTGTGCAGGACTATAAAATAAACTAGTGTACTTGCTTCTTTAGTTAACTTGCTCTATAATTCCCGACGTCAGCCGTCATCACGCACGTAAACGAGTCGTTCACCTGCGTTTCCCGGAGACAACCGGTCCCCATCCCTTTCGCTGACGGTCGCGCCGCCTGGTTGGAGGCCCTTCGGGAACATGTCACGATCCCTACCCGTCGTTATTCCTTTCCATCGTTGCGCTTTCCATTACGGAACGACTGTATGGCGACTTGTCGCTCGTATCTCTTCCCTGCAGCGCTCTCGAGACCCCTGCGATGGCGTTGGTTCTCTGAAAAGAAACGGAAATTACTGCACCGCGAAGTCGTATCGTTCGCATCCAGTTGAATGCCCCTATTGATCTTCAACTGGTTTGCTAACCTTGAGTACGCTTTGAGCATGATAGGTCCTTAACCTTAGGCTGAGGATCCTTGAACTTTGGAGAGTACTTATTTGTAATTTCATTGATGGACCGTCAGGGTCAAGGTGGAGTGTCTGCTAGGCTTTGTTAGCTTGAAGAGGTAACGTGATTGGTTTAACTGCAGGATCACTTCTGATAGAATAGTTATTCTTCTGCTTGATAATGTTCGGATGCGCTCCTGTCCGCTCCGAACGACACGAAAGGTGAATTTTTGCGCAAGATATTGTTTGTTGTTCTCATGATTGTTCCCCCTCTTCGGTATACGAATGGAGTAGTCACAAATATTTAGATTACTTTGCTGAGGTGGGTGACGAAACTTCCTTTTTACATTTTAAAATTATTTACTATGTACATTCAAAACTATTTTCTGTAAATAAAAAAGAAGGCTTCTTACACTTCATTCAACCATGTAATACTGACCAATTAGTATCACTCTGGTTTTAGTTTTGTCTTTAAAAAGTGTGAAATAAAAAGATATCAGGAAAATATTTTAAAAAATCACTGTAAAACCGGAAATCAGTGGCTTCCCTGCAATTGTCAAAACACTTCTTGCAGTGCTTCATACCTCTTAAAACTTTATATCTGTGAGTTTTGAAATGTGCTGAACAAACTGGTAAAATTTCATGTCCGTCCGAGTATCCGGTCAGAATCATCGATATTTTGAAGTTGAGGATTTTTAACATTGATATTGCGTGTTTAATGTTTTACGTGCTTCATATTTTTTAAATGCAAGAAGTACCATCAGCACAAAGGTGTCATAATTGTCAGATTTCCATAAATTGAATTTTCTTTAGATTAGTGACCAAACGTGAAAAATAAATAAAATCAAAGTTTTCGTCAGTAAAGAAGCCTACATTATTTTTGAATTATCGAATCAGATAATTTAAGTTTTGTTAATTATCCTGATTTTTTAAAACTTTCGTGTGTCGGATAAATCTCAATTAAAACTTAATAAATTATACTATTTTAAATTCACTCCCCCCCACGTGAACCTGAATGGTTTTAAAAACCCATTTTAAAAACATCCAAGTTTAATAACATCGATGTTTCTGGGTTGATGTATTAACATCGATGCTTTTTTTGATTATCGATGTTTAGAAACATCGATGTTTTGTTGTCCATGTATCCAGTATCCAGTGCGGCGAGTCCCTAATATCCAGTGCGGCGAGTCCCTTGTATCCAGTGCGGTGAGTCCCTAGTATCCAGTGCGGTGAGTCCCTAGTATCCAGTGCGGTGAGTCCCTAGTATCCAGTGCGGTGAGTCCCTTGTATCCAGTGCGGAGAGTGTGGCGTGTCACGGGTTCTGCTGCCTCGTCACGCCCTCCCCTGGATCCGCGACTCTGGCGGTGCTTGTCTGCCGCGGCGGCGAAGTCTGTCTATGACGTCGCGGGCCCCGTGGGCGCCCCGGGGAGGTCACCTCGCTGACCTCCGGGTCGTCCGCTTCGTTGGCCTCGTTACCGGCGTCGGTGCCGGCCGCGGCACGGCGCGTCCACTTGCCCGAATTAAAAATGCATTAGCCTAGACGCGTTCACACGCGGTCGCTCCGCGCCGCGCCGCGCCCGCCTGGCTGGTGGTGGACTCGGAGGTCGCTGCTGCAACGATCGCCTTCGTGAGGTTGGGGATCCTTCACACGGCGCCACACAGCAGCTTCCGAGTGGCACGTCTGCTGGTAAAGCTTTGGTTTAAGGGTGTCCACACGGAGTCACTCAGCAGCGCTTCCGAGGGGGCGTCTACTGGTAAAGCTTTGGTTTAATGATGTCCACACGGAGTCACTCAGCAGCGTTTCCGAGTAGCACGTCTGCTGGTAAAGCTTTGGTGTAAGGGTGTCCTCCCGGAGTCACTCAACAGCGCTTCTCAGTGGTGCGACTGCTGGTAAAGCATTGGTGTAAGGCAGGGGTATCCAACTTGCAAGGCCTCAATGATCACACTAAAACCGTGAATATGGTTGAGGGCCATATTTTCATTACACGGGCGAACCACACCTGACTTTCCCGTTTTGTTGTTCTCGGGAGTTTGACCGGTTGCTCTGAAGTGGGTGGGGGATGGAAAAATGCCTGATATCAGGCCGCACCATGCACAATGCAGGGAAATACATTGGATTGATTTAAATGTCTGAATCCACTATAAAAAATCCTTAAATCTAAACTTCACGTAGTTTAACTTTAAGGCGTATTGATCCCCGCAAGGCGCGTTCGCTAGGCGTACAATGTTCTCGCCCGAGATGTGTGAAAAAAACTTTCACTTTTGTTCTTCCGCGGGCCGCAATAAACGACACACTGGGCCGCATGTGGCCCGCGGGCTTCCGGTTGTACTACCCTGGTTTGAGGGTGCCTTCACACATCTGCCGCTTCTCAGTGACGCCACCGAGTGGCTTCCGTGTGAAGGCGGCATTAAGCAAACACAAATTAACTTTCGTAGCTAGTGTAGGTTATGAGTTGACCTATCCATTTATTCGGGCACTTATACCCTCGAGTGGTATGTGCGAAGTCTATTCCGCGAGCGCAATGAATTCTTCTTTTGCGTCTTCTTCACCTTCGCCTTGTTGTTTTTCTCCTTCTTCTTTTTTTCTATTCACATTTTTTCCCTTCTCACATTGAACTAGGGATTGTAAACGATGTTTTCTGAACAGCGATCTTACTCCAGCATGATTTAACTGCGCATTTGCGAGCTCTGTCTCTCGTTCACATTTTAACGCCTTGCAAGCTGCAACACCGTGAGTCGCAAAAATAATCAAAAGTAACGATTTCGGACGTGACATTTTTTTCTGTCGGGTTGTGACCATAGACGCTTGTAAATGCCTGAGCGGGTAAAACATTTCTGATTAAAATCGTCTGGAATCCAGAACCTACATAGGTTGTTGATCGTGCTAAAAAAAATGGGGGAAATCCCAGTTGGTACAGCAAATCGTGTTAAAGAACGAGGAACGCCGCCGTCTTGCAGCCGTCTGCCCGACATAATTCCCAAGGAATAAACAAACATCGTCCCGAAATCGCTCGTTCGAACGGCCCTTCCCGGAATCGACGGCTGCGGACGCTGTGGCGTGCCGGGGCGTCTGGTGCGGCGCGGCGAGGGCAGACGCGCCCACGCCGACGCGCAGCCCCCGACGCCAGGTGGCGTTGCGGTCGAACGAAGCGCGGCGCTGTAGGGCCAAACATTCCAGACGGTGGCCGAACTAAAAACGAGGTTGTTGTTTAGGGATTTAATTAACCGTAGGATGCAAGGCCCTGTGCAATACGCTCTCAAAAAATGCGCATTCAAATCGGTTTTTTTTTAACTTCATTTCTTAATCATTTCAATTCCTCTGTTAAAATCCTCTATTAATGTTTATCAAAGCCATCTATTAATGTTAAACAGCATTATTTATTTAAATAAATATTTATAGTGCCGTAAATACGATGTATAGGACCTGAGATTGTTCTTTAGGGATTTAATTAACCGTAGGATGCATGGCCCTGCGCAATACGCTCTCGAAAAATGCACATAATTTTTTTTAGTAACCTCATTTCTTAATCATTTCAATTCCTCTGTTAAAGTCCTCTATTAATGTTTATCAAAGCCATCTATTAATGTTACATCATTATTTATTTAAATAAATATTTACAGTGCCTTAAATACTACTTATAGGACCTTAAAAGACCTGCATTTGCATTGTCGTAAAATAATCAAATTTCAAGACCTACCTAAACAATGTATCAGAATCAGAATCTTTCCTTTGCCAGTGACTAAAATGAAAATAGAAATAAAGAAAAGATTACACGGGGGGGGGCAAGCTCTCAGAAATGCATATGTGCAGATTAAAAAGCGAAGTAAAAAACATTAGGGCCTCGAAGACCCTGCATATTTATCTTAGGATTGAGTCTTCAAAATAGACGGAATATGTGACAGACTTGCCTTTTACTCGCCCACTGACGCCCAGTTGAATTCGTTCGTGTTTGTCAGTCTCGTCTTCACACTTATCTGGTGCTCACAACCGCCCAGATTTGCTCGTCCAACAGGCAATAGTATCGTTATGTAGAAGAAAAGTACGATATGACAGTTTTCAAACTCGACAATTCTACTCAGCGGATACAGAAGCCCGTAAATGGCCAGGCGCGTAGTATTTCCAGTGACTCTGAACTGACATTCTCGGGTTCGAGCCCCGACTATCGGACTTTCGACACTAGCCAGATAGCTGGGTAGCGTTCAGCTGCTGAGTGAGAAGAAGCTGTAGCGGCTCGCAGCTCTGATCGACAGTTGTGTGTGTGTGTGTGTGAGTGAGTGTGTGTGAGTGAGTGTGTGTGAGTGTGTGTGTGTGAGTGTGTGTGAGTGAGTGTGTGTGAGTGAGTGTGTGTGAGTGAGTGTGTGTGAGTGAGTGTGTGTGAGTGAGTGTGTGTGAGTGAGTGTGTGTGAGTGAGTGTGTGTGAGTGAGTGTGTGTGAGTGAGTGTGTGTGAGTGAGTGTGTGTGAGTGTGTGTGAGAGAGTGTGTGTGAGTGAGTGTGTGTGAGTGAGTGTGTGTGAGTGAGTGTGTGTGAGTGAGTGTGTGTGAGTGAGTGTGTGTGAGTGAGTGTGTGTGAGTGAGTGTGTGTGAGTGAGTGTGTGTGAGTGAGTGTGTGTGAGTGAGTGTGTGTGAGTGAGTGTGTGTGAGTGTGTGTGTGAGTGAGTGTGAGTGAGTGTGTGTGAGTGTGTGTGAGTGAGTGTGTGTGAGTGTGTGTGAGTGAGTGAGTGTGTGTGAGTGAGTGTGTGTGTGAGTGAGTGTGTGTGTGAGTGAGTGTGTGTGTGAGTGAGTGAGTGTGTGTGTGAGTGAGTGTGTGTGTGAGTGAGTGAGTGTGTGTGTGAGTGAGTGTGTGTGTGAGTGAGTGTGTGTGTGTGAGTGTGTGTGTGAGTGAGTGTGTGTGTGAGTGAGTGTGTGTGTGAGTGAGTGTGTGTGTGTGAGTGTGTGTGTGTGAGTGAGTGTGTGTGAGTGAGTGTGTGTGTGTGAGTGAGTGTGTGTGTGTGAGTGAGTGTGTGTGTGAGTGTGTGTGTGTGTGTGAGTGAGTGTGTGTGTGAGTGAGTGTGTGTGTGTGAGTGTGTGTGTGAGTGAGTGTGTGTGTGTGAGTGAGTGTGTGTGTGAGTGAGTGTGTGTGTGAGTGAGTGTGTGTGTGTGTGTGTGTGTGAGTGTGTGTGTGTGTGTGTGAGTGTGTGTGTGTGTGTAGTTTTTCTGAACAATACCAGGGGAACGCTGGAGCCAGTACTCGTAACATCGGCCACGGGCCGCGCGGAGTCTTTCCTACCTCTTCCTACCTCTTCCTTGCCCCATCCTCTCATATTACACCTACACACACACACACACACATACACACGCATACTCACACTTTGGCTTACAAGAGCACTACGTTTTCCACACTTGCCGGGAGTCTATTGGGGAGTTTAGAGCCCCTGCCGACTGGGGTGATTCCCCACTGGGCGGAGATACCTTGGGGGGCAATCCTCCGCAAACTGACCTGTAAGTGGGCGCCGAAACGCACCATCCTATAGGGGACGATCATCTCTACGGACAGCCCGGGATAAAACATACACTACAGTAACGGGAATAATCATCACAGTATTTGACGTGCCCGGCTATGCCAAACGATGAATCAAATCCAGGCGCATGAAACGGAACAGTTAAAACCGTCTGGACCGCAGACCAAGCACGGGTTGTTGATCGTCGTGCTGGAAAAAAAAATTGGGGGAAATCCCAGCGAGTATTACCGATCGCTTTAAAGACCGAGGAACGCCGCCGTCTTGCAGCCGTCTGCTGGACATAATCCCCAAAGAATAAACAAACAAGTCGCGAAATCGCTCGTTCGAATGGGCCTTCCGAGAATCGACGTCTGCGGAGCCTAGCGTGCGTCGTCGGGGCGAAGGCAGACGCGCCAACGCGGACGCGCAGCCCGTCGCCAGGTAGCGCTGCGGTCGACGACGCGCTGCGCAGTGGGCCGAAACACTCCCGACTGTGGACGAAGTGGAAAGGGGTTAGGTAAGGAGGTTAAGCGTAACTCTTGGTGTAGCGGTCGAACCGTACGGGACATCGCTGAGCCCGGATTCAATTTCAGGTCGTTCCATGTGGACGTTTTGGTATATAAAACGATCTTGTGTTAGGTTTTCTTGGGGTTCTCCTAATTCCACTGTTGCGTGAACATAATTTCGCCATAAACATCTCGATAAATAATATCGTGTATCTCAGGGTAGGCCGATAAGTGTTGGTTCAGGAATAGTAGTTAAAACACATTAGTTAAAGTGTCATTGGAATTATCGTGATTATGAAGATCAAAAACGAAAAATTTCGTCTTGTGTTTACCGGCTTAGGTAGCTCAGGACACCTGTCTTTGCAGTCCGGGACGGCCTAGGGTTCGAGTCCCGATGGCGGCAGGATTTTCGACACTATCTACAGAGCTGGTCGAATTCAGCTCCGAGGGGAATTCTATTGGCCAGTTGCTCTGATCGGTGGTTTTCTGTGGTTTCTCAGATCAGCACCAACTCCAATGCCGGAGCAGCACCCTAACAAACGGGCCACGGACCGCCCTCGATTTAACATTCCTCTTCCTTGTCCTATTCTCATATCTTTCTTATACACACTCACACGCACTGCACTACAACTTGTGACGGGAGACCAGTCGGGAGCTTAGAGCGTGTCCGGGATGGGGTGGTACCACGCTGGAGGAGATCCCTGGTATGGAAAAATCCCCGCAAGGTGGCGTAATTCGGCGCCGGATCTCGCCATCCAGAAAGATCACCACCTCCTACGATAAAGAATCATTCACCACACATACGGGACTAATGATCTTAGTTCAGGATCACCAATCAATAAAAAAATCGCCTTCCAGGGAGTGAGGAGTGATCACCGCCACTATAATAATGTATAATATATAAAATCATGCACTGCACTTACGGGATTATTGACCTTAGTCGTCGTGTCAGGAATCGCTCATCAATCAATGAAAACCTAGAATATTTTGCGCTAACTCGAGAATCGCTGTCGGGTTTTTGGCCGGCTCGTGTGCGTTGCGTCACAGTGCGGCGAGCGCGCGGATATGGCGCGAGAGCGCCGTGAAATAGCGGCGTGCCGCCCGGAATAGCCGCGCGCGTATTTTTGGGGCCACGCCCACGCGACTTCGCGAGCCTCGCTCCTCCGCCTCCCCGCCACGCCCCCTCCACGTTGCCTCTTGACGTGGTGCTGGGTCGAATTCGGCCCTCGCTGTCTTGAAGAGAATTCTAGCGCGCCCAGCTGTTCTGTTTGGGCTGCTTTTTGGGGGGTGGGAGGAGGGAGCTTCTTCGAGATTTTAAATCGTTTTTAGCTTTGTGAAAAGACAATGAATTCTGCGAACGAAACGGTTCAAACGTTTGCTTATATTTTATATTTTACCTTTAGAAATCTGTAATAAACTCGTCGACTAATTCACATGCAAGAGACATTGCATTAATTATTTTCTCTTATTACATAATCAATTTCCCTTTCAAGCACGTGTCGGCTAAGCCAATCCCAAGGTGTTTCTTGGGCGATTTTAACCCCTGACGTTATGGCCGGCCGCTCTCATTGGTAGTTTTCCATATTTTTTCCGATGAATGCCAGGTGAATACCGGAGCAGTTCCCGATCACACGAGACTCGGACTGAGCTTGATCTTCCCCGGTCTAGCAAAGAACAACTTGAACCTTGCTAACTAAATTAAATGAAGTACAGTCTTTTCGTGATATAACCTACTCAGTTTTATCACTCTATAATTTAATGAAATGTTTAGGAAATATATCGACGTATGACGAAATATACGGCGTCCATTCCCTTGAGGTATCTGGGTGATAATTTGCTCGATTGCTTTCCCATTTCTTCAAACTAGCGGCGATTTAAAAAAAAAAATCATGAAAAATCTTCGTTTACTACAAGAGTGTAATGGTAACCTACAAAACGGGCCAAGGACCGCATGCTATCTTTCTTTCCTCTTCCTTGTCCTATCACAACCCTTGCTCGCACACAGACACGCATGCACTATACTTCTACACATGTCGGGAGCTTAGAGCTCGTCGCGACTGGGAGAATACCTCACCGGAGGATGATTGGATGGGGAAAACTCCACAAACCAACGTCTTGGTGGGCGCTGGATATCACTATCTCCGAGAGATCTCACCATCCATCGCACGAAGAACACAGCCACCTCAGGACCGTAATAAAAACATGAACTATACTTACGGGATTAATGATCATAGTAGTTTACCCACTCGGAGACACGAAATAATCAGTCTATCCAACCACACGAGCGCTGCTAGTGGCTTGACTGTATTCAGTTTCCGTATCTCAACTTAGAGCCCATGCACACGAGCGTTGCGGTGACGCGCGTCGTAGAATAACACTGTATCTTATGCGAAACGGCACACGAACGCTTTGGCCGTATCGCACAAAATACAGTTTTAATCTACGGCGCTCGTTACTTATCGCACGTCAACAACGCAACGCTCGTGTGACGCACGTCTTAATCCCCCAGTCCGAAGCCCCCGCCTCACAGCGAGCAGTGCAATGCGAAAGGGACACTGGTTTCACTGTGCCTCGGGCGCCCTGCACTCAAACCCCGGACGTGGAAGTAGCGCAGCGTGGTGCGCTGAGCGCCCGACGTCGAACGGGGAATCAAAGAAGCCCCACCCCCACCCCCCGGGGGGGAGGGGGATGGTCGACAGGCAACCGTAAATCGAGCTCGTGTTTGCCCGGAGCATCTCCGGGGTAAAACCGCAACACTGCACCCGCCAATTAACTGGAGCCCCGGAGCCCGCACGCGCTTTCCTCGGGGGGGTGGGAGGAGGAGGAGGAGGCGGATGTGATGTTGGTGGTGGTCTTGGCGTACTTGGAGGCAGCGGTGGCAAAGGAAGGCACGGAGAATGCAGAGGAGAGGAGAGGAGGGGACAAGGAGAGGAGGTTATGAATGGGAAGACACGGTGACGGAAAGGCGAAGAGAAGAGAAGCTGGCGAAGAAAAGGAGAACTGGTAGGTGGTGAAGGAGTGTTAGGAGGAGGTTGAAGGGAGGGTATGAGGCTGAGAAGGTGTAAGGAGGTTAAGGAGGAATAGGAGGAGTTGGAAGAGGGAGGAAAGGAGTTTGAAGAGGGACGGAAGGAGGTTGAAGAGGGACGGAAGGAGGTTGAAGAGGGACGGAAGGAGGTTGAAGAGGGACGGAAGGAGGTTGAAGAGGGACGGAGGGAGGTTGAAGAGGGACGGAGGGAGGTTGAAGAGGGACGGAAGGAGGTTGAAGAGGGACGGAAGGAGGTTGAAGAGGGACGGAAGGAGGTTGAAAAGGGACGGAAGGAGGTTGAAGAGGGACGGAAGGAGGTTGAAGAGGGACGGAAGGAGGTTGAAGAGGGACGGAAGGAGGTTGAAGAGGGACGGAAGGAGGTTGAAGAGGGACGGAAGGAGGGTGAAGAGGGACGGAGGGAGGGTGAAGAGGGACGGAGGGAGGGTGAAGAGGGACGGAGGGAGGGTGAAGAGGGACGGAGGGAGGGTGAAGAGGGACGGAGGGAGGTTGAAGACGGACGGAAGGAGGTTGAAGAGGGACGGAAGGAGGTTGAAGAGAAATAGGAGGTGCAGAAGGAGTAGGAGACAGAGGAGGAGAAGTAGGGGGAGGCGAAGAAGAAGGAAATAGTGAAAGGGAGGTGTAGCTGGTGGAGGGGTTCGTGGAAGCGGGAGGGTGGGATTAATGAGGGCGGATTGAGAATAGGTGGAGGAAGATGGAGGGAAAGGCGAGTATAGTGGAACCTGCGCCAAGGATGAGAGGAGTGGGTGGAGGAGGAAATGACAACGTCGGAGGAACTGCAAGAGTGGGCGACGTGGCTGGTCGCGGTGGCGACGGCTTCGGGGAACCGAACGCCCGAAGTCCGGGAGCGAAGGACGGGTTGGTGAGCGGAGGAGGGGAGGGGAGGGGGTTGGAGATTTATCGCGCAAGCGGAGAACACGTTGTCCGGCGCCTGGTGTTACGTTCTCTTTGGAACACGAGTTCGGTTGCCGGCCCGTCTCTGGTGCCGGACCGCCGAATTGGGTTGCAATTGATGAATGCGCTTGAACGCGAGTATGTGGGCGTGAGGGGGTTGTGTAGACTGAGTGGTCATGTGTAATGTTTGCGACACGTTACCCCCTATTTCATGCGCGTATATTGTGTCAGAGGTAGTTGTGCAGAGTAAGCTTCGGCGACCAAACTTACTCTATATATAATTCAGTCGAATGTCCACCGCGAACTTTCTTATAGTCTTACTGTTGTTGCTGTCCCTCAAACTCGAAAATATAGTTCATGTTAATAGCATTAGTTTTGTGTGAAGCAAGGAAAAACTAGAGTATGACGACCAGCTTCTACGAGATGTCTTTATCTCCTACCATAGCAAGCGGGACGTGCTAAATTTAATAACGGTTGTTTGAAATGAGATTGTGCTTATTGAAACTAGACGAAAAGTGAACTTCTTGAACTTGAATGTGTTAATTCAATGGATTATGTGTTTTACCTAAACATTTTTCAGTGATAATGAAAACCCGGTTCGAGGGACAAAGAATGTAGTGACTTACTTTGGATGATAGTTGGAGCTTTCCTTCTCAAGAACAGATTGTATTAGAATGAAATTTTAATATCTAAAAGACATTCACCAAAATTGTCGTTACAAAAGTAGAATTATATATATATATATATATATATATATATATATATATATATATATATATATATATGTGTGTGTGTGTGTGTGTGTGTGTGTGTGTGTAATTAAAAGTCCGTCCCATGAACATTGAATTTCAAGCTTTTTATTTTAAGTGATGGTTTGGGGGCGGGGGACCAAAATAATTCTTTCTTCACCTAACTCTCCTTCAACTCAATCATAAATGTTCATAAATGGTTGAATGGGAGTAATGCGATAGGGGCAATAATTTTGGATTCCCCCCCCACCTTCCTGCCATCACTGAATCAGCTTCACCATAGGGTCAAGGAAGTGTAAGAGCAGTTTTTTCTTCCAACATCTCAAAGTTCAGAGGGAAGGCGTCATAGGATGCAAATTTTGTCCAAATCAACATAAGATTTCGTGTTAACCGTATAGCTATAAAAACGTAGGTGAATTGAAATGGAAGTGAATGTTTCCTACATGTCGTTGGTTGGGGCTTCAATATGTTTATTAAATAGGAGAAGAAATTAGAGGTAAGAAGACATCAAATGTAAGAGAAGAGTTGGAAAAACATGGAGATAAAGTTAAAGATATGAAGAGTGGAGGAGAGAGTTGGGGAGTGAGAAAAAGAAAAACGGTGAAAAGATGTATACGGGAGAATTAAAATGAGAGTAACACGAGTAACAATAGACTGGGAGAAGCTTAATACGCGAAAGAGCAGCGAGGAAAGAAACTGAATAAAATGTGAAGTAGATTCGTAGACAGGTTTCCGTTTCCAAGAGTTGTGACGTACTTGGAGTTGTGCCTCTGACGCAAGGATTGACTCTCGTAAGTCAGACTCGAAGTTTTAGCGAGGCCTTTAAAATTTAAGGATTCAATCCCCTGCTCAAGGTTGACACAAGAGTTTCAAAATTTCCGACTCTCCGGGTGAGGGAATACCAAATTTTGTATTAGTTACACAGACCTGCTTTTCCGAAACTTTTGTTTTATGCATGGAAAGCTCCTCTCTCAGGAAACGAGAGGTCTTGTCGTAATCGCATATTGAATGCTGTGGATTTCAGAACTAACATTCCTTTTTGGGTGCGCATTTATTATTTTTATTTTCATTTATTATCATATCGCACATCCGGCGATCAGCTATTTCCGTTGTAAGCTTTTGCTGGTTCATCTATTACGTCTCTTGCTGTTTGCCTTTGTCACATGCCAAATTGCCATCGCCACCGGTATTGCTACCACCGCTTCCATTGCCACTACTACTGCTACTGTCACTGACACTGCCATCATAGCCGTAACGTCCTCCACCAACGTCTTAGTAGCGTCTCATCCGCAATCTCCATCACGTAACCTTCATTGCCACCACCGCCACCTAAAACAGCTACTACTACCACCAAAACCGCTGTCATTACTACTGCTACCACCACCTCTACTACTACTACTACTTCTACTACCACTACTTCTACTACCACTACTTCTACTACTACTACTTCTACTACCACTTCTTCTACTACCACAACTACTATTACTACTATTACTACTATTACTAATATTACTACTATTACTATTATTATTACTATTATTATTACTATTATTGCTATTATTGCTATTATTACTACTATTGCTATTATTACTACTATTGCTACTATTACCATTATTACTATTACTGTTGTGACTACTATTACTACTATTACTATTACTACTGCTATTACTACTACTACTACTACTACTACCACTACTATTACTACTTCTATCACTGCCACCACCACCACCCCGCACCAGCACAACCACTCCCTATACTACTACGACCGCCACAGCCGTCTCTGCTGCCTCCTCAACTGCCTACTCCGCCGCCGCTGTTGCCGCCGCCCACGCGTCGACCGGTGGGCGCCTCTCGCCAGCCTCCCCTCCCCCTCCCCTCCCCCTCCTGCCACGCGCGGCAGAAATAGGCGGCGCGGTGTCCGCGCGCGGCCGCCCGGCCCGGGTTCAACGCCCGGCCGGGCTCAGGGCGCCGCCGCCGCCGCCGCCGCCGCCAGCGGCATTGACGCCGCCCCTTCCCCCGCCGCCCCGCCCCGCCCCGCCCGCGCCAACGTCACGAGGCAGGCGCGCCGGCGCTGGAGGGTGGGGCGGGGAGGGGAAGAGGGGGAGGGTAAGGCGCGTGTGCGCTGCGCAAATGCCCCCCTCGCCCGACGTCTCCACGGCTGCGCCGGGCCAGTCGCCGCGTCGCGCCACACCGCCCGCGCCCGACGGGCTCTCGTCTCTCTGCAGCACTGTCTCACCGCTGGGCGGCGGACACCGAGGAGATGGACGAAATTTCGGTCGGCCGTTGTTGCAGCGGATATGTGCGATTCGTTCAAATACGTGCTAATAAATTCAAATGGGCTTATTGAATACGAACGACCTCTTCCGATGGGGTCCGGAAACCGCCTGCCCAACGAAGATATTCCGTTTGATTTAGTCGGTTCCATTCGCCCGAAATCCGCTGAGAGTCACGGCCATCTGTGATAACAAGACTACCAGCAATGGGGGACTTGAGCGTGCTTCTAGATACATCTACAAGTAAATTTTGGTAAAATTTGCGCTTGCTATAATCAACAAGAGGCTCTTATGAATGGAATGAAGAGGGTGGAAAGGTGATAAATGGTGGTTGGAAGACCCCCACCATACCACAACACGTCAGAAAACATCCCAGATCGAAGCGAGATTCGAACCAAAGAATAGAAGAACCTTCGAATCGACACTACTCTGTCGCGTACGCCTCAGAAAGTTCGGCTAAATTCCTATTCTGTATTATCCGCTTGTACTCCTCCTCATTACACGAGTTCATTATCCAACTTTCGCAGTTGAAATTTGGTGCATCCGGAATAATACTCTGGGGTACCACTAATACAAAGGATATATACTAATTCCCGTAATTACAGAGAAGCCCGTTTCGTACTGCACGACACTCCACAACAGGTTCCCACAACAGTAAGTCTGCATCGCGAGAAAAAAAAAACAGCAGTTGCAGTTGAAATTTGATACATCCAGATGCTATGAAAGTAACTTGTAGATGGACTTGAGCGTGCTTCTAGCAAATGGTTCAAACGGAATAAGAACTGTCCGGTAGCGTGCGACTGATATTTCGGCTGCACTGTGGAGACTTGTAGAAGTTCGGGGTGGTTTTCGAATCACCTCCAACTTCTATCGTACAATTGCAGTTGCGTATTTGATTATATTTGATTGAGCTTTTTTAATCAAAGCCTAAGTTTCGTACAAAATAAATGATTCTTCATTTAATACATTTAATAGCTAAGGAGATAAAGAGCTGGTAAAATGACTGGTAATTGCGTAAGTAGGAAACGTATTCATAAGTAATTGTTCAAGTTTACAATGGCGACAAGCACTAGCGGATCTAAGGGTGGGGGGACCCCCCTCCCCCGCCCAAAGGCGAGAGTTTTCGTTAACCTTCTTTTATTTTGCAAAATTGATTTAAATATTTACTTTTATATTCGAATTAAATTATTTAAACAATATTGTATAGTATCATATCTACCGTATATAAATAATATGCAATATAATAACACATATGTTTATTATTTCTCAAAAATCTACGATGCCCCCCCCCCCCAAAAAAAGAAGATCAGCTAGATCCGCCCCTAGCGACAGGATGATAAACATCTTTTATCTAGACTGAGTACAAAACTGCATCAATGTAAGTTACATTTGAAGAGAGTTCAAAATCGGTAGAAGATAAACGACCTTTAATGGATAGTACATGCGTTGTTCTGGGATCAAAACCCATAATGAGCGAAAACGCAGAGTTCGAATGTGACCGTATGTCTCCTGTGTGTATGTTCTACTTGTGTCTGTGCGTTCTTCTTGGGGTCAAAACCCATAATGAGTGAGAACCAAGAGTTTGAGTATGATGATGTGTGTGTTGCAGGTGAGCCTCAGCGCCGTTCGCGTGCTTGCGCCCCCCCCTGTGCCCCGGCGGGGGGAAGGGGTGCTGTCTCGCCAAGGCCGTAAGTAAGCGAGGGAGAGCGGCGCCCGCCCCGAAAATATGGAGCGCGAGGAATATTCATCGCCACCGCAGGAGAGCGCCGCCTCCTCTTCTGCGTCAGCCCTCCCGCGCGTTTCTCCTCCCGTTTCTCCTCTCCTGCTGCCGCTGGCGGCTCTAGCCGGGGCGGTGCTTGCTGCGGGGAGATACGTGTCGGTGGAAGGTTCCGACATCTCTTCAACCCTTCCTCTTAGTCGCCCTTTCGGTACCGCGACCATGCCGCCGCTGGCGTCTCTGGCTGAGGCGGAATCTTGCTTTGGGGAGATACGTGGCGGTGGAAGGTTCCGACATCTCTTCAACCCTTCCTCTTTGTCGCCCTGTCGGTACCGCGACCATGCCACCGCTGGCGTCTCTGGCTGAGGCGGAATCTTGCTTTGGGGAGATACGTGGCGGTGGGAGGTTCCGACATCTCCTCAACCCTTCCTCTTTGTCGCCCTGTCGGTACCGCGACCATGCCGCCGCTGGCGTCTCTGGCTGAGGCGGAATCTTGCTTTGGGGAGATACGTGGCGGTGGGAGGTTCCGACATCTCTTCAACCCTTCCTCTTTGTCGCCCTGTCGGTACCGCGATCATGCCGCCGCTGGCGTCTCTGGCTGAGGCGGAATCTTGCTTTGGGGAGATACGTGGCGGTGGGAGGTTCCGACATCTCTTCAACCCTTCCTCTTTGTCGCCCTGTCCGTACCGCAACCATGCCGCCGCTGGCGTGTCTGTCTTGAGGCGGAATCTTGCTGTGAGGAGAAACCTCGCGGTGGGAGGTACCGACATCTCTTCAACCCTTCCTCTTTCTCGCACTGTCGGTACCGCGACCACGCCGAAGCTAGCGACTCACGATGAGGCAGTGCCTAGCTGTGGAAAAAGATACTGGTACCTGCCTGGTAGATGCCTGGAGGGTGGAGATACCATCATCTTTTCAACTCTTCCTCTTTCTCTCGCTTCCCCCACCGCCGTCATCTCCCCCCTCAGAGGCGGTCCTGGCTATGGCGTGCCTAGCTGTGGAAAAAGATATCTGGTACCTAGAAGTACCTGGTAGATACCTATAGGGTGGAGATACCAACATCTCTTCAACCCTTCCTCTTTGTCGCCCTGTCGGTACCGCGACCACGCCGCCGCTAGCGACTCGGGATGAGGCAGTGCCTAGTTGTGGAAAAAGATACTGGTACTTGCCTGGTAGATACCTAGAGGGTGGAGATACCAACATCTCTTCAACTCTTCCTCTTTCTCCTGCTTCTCCCTCCGCCGTCATCTACCCGCTCCCCCGTCGGCGATTCTGGCTGAGGCGGTGCCTTGCTCTGGGGAGATACCTGGCGGTGGGATATACCCACATCTCTTCAACTCTTCCTCTTTTTTCCCCTTCCCACACCACCGTCATCCTCTCCCTCCACAGCGGCGACTCTGGCTGGAGAGGTGCCTAGCTGTGGATAAGATATCTGGTACCTAGATACCTAGAGGTACCTGGTAGATACTTGTTGGTTACCGCAGAAAACTTATGGATATCTATGTGGTTAGGTAAAACAGATTACAAAAAATAATTGTGGAATATAATTTCTTTCTTGCTTATTTATTTTTTTGTTCTCCATTAATATTCTTAATTCGCACTTTCTTTCGTATTTTCACCTTCCCAACCGGACCTTTTCTTTCTTTCGCTTTCGTTTACTTCTTTCCCCCCACCCATCCATCATCCACTCCGGTTCGTCGGTTTTCTTCCTTTCAGTTTACCCGTCTGTCTCTCGCCTGTGACTGATTGTGGCTGCTTGTGACTGGGAAAGTCTCTGACCCTGTCTGTGTGGCTGTCTGTCCTTCGGTAGATATCTTTTTCCACCTCACTTCCCCAGTCTCTTCCTCCATTGCTGCTTTCGTCACCGATGCCGCCTTACAAGCACGCCGAGGGGTGTGGCCAGGGCAGCGTCGGTCCTTTTGCTTTGGAGCCAGCGAGGCAGACGTGCGCGGTCGTATTTAAAACGAGTCCGGAGGGTCGCGAACTTTCACTGCTCCTCGGATACGAGAAATGTATTCAAATGCAACTTCACCCCTACTAGTTGAACTTGGAACCCTTTCCCCCCGAAATGTTTTATCTCAAGTCCAGAATCATACGAGCCTTACTGGCAAACTCTGTTTAAATCTAATCAATTTTAAATGGAGGTTAATTCTTGAGAGGACACAAAGGATGTGGCTTCATCTCTTCTGTGACGAATCAAAAGATTGTGGGCCCAAAAGCTGCATTTGATTCATTTTCACATATTGACTTTGGAAGGTAAAGACACACCACTAAATGTGCAAGAGGCGAATACAGGGGCAGACTTCGCTTGAGCGTTCCCCCCTTAGTACTTTCAAAATGGAAAATAGCGTCACCTAGATTTGTTGTAGAGAAAATGAATTTCTTCGTATACTTAACATTTCTAATTACTTTAACTTTAAAAATGTTCCTTGATTATTGCCTACTCTTGAAATGTTAAAAATTAAAATTATCTGAATCAAAATAATTGGCCACTCTCCAAGGATAATTCAGATATTTCGCCGTGAACAGTTTATGTACGTGGCGAAGAAGAAAAGTCTCTAACATTTCTAATGCAATTAAATCATTTCTATATAAAACAAAATATATTTACCATAATGTAATTGGAGTTGTTTTTTCTTCCACGTTTTCTTCCACGGGCAACGTAATCAAAAACCTACGATGAGCCTTCAGCGATTGAGATGCATATGTCCTAATTCAGCAAGTAGTGACGTTTGGGATCTGTTAACTCGTTAATCCAAGTGTTCTTCAGTTCAAGGTGCGGAACGGCAGTTGTTTGTCTATTCGACGTAGGAAATGCTATTTCTTGCGCGTTCGTGTCTCGGCGGCGTAACTTGAACAGGCGAAGATGAATATTCATTTATCTCAGAGAGGTAGAATAATTGGTTTTCCTCGTTCTTTATTCATTTATTGCACACGTCATTTAACACCGAGAATCTTGAGAACAAAACACTGAAACCGGCCTGTCTCTTCGCGTCGTTGCCGGGGGCCCTATGAATAGTGTGGATAGTACGACTATAATCGTGTACGTTTCAAGGCTAGGGTTCCCAGCGTTAGTTGCAAAGTAGTTTTGCTACGGAAATCTAGTACCGCGTACTGGTTTCTTGCCGTCGCGTTATCTCTAACACTGGTTGTTTTTTTTCCCGCGATGCAGACTTACTGTTGTGGGAAACTGTTGTGGAGTATCGTACAGTAGGAAACACCCTTCTCCGTAATTACGGGAATTAGTATAGATCCTTTGTATTAGTGATTGCGGATGTATCAAATTTCAACGGCAAAACTTGGATAATGAACTCATGTAATGAGGAGGAGTACAAGAGGATAATACAGAATAGGAATTTAGCCGCTCTGGGCAGCCAAAATATTTATGGCGTATGCGACATAGTTGTGTCGATTCGAGGGTCTTTGGTTCGAATCCCGCATCGGGCTGCGATGTTTTCTGATGTGATGTGTTGTGGTGTGGTGGGGGTCTTCCAAGCACCATCTGTCGCCTTCCCACCTTCTTTCATGCATGCTATTCATAAGAGCCTGTTGTTGATTATAGTAAGCGCAAACGTGATCAAAGTTTACATGGCATTTTTGGAGTATTTGAAGTATTTTCAAGTATTTTTATTTCATTTTCGGAAGAAATAATTTATAGTTCAATTACTGGCTTTTGAAAAATACATAATTTAATATCTCGAAACGATATAGTTTTATTTTTAATTTTTATTATTCGTCATTTTTTTAAATTCTCTTACAAAAGCACAAATCTCTTTTCTACATATCTGGCAAAGTTTGGATTGTAATGCGCTACCGACGTTCCATTTACACACACTCATCATACTGGATGCAAATCTTAAACTGCGCATGTGCAGAAGGTAGTGCTGTCGATTCCTGTAACGCTTCACCGTGCTAAAACTTCCTCTTGGCTCTTCCTACACTCTTTATGTGGATGTAAAACCTGAGTAACATCATAATGAGAAGACGAGAGACTGAACGCCGGAGAAATGTGATTTCTTAGGTACGTCAAAGACTGCACTTCATCAACAAAATCAGAAATGAAGCCGGACATTATTGGTTTAGAATACAAGTTATTTTTTCGGACCACCTCTGTTTCGTGTACTCGTGTGCTTGTCTCGTACTGCGACGCAACTCTTACTTCGTGCAATCCCCATCGTTGAGTCGTGAAAGGAAATACACTCCATGGAAAGCTTCCTAGACTTCTCGTGACGTCGTCCTGTCACTGAGAGGATAGTCTGCTTAATAGGAACATCTTCCCACGATGTGGAAATTTCTTCGGAACCTCCTACGTTGTGTGCAACGCTCATTGCATGCACTATATTCTTCCAGTAATCGTATTAATGTGGTGTAATGATGCAACATTAGGGAGTTTTAGCGCCAGGCGTAAGGAGATATCCTTAAATTCTATTGATCACGTGACAAACGCTTTTATACAGTTACAATGAACATCGTTCAGAAGAGTTTTACGAAGCACCTTACAACAGCGTTCGTTATGAGCATAAGACATAACCTATCCAGAAGATAGGATTTGAACTCCTTTTTCGCGAATTTCTTTTCTGTCACCTATCCAACATATCCCCTTAATTCTTGCCAGCGTTGTGGAGTTGGTAAGGAATAATTGTAACTGCCTCACATACGAGAATCGGTTTACCAGGGTTGGAAAAATTCAACTTTTTCTGTTTTAGGCGGCCATTTTGCCTCTTGTAAGGTGACCGTAGAGATACCCACAGACTTGCACTATTTATAAAAGTATAAGGTCGTACCTTAGGCCTAAGGTAAGACGTTATGACTTCAAGGTCCGTCATGTGACTATTAGTGCATAACGCCGCTACCTTACGCGTGGCGCTAAAATTCCCTACTACGTTTCTTGACTACATTGATGTTCAGCAAAAAAGTATCAACATTTAAGTGAGTGAGACAGTATTACAAGAACATTATGAAGGATGATAATGGTGGTGGTTTGCGGCGGCGATGGTGTAACGGTTAGCGTTTCGGACAGTTGTACCCAAGTTGGCGGGTTCAAACCCGATCGAAGCCGTGGATTTTTCAGGGCGAAAAAATCCTTCGTACGCCTTCCTTCTGAGGGGAAGTAAAGCCGGCTGTCCCATGTTAGTAGATTTACTTGCATGTAAAAGATACTCAAGCCTAAATGACGCCTCTGAGCTAAATTCAAATCGCCTGTTTCTCGCCCAAGAAATACCTCCTTTCTCTGCTAGTTGGTGAAAGGAGCGTAGCGAAATTTACGTGGTCAGACGGAAGAGCAGGCCTCATTGCCTGAGTCTTGCCACGTAAAATAAGGCATTAATTCAATTCAATTCAATTCAATGGTGTAAACACGGAAAGAAACATAATGTGAAAGGTACAAAACAATGGGCAGTTTTGCACGGCATAGCGTAAAGCTATTGAATGCAATCTCGAACATCTTCACATAAGCAGATGCATAAAAGGGGTGCGAATCTGGAACTGTGCTTGCGCAGAAGATTGTGCTGCCGATTCCTGTAACGCTTCACCATGTACAAACTTCCTATTGACTTTTCCTACACTCGTATGAGGATTTGAAACCTGGGTAACTTTGTAAAGAGAAGACGAGAGAATGAACGACGAAGAAATGTGATTCCTTAGGTACGTAAAATCTGCACTTCATCAACAAAATCAGAAATAAAGCTTAAAGTAAGAATTAGACCTTAATGGTATCGAATACAAGCTCAACGTTTCAACTCGAACTGGCCACGCCATAAAGGAATGAATAGTGATACATTGAGAAATCTGACTAATAATACCTACCACGTGGAGAATGAAGTAGTTAAAGAAGGAAAAAAAGAAGTAAGGCAAAGTAACGCGCGCGTCGATGGTGTGACGGTTAGCGTTTCGGACTGTTGTACCCAAGTTGGCGGGTTCAAACCCGATCGAAGCCGTGGATTTTTCAGGGCGAAAAAATCCTTCGTACGCCTTCCTTCGGAGGGGAAGTAAAGCCGGCTGTCCCATGTTAGTAGATTTACTTGCATGTAAAAGATCCTCAAGCCTAAATGACGCCTCTGAGCTAAATTCAAATCGCCTGTTTCTCGCCCAAGAAATACCTTCTTTCTCTGCTAGTTGGTGAAAGGAGCGTAGCGAAATTTACGTGGTCAGACGGAAGAGCAGGCCACGTAAAATAAGAAGAATAAATAATAAAATAAGAAGAGTAAAATAAGTAAAATAAGAAGAGTCTCGCCACGTAAAATAAGGCATTAATTCAATTCAATTCAATTCAAAGTAAGAGACGGTACTTACAACCTTAGCAGTTGACGCTCCTGAAAACACTTATCAATCATTCAAGTTTCAAAGAATAAGTGAATAGTAAATTCTGACCCCTTCAGTTTTCAATCTCGCCCGCTTCGTGTGTGGACGCGCCTCTAGTAATGTAGTACGTGTTTGCGTCGAGCGCTCCCGCCGCAAGCAGCATGCAAACTCTCTCCCACGCGGGGCGCCGGTCGCGTCGAATGAATGCATCTGTCACGCGGCAGCGGGGGTCCTTCCGACGGGGTTCCCCCCCCCCCCCTGCGCGCCCGTCCGTTCGTCCCTCCGTCCGTTTGGGACGGCGGCGCCAGCGGGACGCGTCGCTCGCTGTCCAGGGAGCGCGTGCGTGGTTGACTAATAGTGACGCCGACCGCTGCTAAGGTCATTTGTCCCTTGAGAGTAGTGCATGTTTTCATCGGAAGGGAGGCGGTGATCTTACCCTGTTAGGTGGCGAGATCCGGCGTCGGCTTGCCGGGGGTTTCCCCAGCAAGGTATCTCCCACCAGCGTGGTACCGCCCCAGCCGGGACAAGCTCTAAGTTCCCCAAATGGTTTCTCGGCATGTGTAGTAACTGTGTGTTTGTCAGGGGTGAGGTTAGGACAAGGAAGTGGGAGGAAAGATCGCACGCTGTCCGTGGCCCATTTGTTAGGGAACTGCTCCGGTATTCGCCTGGTGTCGATCGAGGAAACCATGGGAAACTACCGATCGGAGCAGCCGGCTGCTAGACGTCTCCTCCAGACAGCGAATGAATGCGACGGACGTATCTGTCACGCGGAGGAACACACATGGCAGCGAAGACCCTTCCGACGGGGTTTCCATCCGCGTTTCCGCCTGTCTGTTCGTCCCTCCGTCCGTTCGTCCCTCCGTCCGCCCCGGGCGGGGGCGCCGGCGGCACGCGTCGTTCGCTGTCGTGGGCGTGCGTGCGTGAGTGAGTGAGCGGGCACGCGCGGACCGCAGTGCGTGCCTGCGGCGGAGGCGGCGCTCGGGTGGGGGGGGTGCGGGTGTGACAGACCTGCGCTCGTAGGAGTTGAGGCGACAATGATGTGGCGTGAGAGGGGCTGGGGGGGGCAGAGTGGGAAGTAGGCGGGGTTTTCTCTGGAGGGGGACTTTGCGGAAAACTTCAGAGGGTGTATGTATGCCTGTGCGTGTGTGTGTGTGTGTGCGTGCGTGTGTGTGTGCGTGCGTGCGTGTGTGTGTGCGTGCGTGTGTGTGTGCGTGTGTGTGTGTGTGCGTGCGTGTGTGTGCGCGCGCGTGTGTGTGAATATATCCATGCGCGGATCCACGGGAAAGAAAAATGAAAGAAATCCCCCCCATTTCATAATGTTTTCTGTAACTATTAATTTTAACTTGTCACGACACTTTCAAGCTAAAATACAGAAGGTACCAAACGAGGTAAAAGACGTGTGTTGCATTAAGTTGATGAATTATTTTTCTTCAAAGTCTCTTTCCAATCTCATCGCCTTTTAGTTTATGTTTTCCCTTGTCACTACCGTGTGCATTTCTGGTCCCGACTTACGTTGAATTACCAAACGAGGTAAAAGACATGTGTTGCATTAAGTGGATGATTTTTTTTTTGTCAAAAGTCTCTTCCCAATCTCATCGTCTTGTATTTTATGTTTTTCACTTGTCACTACAGTGTGCATTTCTGGTCTCGACTTACGTTGAATTTTCGATTTTTGAAAAACCCGTCTCTTCATATTCGTAGCGAGATGGCACCTTGGCACTATGTGCATAGGCTAGAATGTTCGTTGTGCCCGCTTATTGTGAGATCACTGCGCCCAAGAGACAGAAGATACCAAACGAGGTAAAATACGTGTGTTGCATTAAGTGGATGATTTTTTTTTGATGTCAAAAGTCTCTTCCCAATCTCATCGCCTTGTAGTTTATGTTCTCCCTTGTCACTACCGTGTGCATTTCTGGTTTCTGGATGTTTGAAAAAACCGTCTCTTCATAGCGAGATGGCACCTTGGCACGTATGTGCGTAGGCTGAAATGTCCGCAGTGCCCGATTATTGTGGGATCACTGCGCCCAAAAGACAGAAGATACCAAACGAGGTAAAAGACACGTGTTGCATTAAGTGGATGATTTTTTTTTTGTCAAAAGTCTCTTCCCAATCTCATCGCCTTGTAGTTTATGTTTTCCCTTGTCACTACCGTGTGCATTTCTGGTTTCTGGATGTTTGAAAAAACCGTCTCTTCATAGCGAGATGGCACCTTGGCACGTATGTGCGTAGGCTGAAATGTCCGCAGTGCCCGATTATTGTGGGATCACTGCGCCCAAGAGACAGAAGATACCAAACGATGTAAAAGACACGTGTTGCATTAAGTGGATGATTTTTTTTCCCTTTTTTTTTTCAAAAGTCTCTTCCCAATCTCATCGTCTTGTATTTTATGTTTTTCACTTGTCACTACCGTCGAATTTTCGATTTTTGACAAACCTGTCTCTTCATAGCGAGATGGCACCTTGGCACTATGTGCGTAGGCTAGAATCTTCGTTGTGCCCGCTTATTGTGGGATCACTGCGCCCAAGAGACAGAAGATACCAAACGAGGTAAAATACGTGTGTTGCATTAAGTGGATGATTTTTTTTTTGTCAAAAGTCTCTTCCCAATCTCATCGCCTTGTAGTTTATGTTTTCCCTTGTCACTACCGTGTGCATTTCTGGTTTCTGGATGTTTGAAAAAACCGTCTCTTCATAGCGAGATGGCACCTTGGCACGTATGTGCGTAGGCTGAAATGTCCGCAGTGCCCGATTATTGTGAGATCACTGCGCCCAAGAGACAGAAGATACCAAACGACGTAAAATACGTGTGTTGCATTAAGTGGATGATTTTTTTTTTTTTGTTGTCAAAAGTCTCTTCCCAATCTCATCGCCTTGTAGTTTATGTTTTCCTTTGTCACTACCGTGTGCAATTCTGGTTTCTGGATGTTTGGAAAAACCGTCTCTTCATAGCGAGATGGCACCTTGGCACGTATGTGCGTAGGCTGAAATGTCCGCAGTGCCCGATTATTGTGAGATCACTGCGCCCAAGAGACAGAAGATACCAAACGACGTAAAATACGTGTGTTGCATTAAGTGGATGATTTTTTTTTGGTCAAAAGTCTCTTCCCAATCTCATCGCCTTGTAGTTTATGTTTTCCCTTGTCACTACCGTGTGCAATTCTGGTTTCTGGATGTTTGAAAAAACCGTCTCTTCATAGCGAGATGGCACCTTGGCACGTATGTGCGTAGGCTGAAATGTCCGCAGTGCCCGATTATTGTGGGATCACTGCGCCCAAGAGACAGAAGATACCAAACGATGTAAAAGACACGTGTTGCATTAAGTGGATGATTTTTTTCCCCTTTTTTTCTTCAAAAGTCTATTCCCAATCTCATCGTCTTGTATTTTATGTTTTTCACTTGTCACTACCGTCGAATTTTCGATTTTTGACAAACATGTCTCTTCATAGCGAGATGGCACCTTGGTACTATGTGCGTATGCTAGAATGTTCGTTGTGCCCGCTTATTGTGAGATCACTGCGCCCAAGAGACAGAAGATACCGAACGAGGAAAAAGGCGGGTGATGAATGAAGCTGGATGTGAAACTGGAATGCCCAGATCGAAACGTATGTTACCGCTGTGCGGTGGCCGTGACTTTGTTAGCGTCCTCGTCGAGACATTGCGTGATTGTTTTGTCGAACGTTTTTTCCTCGCGGGCGACCCGGCCAGAATTCAGAAAAAAAGCCGGCCTCAAAGGAGGATGTTCTCTCACTTGAGATTGGTCTCGTAGTGGGTGGAATTGAATCGGGCTGAAGAGAAAGGGCACCAGCTGTTTCTTGCAAATTTTCAGGAGGAAGGAAACATTCAATAATACCCTCACATGTTTTATTATCCTGTCTAATTGTTCTGTGTGAATTCACGTGAAAGTCTAAACAGTTATGACATGTTTACTTTCTTCACAGTGCAATTTGCCTTGCCTTTCCAAAATAGAGAATACAAAGAAAACAAGTTTCTAAAATAAAGAATAATATTAAATAAATGCATTTTTGACTTCTTCATTTCTCCTATTGCTTGTTCAGTTATAATTTTCAATTCCACTGCCTTTTATTGTACATGATGGAATACTGTCAATCAATCATTGAAATCTTTGTGAACGTTTGATGTATGTCAACTTTCGAAGAACTCATTGTAAATAATAAAATAAATTATGTCGTAACTATTTGTGGGTATGAAACAAAAGATTCTCTATAATTATTATCAGGTACTGTGATATTTCTTTCTCAGTTTTAAGATCCAAAATCATAATTATTTAGTAAAATGGACATCATGTATTATTTAAAAAGTACTTCAAAATATTCTTCATACAGTCTGTTTGTAAGATGCGTATTTATATCGTACATTATTCTCAGTGATGTACCTTAGCAGAAATATTCCATGAAGTCATACGGATCACGTCTAAACTTAATCTCGTTGTGCCAAATCTCACATTCCTTCCAAATCTTCAAATCCTCGATAATTTCTAACGACTCAATGTCGATCCGTTCTTGTTTGCCTGTCTCGTCAAACTGTTTGGACTGTAATTTGATCGAGTTAGCCTTCCCCCTTATAACTTATAACTCGATTTCAGCAACTCTGAACTGACATTTGTATTCTCCCCCCAAACTGGGTGTAAATTGGAGCGATGTTTGGCAGCTTGGAGCGTAGATTTCCGGATTGTGGATCCTGCGAAAGTGGGAGTTTCGCCCATGGATTTCGCATTCCAGGCGACCTACGTTATCTCTAAATGGCAGTGTGCAGGCTAACTAACTTCGTGCGAAGGGTTGCCACCAGTTGTCTGTGGTTTTCTTTTAATAGTATTAGCTCACTAAACTCGGCGTTGTTCGTTCATTTATTTATCCCAATTCTCTCTCTATTAGACAGGAAAATGATTTAATGCTATCTATACTTCAAACTGGAGGAAATTGTGTTTAAAACTCCACCGTCCCCGCCTTTCCGTTCCTTTCCGTTGCGTTCCGTTCCGTTTCGTTCAATTTTGTCCCGCTCTGCTCCGTGTCGTTCTGTTTTGTCATTCCCTCTTCCATTCGGCAACGTTCCAAACCGCTCCGCTCCTCTTCCCACTCTGCACTGCTTCATCCCGTTCTGTCTCGCTTCGCCCCGCTTAACATCGCATCACCCAGTTTCGTCCCGCTCCAACACGCTCGTCTTTGGACCCCCGGCCTCGCCCAGCTCCGTCCCGCCCCATTTCGCCCCGTTTCGTTCCACCTCCTGTCTCGGCCTTTGTCCCTTCTAGCCCCGTTTACAGTCGTTCCGCTCCGCCTTTCCCGACCTCCACTCCAGCCCAACCCCGCCGCGCCACACCCCCGTTCCGTCCCGTCCCGTCACGTCCCTGCCTGCTCCGCCCCGAGTCGCCTTATCCCGCTGTGTCTCATCCTGCCTCGGCTCTCATCCCGTCTCCCCCTCTTTCCTTCCCTCGTACTGTTCTGCCCGTCTCCGCCTCACCCCTTCCTACTGCACCCCGCACCACTCCAACCCCGTCTCATCCCCCTTGTCCCACCTCCTCCCGACCCGCCCTACCCCGAGTCGCGCGTTCTTCCCCATTTCACCTCGTTTCTTCCCTCCTCGCCCCGCCCCTTCTCGGCCCCCATACCAAATCGCCTCGTCCCCACCTCCCGTCCCGCCCTGTTTAGCCTCGTCTCGGCCCGGCCCGGCCCGGTCCGGTCCGGTCCGACCCGGTCCGGCCTGTCCCGGCCCGCCCCGCCCCGCCCCGCCCCGCCCCGCCCCGCCCCGTCTCGTCCCATCCCGCCACGCCCCATCCCGTCCCGCCCCGTCACGCTCCGCTCCGCCCCGTCACGCCCCACCCTGTCACGCCCCGTCATACCGCGTCCCGCCCGTCCCTCTCTGTCCTCTCTCACCCGTCCTGCCCTACCCCGTCCCATCCAGTCTTGCTTCCCCTCCCACCCTTTCCCCCACGCTAGGATGCGGGGCGGATTCGGGGTGTAGCCACGTACTTCTCCCGCGGCGACGACGTCGACCCAGGCCTCGGCGTCCGGCAAAATCAATACCCGTGGCCAGCGGCGACGGCGGCGTGCCTCCCACGCCGCGCCGCTGCCGCCAGACGCGGCCCCGCCCCCCTCGCCCCCGCCGGCGGCCTCAGTGGGTTAGTGGGGGCCGCCACCGCCGCCGCTCGCGCCCTCGCGGGCCCATCCCCCGCGCGAACCCTCTTCCGCAAGGGAAGCCGCGTTGGTCGGGGGCTGCTGGCACAAAGGCTCCGGGGGAAATTCTTCCTGCGGGTTCCGCTGCAGGGACACTGTCGCTTCTTGTCGCGGGATATTTACTGCACTTTCGTATTGCGCTGTTCTGTCAGGTGTCTGGTGGGATTTCGCGTTAGTTAATTTGAAATGATGTGTGAGTTTTATTTTAGACACAACGTAAGTCAGTTTTTTTTTCGTTTTTTTTCTTCGTACAATCACATTCTGTATTTGCACTTTCTATATTTGCCCAGAGACAAATCTAGCTAGATTTGAGCAATTTTGAAGGGTTTAATGAAATAAAACTAAAAAGCTGGTTCAACAGCACATAGTTTTTTGACATTACTTGTGAATTTTGAAAATTTTTAACAGTGAAAAATGATAATGCTAGTGGGCCTTCCATCATTTTTATGAGCAAACTCTGCTCTATTCGAGAAAAAAAAATGTAGTCATATTTGAGAAAAGTTTGCAAATGTCTTAAAAGCCTCAAAATCCAAAATCGTGCCTCCAAAATCAAAATATCCGTTTCAAATGCGTACAGCTTCCTGCTCGGCCAGGTAGATAGAGGAATATCAATTTTGGATGGGGCGCTATCTGTGGCCACAGATGGACATGCAGTCAGCGAGGGTTTTGTCGTAAACCATTTCGATATCAAGGTCCTACAAAACGTGCATTGTTTCACAATTCGTGCATTGCTACACAATTCGCAACGGAACTACATAAGCATATTCTAAACAAATGAACAAGGTTTTCTACTTTTTCGTTATTAGGGCCCAACAACATGCGTATTCCTGACGAAAAATTGCCTCTTCCAGTTTTACAATCTCTACACAATCTTACAATCACAATATTACAATCAATCAGCATTACAGTTTCTTCACTACGTAAGATCGTAGTAGGCGAGTAAGTAAAAATTAACAGTACGTTTGTGCCATGTAGCAGCATTACGTGTTTCTATGGCAACTGAGAAATTCCTGTTCAGTGACTCTTGTTTCGAAAATAAGCCAACAGCCTTACGGGGACGCTAACAGTTGACTCACCCGAAAACACGAAATAATTATTCAAATAATCGATTTGGAACAACGTTGCTAAGCGAATACCTCTAAGTTACGAATCGTTTTATACTGTTATTTTTTCTAACGCACGTGAACAATTTCTTGTGAACCATTCTTGTCGTGGCGGTCGTTGGGTGCAGACGTTCCTTTCGAGAGCTCCTGAGGATTAGGATGGGTTCGTACCTGCAAGAGTACCGGGCGCGCATCGGCGCGTGGGCCGGGCGCCTTTCCTCGTGTGCGGCGCGCGCGTACCAGGGACCGGCCACGTGGCGCGATGACGGTGCGCTGGGAGCAGTCTCGTTGAGTGCGACGGTGATTGCTATTTTGCTAGTGATCGGGGGAATCGAGCAAAATCCCGGTCCAGTGGCCAGTGCGGCTAGTGCGTGTGAAAAAATAATCCGAATCGTGTGTCGTGGGTGCGGCAAGAACCTCTCTTCGGGCTGGCGATGCGGATCCTGTGGCGATTGGTTCCACAAAAGTTGTGGCAACGTTAAAAGAGGGAATGTTGAGGGATGGGTTTGTCCCAAATGCAAGGTTAACTATGTGCAACGCCTGGAAGAAGAGCTGAGATTCGCGCGAAGAGAAATCGCAGATCTTAAGGTGGCCAATAAAGCCCTTAATGAGCAACTGACGGAGTTGAGAGATAAAACTGATACTCCATCCGTGCCTCAACCTGTAGATGAGAGCGCTAGAGGCTCCTGTCTTATATTAGGAGACTCTATAGTGCGACACGTGGCAAAACAAGACAACAAATTACGCGTGGAATGTTTGCCGGGCATCCGTACGGAGCAATTGAAGCGATTTGTGGAAAATCATGACCTTGGAACTCCCGATAAAATAGTGCTTCACGTAGGTACTAACGATTTAAAGGCAAAATCGAATGAATATATTATGGGAGAAATCTACGATCTTGTCAATGTTACCAAGACAAAGTTTCCACGCGCTTCTATCGTAGTAAGTGGTGTTCTACGACGCAGAGACATATCCTGGAGGCGCATCGGCCACGTGAATGATTTAATGAGCTGGGTTGCCGAAGCACATAAGGTCAATTTCGTTGACCCCAACTCCTGGGTGCAAGATTTCGACTTTGGTCGCGACGGACTCCACTTAAATCGAAGAGGACCAGTCAGTTTAGGACAGCTTTATTCGCGTGTCTGCAACTCCATGCCGTGTACTGTCTGAGTAAGAAAAGCGGTGACTAACATGGCGGGAGGGGTCATGGTGGCGAGGAACGAGATGGCGACACAAGACGAGACGGCGGTACGGGATGAAGAGGTAGTAAGTGACGAGTCGCCGGCTGTGCGGGGTGAAACTGTGACTCAGGAGATGGCGGCGCGGGACCAGACTGCGACGCTGGACGAGACGGTGGCGTGGGACGAGACGGCGGAGGGGGACGAAACGACGGCGCGGGACGAGACGGGGGCGCGGGACGAGACGGGGGCGCGGGACGAGACGGGGGCGCGGGACGAGACGGGGGCGCGGGACGAGACGGGGGCGCGGGACGAGACGGGGGCGCGGGACGAGACGGGGGCGCGGGACGAGACGGGGGCGCGGGACGAGACGGGGGCGCGGGACGAGACGGGGGCGCGGGACGAGACGGGGGCGCGGGACCAGACTGCGGCGCGGGACGAGACGGCAGCGCGGGATGAAATGGCTGTGCGGGACGTCGACAGTACAGGTGAGGGTATTCTGCGACTGCTGCAGGTGAATTGTAGGAGTATCCGCTCGAAAATAGTTGAATTTGAAACGTTAATTGACACACATAGGCCTGATGTAATAATAGGTACAGAGTCTTGGCTCACAGAGGAGATAAACAACGCAGAAATATTTAGTCCGAGTTTCATTACATACAGACGGGATCGTAAAAATAAAATAGGAGGGGGCATTTTCATTTGCGTAAGAAAAAACATGAACAGTTTTGAAATAATGACAGATGATGTACATGAGATATTAGGTGTTCAGTTAAGGGGAATGGGGAACAATACGATCTTAAATATAGTTGCGGTATATCGTGCTCCTAACGAGAACTTGTCAACAGTACATAAATTAGTAGAATTAAGTAGAAATCCGGGGCTACTTTCAGGAAATCTCATAATTGGTGGAGATCTAAATTTACCGGATATATCGTGGCAAGGTGTGGTAGATACAAAAAGCTATGGACAATCCCTCGTTAACGAACTCGTTTGGGACAACGGATTAACTCAGGTAGTTGATGTTCCTACAAGAGCTAGCGCGGTACTTGACGTATTTTTAGTTCGCCCAGAGCAGATGTTGATAGCTCAAGAAACAACACCAGGTATAAGTGACCACGAGGGCGTGCTTTTGCAGGTGGCGTGGCAGGGAACCAGGTACTCGAAAAACACACGAAAACTATTATTTCAGTACAGTCGTGCTGACACAAAAAAGGTTTTCAGGAATACTTATTAGGGAACTACGGCGTTTGGGAATCACATGGTAGAAACGTAGAAGAAATATGGAACTCATTTAAACAAATAATGTTTATAGGTAGAGAGTTGTTTGTGCCAACTAAGATAGTTAAAGATAATAGTGATCCAGCGTATTACACGGCTAATATCAGAAAACTAAAAAGAAAGGTCAGAAAAGCGTACGCTAATCGCAAGAAAAGTCTTTTCACTGCGACTCTCTTCAAAGATCTACGTAACAAATTAATGCAGCAAAAACGTATAGCGCAAGAAAATTATCTCCGTAAAATTCTATCAAACGAGCGATCTAGTTGGAGAAATTTTTATAGATACATAAAACAAAAAAGGGGTAACAAAGAATCTATTCCGCCACTTAAAGACGAAAACGGGAAAGTTGTACTAACAAATAAAGAAAAAGCCGACCATTTTAGTGCATATTTCCAATCAGTATTCGGGTTAGAATCGGTTACTCCCAGTACTTTCGGAACAAATGAGGGAGAAAAATTTCAAGTACAACCACGACTCATTAGACAAAGAATTCGCAATATAGGAAGTAATAAATCCGTAGGGTTTGACGGTATCGCTGGAGAATTATTACAAATTGGAGGGGAACCGATGATTACATACTTGACGCGATTATTTGAAATAAGCATAAATAATTGTAGCGTGCCTAACGATTGGAAAAAGGCTATAGTGGTTCCAATATTTAAAACCGGAAGTCGTTCTTGCATTTCCAATTACAGACCAGTAAGCCTAACGTCAGTGATTTGCAAACAAATGGAACATCTGGTAGCTGAGTTCTTGCGTCGGGAATGGGACAAACTAGGGTGGTTATACGAAGGGCAACATGGATTTCGAAAATCCTTCTCGTGTGAAAGCCAAATTATTACAACGTGTCAAGATATTGCTGAAACTTTAGATTCGGGTAAGAGAACAGACGCAATTGTTATAGATTTTTCAAAAGCATTCGATCTTGTTTCGCACGATATACTACTTACGAAAATAGCATCTACGGGAGTTGACCATCGCGTAATAGCATGGATACGGGAATTCCTGATAAATCGGGTTCAACAAGTTCGAGTTGGACATGAACATTCAGAGGAAACTCTAATTACGTCCGGTGTCCCCCAGGGAAGTGTCTTAGGGCCGCTGTTGTTTTTGGCATTCATCAACGATCTGCCATCTTGTATTAAGTCAGTAATGCGCTTATTTGCGGACGACTGCATAATTTATCGGCGAATAGATTCGGATGAAGATATCCTCACACTTCAAAACGATCTTAATAACATTCATTCCTGGGCTACCATTAATAAAATGAAGATAAATGCCGTAAAAAGTAAATCACTAAGCTTTTCGAAATCAGCAAAGAAGGTTTCTTTAGAATACCAAATGGGAGGCGTATTCATTCCACAAGTATCGTGTTGTAAGTATCTGGGTGTCATATTACGCCAAGACTTGGGATGGGGGGAACACGTTACTTCTATTGCCCGAAAAGCGTGGAAGTCACTACACTTTGTAATGAGAACACTTAGAAAGGGAAACATGGAGAGTCGAAAAATAGGATACACATCTTTAGTTAGGCCGATTCTTGAATACGCATCAGCTGGATGGGACCCATACAGATTAGGTCAGATTGAAGAGTTAGAAAAAATTCAAAAGAAAGCAATCAAATTCATAAATAAGGGATCTTCGAGTAGTTCAAATCCACCAAAACCTATAGAGGCCCTCAGTGTACGAAGAAAAAAAGCCAGATTGTGCTGCCTCTTCAAGGCGTACAGTAAGTCACCTGCATGGGCAGAAATAACGAAAAGACTGGACCCCCCTTTAAGAGTTGGGAGAAACGATCACAAATGTAAAATAAAAAGTAGATGTCAGAGATCCGACATAGGGAAATATTCATTTGTAAATCGTACGGTTAAAAATTGGAATGAAATCCCTGCAGCGGTCGTAGAGCCTTTTCCTGGCTCTGTTGGTGTTTTTAGAAGACGACTAAATAAGTACTTGTAGAGGGTGTATTTTACCGCACAGTTCAGAATACACAATTTGTAAATTATTATAGATAAAGTGTAGTGTAGTGCAGTGCAGTGCAGTGGAAAGCTACTTTAATTAGTTATATGGCATAACCAAAGAAAGATGTAGTGAAAGTGTAGTGTAGTGTAGTGTAGTGTAATGTAGTGAAGTGAAGTGCGACAGTAGGTGGGAAGCAAATCTAAATGCTTAAAGAGCTAACTTTAAAAATCCACATTGTGTTTATATTTAAAAAACAAATTGTGTAACTGGTTAATTTTATGTATATGTATATATGTGCATGTTTACTAGGTTTAACTAAATATATGTTCTTCATTTAAATGTAGGCATGTATAATATGTAGGGCAAGGGTGTGTGTGTGTTCGTGTTATGTGTGAACGTGAGAGTGAGCATTCATGTATAGGAATGTGTATGTATGTATGTGTGTATGTATGTATGTGTGTATGTATGTATGTGTGCATGTATGTGTATGTATATATATGTTTATATATATATGTGTGTGTGTGTGTGTATGGGTGTATATATGTATACAGGACTGTATATGTTTATATATTGAGTGTATATGCTCGAAAGGAGTGTATTGTAAATTGTTTTTATATGGTAAATTTTTTGAATTGTAAATGCTCATATATTGTAAAACTGTAGAGTTATGGCTACCACCTGGCAATCAGCCAATTGTAGCCAAATAAAACTATTATTATTATTATTATTATAACAATGCGTTTTTAAATGTGTTTGAACACAGTTTTGTTTCGGATCATGGTTAAACTACGTTTTTTGCACGTTTATAGTGATTCTTAATGTCTCCATCGTGTATGTCATACTCGGAGACGAATAATAAAATAATTCTTAAAGTTCCTTATACATTTCGATGTAAGTTTCAAATAGGCGCAGTGACGACGGCGTTTTATAGCGGCTAAATGTAGCACGTGGAAAATTCCGGAAAGACCATGTGGATGCTATACAATGAAGTATAATTAGAAGAATGCAGAGTATACTTAAATGTGTTAACCTTCATTTTAAAGACGCCTATATTCATAGAGTCTATTGCTGGGCGGTTCATGCGCCATGGCGCCAGTAATGTAATGTAAGAGGCGATTCTTGGTGGCAGTTATGGTGCAAAGAACTCAGATAAATGACTAACATTACGCGTAATCTCCAGTAGCAGGGCCAGTACTTGCCTTTTTCTGTTTTAAGTGAGTTTTTTGTCCATAATAAACTGCACGCTCGGCAATAATCGGGTACCATCTCTCCCTCATGAATGCTCGTGAGTTCATTTCTTGTCAGTTATCGTAAACTCCCCGCAAAGGGATATGCAGTTACGCTATGTACACACATTGCACGGCGATTCTTGTCCGATGTAATTTTTTTTAATTTTATTTTTTATTTTTTTGCGGAAGATGTTGCTGTATCTGCGAGTTGTGGTAAAACTGCCCGTAACGGTGTGTGCACATCCGTTGCTGCATTAATACAGGTTTTTCTGGAATGTGGACTGTTTTATCATGCAGGCGGTGGGTTAAAATCAGGAGTGCGTGACCGACGATGAAAGTCGTCTAAGAAAGTGATACCGTATACGCGTAAAAGTACAGAGACCTAATTGGCAGTTGTAGTCTGCTTTAAGTTATATGTATCGGGATTACACGACTCATATCTGTGCATCGGTAACACGAGAAACATGCAATTCGCCTACGGAACAGCAAGTAGAATCATTAATTTAGCGTCGACGTTGCTTGGTGGTCTTATTAGTACGTTTTGCATATATGCCTATTTTATAAAGTGCTTTTAATCGTTATATTCTTAACGATGTTGACGCTTATGGTGAGAGCAACTTCCGTTGCTCTTGTTCTCGGTTGATTACTCGATTACGCATACGCGAAATAAGCTTTAGCTACTCCTAAAGACTTTTCAAGAATTAATACAAAGAGTTTAATTTGGATAATTGCAAATATTACTTGCGATGTTGTACCTCCATATCAGCAGCGGTGTCGTAGACCAGGGTATTGGCGATGGCGAAAGCTACCGATAGAATAGTGTTTTTAATTAATTTAATTATTTATGTTTTACGTTTACCCGGCGCGTCAACTGGTAACTCATTCGTAGCTTAAGTGTAGTGCAGGATTTTATTGTGGGAGGAGGCGGTGATCTTCCCCCGCTGGATGGCCGACGGGCCCCTCAGATTGTCCCCAACCAGGTATCTCCCACGAGCGACGCACCGCCCCAGCCGGGACAAGCTCTAAGCTCCCTACTGGACTCTCGTCTGTAATAGTGTAGTGCATGTAAAAAAAAAAAAAAAACAAAAAAAACAAAAAAAAAAAAAACAAAAAAAAAAAAACCAATGCGGCGGCGATGGTGTAACGGTTAGCGTTTCGGACTGTTGTATCCAAGTTGGCGGGTTCAAACCCGATCGAAGCCGTGGATTTTTCAGGGCGAAAAAATCCTTCGTACGCCTTCCTTCGGAGGGGAAGTAAAGCCGGCTGTCCCATGTTAGTAGATTTACTTGCATGTAAAAGATCCTCAGCCTAAATGACGCCTCTGAGCTAAATTCAAATCGCCTGTTTCTCGCCCAAGAAATACCTCCTTTCTCTGCTAGTTGGTGAAAGGAGCGTAGCGAAATTTACGTGGTCAGACGGAAGAGCAGGCCTAATGGCCCGAGTCTCGCCACGTAAAATAAGGCATTAATTCAATTCCGTGTGTGTAAGGGTAGAGTATGAAACAAAGAAGAGACAAATAGAATCGCGCCCAGTACGTGGCGCGTTTATTAGGGAGCTGGTCCGGCATTCGCCTGTTGTTGATCGGAGAAAATACGGAATACTCCCGATCAGAGCAGCCGGCCGCTAAAAGTCTCCTACAAATGGTGGTTGTCTGCGATGTAACTATGTGAAAAATCCTAACACCACCGTCGGGATTCACACGCTAGGACCTCCCAGTCAGAGGCGTTCCAGTGATATCCTTTGATGCCCTGAGGCACCTAAGCCGGTTAGAAGTAGGTGTCATGCATTCTGAACCATCCTGTAGAAAAGATGGCCGGCGGCGGTTGCGTTTCTCGCGTACCTCATGCGGCGGCGGCGGCGGCGGGCGACGGCCTAATTGGAACAGCAACCCGGCCGATGCGGCCGATAAGGTAATGCGATGGGTGGGTTGCAAGCCATGCCGACTATTTCGTCTTCGCGTTAAACGCACGGACCTTTGTCACGCGCACGCGTGTTTGGCACGGTCCGTGCACGGCGTAGTGGCGCCTCCGCGTGGTGAGCTGGTGGGGATAGGATTCATCAGGAAGGATCCGTTATCCGAGTTTACAAAACGCTGAAAACAAGCTAATAAATGCATGTTTGATGGTCGGTGCAGTGTATTTCGGGATGTTACAATCTGCGATAAAATGGGAAATTGATTACAAAATGCGAAATCAAGTAAAAAGTGCGAAATGATAGTGAATATGCGGAGTGGGAATGCCTAAGCCTTGAATCATTAAATTCTACAGACAAAATGAAAATGATTATTAATTATAATTTTCATCATCCTATCATCTTAATGAAGACGCGATTTCTCCGGAAATATGTTCCGCAGTAAATGTGAAACTTGTTTCAGAGGAAATTGTTACTAAATAATTGTGACCTTGTCACTGAAGAACGAATGTATTTAATAATTACATTTGTTCAAAGAAGACAATCGGGGTGACAATTCATTGAACAATTTATTATTATTATTATTATTATTTGTAATGATTGTAAAACTGATCTCTCCAACACGATCTAATTTTGAATGAACGAAAAAAGAAATAGAACAGCATTCTCTCGTGTTTATTCATGACTGCCGTGGAAGCTCCAAAAATAACTTCACCCTTTACATTTAATTTTTTTTTCTCGCTTTCCGCGAGCTCGTCAGGGAGTGGGGGCGGGGGGGGGGGGGAAAGAGGAATCGCGGCTCCTCTTTCAACTGGCCTCACGCATGAGCGGTTCTCACCTCCGAAGCGAGATTTTGAGGAAACTTTGGTAATGAGGGTTTTGCGCGCGCCAAGGAAATCCTCCCCCCGTTTCCAACGCGAATCGTCGTTCCTCTAATTGGACTCTTTCCCCCACCCCTCCACGACCGCGGCCTCCTTCGTCTTTGGGACGACGGAAGGGCAAATGAGGGTGTGAAAAATATCGCGATAAATTTTGGGCCGCGTGCAGGCGGAAGAGCTTCTGCCATACGGTTCTGGGTGGGGGTGGGGGGAAATACACCGCGAGGTATACGCGTTGGGAATGGGTCGAAAGGATACAAAGCGTCAAAAAAAAATGTGTTGGGGGACAGGGTGGCAACTTTCTGGAAAAGCTGGGCGCCTTTCTAGAAGTCCTTTCTGGTAATCCTTTGGGGGAAAGGAAGAGTGGGGATTTGTAATAAACAGGGATTGTTTTAAAAAAGGAATCATTAGAAGTTGAGTAAATTTTTGAGACTGTAAACTAGACATTACTCTTCAAATAATTTGGTACATCGTATTGTTAGGCAGCGATTTGTTTGTTTGTTAAACAAATGCTATTTTTGTCTTTTGCGTAGTGAAATAAGAGAGCTATAAAACAAGAAGTGTTTTGAATCGTACTGACTTTCTGATTCTCTCTAACTCTCTCTCGCTCTCACTCTCACTCTCTCTCACTCTCATTCACTCTCTCTCAATCTCTCACTCTTTCTCTCACTCTCTCTCTCACTCTCACACACAATGCGTTAGTACAAGAGAATCTGAGATACCTCTAAGAGCTCAATAACTAACATTTAATACAACTATCCTTTAAAACATTTATAAATCAAAAATTTAATAAAAATCCTTTAAAAAATTGTCATGCAAAACGGAAAAGTCAGAAAACATCTTCAGTAAAACAGATTTCACCCTGATAGAAAATGCTACCGATGAAGAGAAATGAGTTAAACGAGCTTTCGGTTGGCAGACGATCTGGCAAGTATACGGAGAATTTCTCCCCCTTTTGGTGCGTTCGGGCCCACTGTGTTCCGATCTTCCGAAGAAGTCGCCGCGCCGTCGTGTGTCATCGAGCGCCGAAGAAAACGAGGACCTGCGTTCCAGTTAAGTGCCCCGTGAAGTATTCGCGATCTCCTTCGCCGAATGATTGGGGGTAAATTGAAGAGCGGACGTGAAAAAGGGTTTAAGTGCCAAAACATGAGCTTTCCAGTAGCAAAAAGTCTGGTTTTAGATTACAAAAACGTTTTATTTTGTGAGTATTTTACGTTCAGGATCATTACATTTTTACCCTGAAATACTTTTGAAGTTTTTTTTTTTTTTTTTGGGGGGGGGGTAAAATCATTTCATAATAAACTGCATAATTTCCAATAAATCATGTTCTTGCTTTCATATTCTTGAAGGAAATGAATGTTCTTTTCTTGCAAATATTGTAGTTGTCATTACGCCATTAAAGGGGGGGGGGGATCGTGGAGGAACGTGCACCATTTTCCTTACCAGTTGCAGTGAAGTTACTTCCAGCACTATCTCGTGCATCACTGCACTCTACTGCCGCGCAATCTGACATTGATATTTTCCAAGAACTTTGGGAATAGAACACCAATAACTTTTCCCCTCGTTATTGTGAAGATTTGGCGTTTATACCATTGTCGATGTCAACTTTTCAGTTATATTCTCGGTTATTGGAGGGCGGCAATGCAATTTTAAACTCGGCTAACATTAGATAAATTTGGCATGCGAGTCCCGTAAAGGGACGCCACCATTTGACACTTCATAACTGCATGGGAATAAATTTGCATTTATATTTTTTTGAAACTAGAGGTCTCTTACGATTTGATCATTAAATATTCCGTACGTAGCACTTACGGCAATAAAATGTGTATAGTGATTTCTTAATATGCTTATATTGTTCAAATGCCTTTATTATTATTATTATTATTATTATTATTATTATTATTATTATTATTATTATTATTATACTGACCAGGGTTTTCGTGTTTTCCCTTGGTCATCCCGGTGAATTCTGGGACGGTTCTTTTGAAATGATATGACCGCGAAACCGGCGTCGCTAGCAGAATTCGTTAACTAAGTGAAGTCCCGAAGATTAATCGAAATCGAGACATCACGGTTCCTGGTTGAGTGACCCACTAAAAACACCGAGATCTGACGGCGCCAAGGCCAATTGCCCTTTAAGGGTCATGCTATGGTTAAATACAAATATCCGAGGTGGGTCTGCAGGAGAATTCAGGCGGCCTGCTGCCCTGATCGGTTGTTTTCCGTGGCTTCTCGCATCAACACCAGGCGAATGCCGAAGCAGTACCCTAACAAACGGGCCACGGACCGCGCCCGATCTTTCCTCCCTCTCCTTTGTCCTAACCTTACCCCTTACTTACACACACTTACACTTACATGCACCACATATGCCGGGGGACCGGTCGGAAGCGTAGAGCTTGTCCCGGCTACGACGGTGCTTCGCTGGCTAGAGGTACCTGGTTGGGGAAAACCCCGCTAGCCAACGGTAGGTCTGCGCCGGATCTCGCCAAACATCAGGGAATACGGAAGCATGCACTACACTTACGGGACTAATGACAGGTGACGCGCCCTTAATCACAAATAATCTATCAAACAATCTATCTGAGGTTGAAGCGGTGTATTACATTACACCACGGGTTGCTCGCTTCGGAAGAAAGAAAGAAAGAAAGAAAGGAAAACATAATTATTGTCCGTGCGAGCGCCGCCGCTCTCGGAAGGCCGGCGGGTGGTCCCGCGGCGGAGCTCCGCTCGCGGGCGGTCGCGGGCCACGGGCCGCGCCTTCCACCCCTCGGCGGCGAAATGTCGCCGTCCATTTATCTTGAGCGCGGGCGCGTGGGCAGCGCCGCGTTGGCTCGCCGGCCGCGGGCTGCCAACGCTTCGGGGAACAGCCGCCGCCGCCACCGCCCTCGTCACCGCTGCTGCCATCGCTACCGCCTTTGCCAGTGCCACAGCCACCACCGCCACAACCTCCACCACCACGACCACCACCACCACCACCACCACCACCACCACCACCATCACCTCCACCGTCACCGTCCCCACCACAGCTACCTCCACCGCCTCCGCCGCCACTGCCACCGCCACCGCCTCCACTAATGAAACCGTTACCACCGTCCTCACTTCCGCATTTCCTATCGCTACCGTTTCCATCACTGTCACTGTCACCGCCACCGTCACCATCACCGTCATCACCTCCGCCAATGCCACCGTCACCGACACCTCCTCCGCCACCGCCTCTGTCACCGTTGTCACCGCCGCTGCGACTAGAGCCACTTGCCAGCCAACGTGACGCGGCGGAGCAGCTGGTCAGAGAATGTTGAATGGAGGCCATCGGCACATTTCGCCTGCACGTGTGCTCAAGAACGCCGTTTTATTTTACTGGAAATCATTAATTAGTGAGAAATGAATGATCATCAGTGAGCTTAGTTAATGCTTCTTCTTCTTCTTCTTCTTCTTCTTCTTCTTCTTCTTCTTCTTCTTCTTCTTCTTCTTCTTCTTCGCTTTCATGTAAATTGAGGACAGGCTGGATGACTATTTAGGAAATTACTGTTTTGGTCCTTTATTATAAGAACGTTTTGTGAAGTTCGCTACGAGTGAAGGCTTCAGATGATGTTAACACGTCTTCCACTTCTCATTTACCCCTCTCTGTTCTTTCTCCCCTAACTCCTCTTTCACCCCTAACTCCTCTTTCACCCCTAACTCCACATCCTCCTGACTTCACATCCATCTTCTTTTCCATCTCTACGTTCCTCTCCACCTGAAAATTTCTTCACTTCCACCCACTTTCCCTTCACCTTTTACCCTCCACCTCCCTTCTTCGTCTTCAGCCTCCAACTCACCCTTCGCCACCACCGCCGCCTCCGTCACTCCCCCCGGCGCCGCCGTCGGCGCTGCCGCAGCCACCGTGTGCGACCCGCGTGCTGCGGGGTTATCTCGTCGCGACATCGCCCCGGCGGCGGCGGTGGGGCGAGGGGGAGGGGGGAGTTCGGTCGGTGCGCGCTCTTAAAACAATCTCCCACACTTTGTTATGCAAATGGCGCGGCGGGGCCCCGCCCCCTTTCAGCCTTCTCTTCTGGAAGGCCGACGTCGGCGCGGTCTCAGCCGGCAGATAAGCGGCCGCCGCCGCCGCCGCCGCCGCCGCCCGCGCAGACGAAAGGCTGGTACGCTCGCTCCAGGCGAAGACAAGGGGGGGCCCGCGCTCTGAGAACGACATGGGTCGCTCTGGGAGCTGTGGGACGCGCGGTTGTCTCGGGTCGGTTTCTTCCACTACGTTCGTCTGCTACTCCTGTCGAGTTGTGATGCGACTTTGATGCCGGTGGTTTTGAACATCGATGTTTCCCAGGGGCGGATCTTGCCATGGTTTTGGAGGGCGCCATCATAGAGAGAGCGTAGGCTTCCGCGGCCGGAGTCAGTATTTACTTGGCTGTCCGGGTGACGCCGAGTCCATGGCGAAGGTGCCGACTTTTCGGTCGCCATTCTGCGACCTTTCTGAGGGCGTAATGCCTTGCTATATATAATAATCACACTTTTTTATAGGATATAAAATGAAACGAATGGTATCACTGTTTTATGTGTTCGAACCACACGAACGCGCTTTGCTCTACCTTCATCGAGCAGAATGTCCTTCACCCTAAATGATCCTGATATCCTGGTATTTTCTTCGTCTTTACTCGTATTTCACACATGGAGAGGCATTTTTTAACTTTGTTTTTTGGTAAATTTGAATTATAATTTAATATGCAATGCCATTGTCAAATTAAATTTTGTTGTGCACGAATTTAATGTTAAGATGTTACTAAACCAACTTTAAAACTTCCATATGTAAAATCTTCAAGGTTTTGTGGTCGACTTATTATTAACATGGATGTTTTAATTACATACATCGATATTTAGCGACATCAGTATTCCATCGTCATTTCGGGTGTATAACGGGCGCGAACATCCTTCGCAACGGGGTTCATGGCCTGAGAAATGTCTCTACCATGTTGAAAATATTCAATGGATATTGCAGGAGGTGTGACAATCACCTAATGTCATCGGCCATTTTTAAAAAAATCAAAGAATACAGTATTTCACAAAGGTATCGATGAGCGACTTTCCTTTTGAACTTCATCCCATTTGCGCGTACGACAAAGTAACAACTCTGTCGTACTTTGGGAATAAAGAAATAATATATTATAATAAATTCTGTATCATATGTACAAAATATTGTATAAAATTAGCCATATTAAATATTGTTGTCTAGCTGTAAAGAGATATAGCTTGAATGCACGACAGAACGAAAGTCAGCAAAATACATTTTTGTACAGGAGTTCCTTGGCTGACTTTTTGATTCACCAAGTCACTCCACATCCTTCCACAATATTTCTCAAATGGATCAATGAGCGACTTTCCATATAAACTTCTTCCCGCCTGCGCGTCCGAGAAAGTAACAAACCCGTCACGTCTCCAAAATGCATTCGGAACCCACGGGGGTCCCCTGCAAGGGTCACCGATCTCTCTGGCACTTGGCGACTCGCAGTACAGCGAGCAGTCGCCTCATCCCACGGCGCCAGTGCAGCGCGACCTCCCACCGCGACTTCATCGCCGGCGGAGGACGCGCCGGCGCGGCGGGCGCGGCGGATGGCAAGCCGCGCGCGCTTCGGGCGCACTGGAGTGTGCAGGGGGGCGTGGCGGGGACGGGGGGCGCATTCCGAAAGTCGTCATTCGCATGCACATGCTGCCCGCCGGCCCGGTCTCCGCCCCGCTCCCGCCCCGCCGCCGCCCACGCCACTAGCCCGCCAACACCCCCGTCGCTCCCCCGTCGCCGCCCCGCTCCCGTCCCGCTCTCGCCCCGCTCCCGTCCCGCTCTCGCCACGCTCTCGCCCCGCTCCCGCCCCGCTCCCGCCCTGCTCCCGCCCCGCTCCCGCCCCGACTCCGCACCGCTCCCGCCCCGCCGCCGCCCACGCCACTGGTCCGGCAACACCCCCGTCGCTCCCCCGTCGCCGTCCCGCTCCCATCCCGCTCTCGCCACGCTCTCGCCCCGCTCCCGCCCCGCCGCCGCCCACGCCACTGGCCCGCCAACACCCCCGTCGCTCCCCCGTCGCCGCCCCGCTCTCGCCCCGCTCCCGTCCCGCTCTCGCCACGCTCCCGCCCCGCCGCCGCCCACGCCACTGGCCCGCCAACACCCCCGTCGCTTCCCCGTCGCCGCCCCGCTCTCGCCACGCTCCCGTCCCGCTCTCGCCCCGCTCCCGCCCCGACTCCGCACCGCTCCCGCCCCGCCGCCGCCCACGCCACTGCCCCGCCGTCCCCAACTGCTGCCGCCACCCCCGAAAATGCCCCGTCGCTGGCCCGTCGCCACCCCGCCAACCCCCGCCAATGCCCCGCCTCGCCATTCCCTCGCCAACGCCCCGCCGCTGCCTCGCCACCGCCTACGCCGCTCGCCACACCTACGCTCCCGGCATTTATCCCTCAACGACCCACCACCACCGCCGCCCCGCAGCCGCACCGGCCGCTTCGCCGCCACCGGCACTGTTGTCGCCATTGACGACGACGCGCCGTCGCCGAAGCAGTCACCACCGTCGTCGTCTTCGTCGTCCTCTACTTCGTTGTTGCTGCCGCCGCGTTTTTCGGCTTCGCTGTTGCGCGCCGGGCGAATTCAATGGTATGTGCGCGAAAACGGAGGGAGCAAAATGGGTACCGGCGGAGGTGGTGAAGGTATGGAGGGAAGTGATGAAGCAGGAAGATGGGACGGATGAAGAAATTGGCGGATTTGGAGGCAGAAGTAAAAACGGGTGAAGGTGGTGAATCAAGGTTATGGATGCAGAAGTGTAGGGCTTTGGTGGAGGTGTTCGTCAGGTAATGATCGGATGAACTATGAAAGACCTCCGAGCATAGCAGCGGGCCGTTAGAATTCTCCAGACAGCGTGTGAATTAGACATAGCTATCTAGCTAGTGTCGAGAATACTTCCTCTGCGAGGACTTGAACCCGGCGGTGGAAGGATTGTATCAACAATCTTTTCATGGTCTTCCTCAGAGCTGGTCTGCCAAGCAAGCTGAGGACAACCAATCTTACAGCCCAGATGCTCGAAACGTTGTCACCACGGCCTTCATCGCGGCGTTACCGGTAAAGCCAAGATCGTCTCCTGAGCTGTTATTCTGGAACTTTGCTCCGGTCCTATCTAAACCCAACTTACCAATAACAACTGCGCATTACTATTCATCCATTTCCCTGTCTCCTGGTCCAAAGAGCTTCTGAGCACTATGAAATCGTATTATTCCGCGGCCAGAGTCATGCAAATTATCTTGTCTGTCCGGGTGACGACGTGTCGAAGGCTGTGGTGCCGACGTTTCGACAGTCTTGTCGTGGTCCTCCTCAGGGCTGGTTTGCCAAGCAGTTTGAGGCCCTTAATCCTTCAGACCAGCAGTGAGAAAGGTCTGGAAGACCACGACAAGATGGACGAACCGTCGGCACCACAACCTTCGACGCGGTGTCATCCAGCCAGCCAGCCAGCCAGCCAGCCAGCTGGTCTGCAAGATTGGGGGCCTCAGGCTGGCAGACTAGACCTGAGGAAGACCACGACGAGATGGTCGAACCGTCGACACCACAGCCCTTGACGCGGCGTCACCCGGACAGCCAAGATCATCTCCTGAGCTGTGGTTCTGGAACGTCGGTATCTCTGCGAGCCATCGCTGCTGCGCCAAAGGGCGGACAGGAGCGTCCTGGGCGAGATGGGGGGCGATAACACGCCGTCGCAGTCGTCGACGTCGGCGTCTGAATACGCGCATTTCCATGACAGACGCACTCGCAGTACGCGCCCTCGCTCCGTGTTCTGTAAGCGCACGAGGACGCAAAGGTTAAATGGAGACCGGAATGTTCACCGAGCAGACCCGTAGGGAGGACGTTCAAAAGAACTTGCGAACGGATGGTGCAGGAATACTAAAGTAGGAGGAGATACGTCTGCAGGATTGTCTGTGCGCAAATAGTTTCGTTTGAATTTGTTTCAATACATGGCTCTAATGTAGTATGTCTTTCTTCACTTTTTTTCAATTTTCGATCTCTCCACAATTACAACCGCACCGTTGGCTCGGAAATTATCCTTCATTACTAAAATTACTACTAAACTTATCCTTGAGTACTAAAAGTTTCGTCGGAAAGGGTGGGAAAGGAACACTGAAGTAGGACGAGGTACGTCTTGGCTGCGGGGTGGTCGGTGTAGAAATATTTTCGCCTGAAGTTTGTTTTAATGCTTTGATGTAATTCTTTACTTCGTTTTTCTCTACCTTTTCTAGTTTCGACCTCTCCACAATTGCAAACCGTACCGTTGGCTCGCGAATTTAACTTCTTCTTGAGTAGTAAAATGTTTGTCGGAACTAGAAGGACGTTCAGAAGAATATGATAATACGCGGGAAGTATTATTTAAATAGAACCACGTAGTTTTGTGTTGTAGGAATGTTTCTCGCATGAAGTATGTTTTAAATAGCTCATGAATTAATTTCTTTTCTGTGTAGTCGCGTAGCTCTTTTGTCTTCTAGAATGTTACGTACGTACGATGAATACAAGTTGGCTTACACGACTGTTAAAAGTTTTGTTTATCCTCTCTTTTTCATAGAGCTACTTCCACTATTTAAAATTATTTTAAAAAAATATTTACAGAATCTCAAATATTGTGGATACTCACTGACCACTATCGTGCACTTCTCATTACTCCCCGTTTCCATGTAACGGATTATCCATTTCTTATCTAATATTCCTGTGCGTTTGTTTTTTTCTGTCTCCGTTTCTTTCTCTCACTCCCTTTCTACATCTCTCTCTTCTTCTTCTATTTCTTCTTTTTCTTCTTCTCTTTTCTTCGACCGGAAGAGGTGTCTCAGTCATCAACTGAGCCCACTGCAGTGCTTCTGACCGGGAGTCCCTAGGTTTGAGTCCCGACAATGGCACTAGCTTTTCAACTAGGTCGAATTCAGTTTGTCTGGAGGAGAATTCGAGGGACCTGCTGCTCTGATCGATAGTTTTCTTTGGTTACTCCGATCAACACCAGGTGAATGCCGGAGCAGTACCATAACAATCGGGCCACCGACCGCGCGCTATCTTTCCTTCCTCTTCCTTGTTCGATTCTCACCTCTTACAGACACCCTTACCCTAACATGCACTACACTACCACATGCTTTGAGAACGGTCGGGAACTTTAGAGCGTGACGCGCTGGTGGGTGATACGTGGTTGAGGGAAACCCCGCTAACCAACAATAGGTCGACGCCAGATCTATCCATCCAGTGGGGGGAGGTCACTCCCACGTCCCAAGGAAAAGCATACACTACACTTATGGGAGTAATGACCTGAGTAGTTCACGCGCCCGGAATCACTAATAATCAACAATTTTTTCTTTGATACCTCCACCTTTACCTTTGAATGCTTTCCCATACGCTATCTCTTGCTTTTCTTCTTCTTCTTCTTCTTCTTCTTCTTCTTCTTCTTTTTCTTACCTTTTCCCTGATCCTTCCACCTCCTTTGCCTTTGAATGCTTTCCCATGCGCTTTCTCTTTCATCTTCCTCTTCTTCTTTCCTTTTCTCTAATCCTTCCACCTCCTTTGTCTTTGAATGCTTTCCCATACGCTTCCCCTTCTTCTTTCCTTTTATTTGGTCCTTCCACCTCCTTTACCTTCGAATGCTTTCCCATACGATATCCCTTCCTCATGCTTCTTTCGTTTTGTCTGATCCTTCCACCTCCTTTGCCTTTGAGTGCTTTCTCATACGCTTTCTCTTTCTTCTTCTTCTTCTTCTTCTTCTTCGTCTTCTTCGTCTTCTTCTTTCCGTTTCTTTGCTCCTTCCACCTCCCTTACCTTCGAATGCCTTCCCGTACGCCTTCGCTTGCCTCCCGTGCGCCCCCTGGCCGGTGCAGCGAGGGCACCGCGGCCTCGCCTCTCCCTGCTGCGCGCGCCCCGGCGCTCGGCGCCGCGTGGCGCCGTCGACGTAACCTCATTCAGCGCGACGACGATTGAGTTGGCGCGGGCGATGGCGCGCGCCGATAGCCGCCGGCCGGCCGGCCGACCAGCCAGCCAGCGAGCCAACGAGCCAGCCTTGCTGCCAGCCCAGCCGGCCGAGCGACCGCTTTGAACCGTTCGCTCGCGCGTTCGCTCGCGCGCGTTGTATGAACGAGGGGGCATGGCGGCAGCGCGTGCGCAAACAGACTTCGCGTCATACGCCCGGCATTATCCTCCTCGTCCGCCTACGCCTCGCCCCGCGTGGCTCCGCTCTGTCCCGTACGGTCCCGCCTCGCCCCCCCCCCTGCTCCGTTACATCCCATCCCTGTCAGCTCGAATCTCCTCGTCTGCGTTCTGCCTCGCCCCGCCTCGAATTGTTTCACTATGTCCCAAACGGCTCGTCCTCAACACTCACCCCCCCTCCCCAAGCACCGTCCGCACCGACTTCCCTGCTCCGCTCCGGTGCGTGCCATCCCGCCCCGCTCCTTTCTTCTCCTCTGCGTCCAGCCCCGCCTCGCCCCCGCATTCCTCCACTTTATTCCGCACGGTCCCGCCTCGCCCCGCTTTACTCGCCCCCCTCCCCCCCGCTGGGCTCCTCTCCGCCCCACCACGCTCCGCCCAGCACCCCCCGCCCCACCCCGGCCGGCTTCGTTGCGTCCCATCTCGCTCCTCTTCTCCTCTCCTCTCCTCTGCGTCGAGCTACCCTCCGTTCGGCATTGCCCCGCTATGTCCCTCGTGGCCCTGCCTCTACCCGCTTCGCTTAACCCCGCCACTCCCCTTAGCGTCGAATCCCGCTCAGCGCCTGTCTTCTCTTCGTCCTGCCGCACTTCGCCTCCAATTGCTTCACTATGTCCCGTCTCGGCACGCTTTGCTTGGCCCCGCCCCTCCCAGCACCGCCTTGCTCTACTCCGCCCCGGCCTGCTTCGTTGTGTCCCATCTGGCTCTGCCGTTTCTCTTCTCGTCTGCATCCTGAATCCGCCCCGCTATGCTCCAATATAATCCATTTCGCTCTGCATCTCTCTTCACCTCAGCGTTCAGCCTCGCCCACGCATTCCTTTACTATGCCCCGCAAGCCCCCGCCTCATTTCCCATTGCTGGGCCCCGCCCCTCCTGGCACCACCCCGGACTGCACTGCTCCGCCCCCTCCGCTGCGGTGCGACCCATCCCGCTCCGCTCCTCTCTTCCTTGCGTCCAGCCAAGCATTGTTTCGCTGTGTCCACCTGCCTGTTTGCTTCGCTCAGCACCGCTCCGCCCAGCATGGCTACGCTTTACCCTGCTCCGCTCCGCCTCGCTGCGTAGCGTCCCATCTCGCTCTGCCCCTTTCTTCTCCTCTGCGACGTGCCACTCTCCGCCCCGCGTTGCTCCACTATACGGTCCCGCCTCGCACCGCTTGGCTCGACCCCGCCTCGCCCGACCCCGCCTCGCCCTGCTCCGCTTCGGTGCGTCCAATCCCGCTCCGCTCCTCTCTTCTCTGCGCCCAGCTACGCATAGTTGCGCTGTGTCCTCCTGCCTCTGTTTCGCTCGGCCCCGCTCCGCCCAGCACGGCCCTGCCTTGCCCTGCTCCTGCCCGTCCGGCTTCGTTGCGTCCCATCTGGTTCCACCCCTCTCTTCTCCTCTGCGTCCTTGTCATCTCCGCCCTGCAATCCTCCTGTATATCTCGCACGGTCCCGCCTCGGTCCGCATTGCTCGACCCCGCCTTGCCCCGCTTCGCCCCGCCTGATTTCGTTCCGTCCCATCTCGCTCCGCCCCTTTCTTCTCCGCTTCGTCCAGCCCCGCCCCGCCCCGCCCCCGCATTCCTCCACTATATCCCGTACGGATATAGTGGCCGCTTTGCTCTTCCCCTCACGGTCCCGCCTTGCCTTGCTTCGCCCCGCCTGGCTTCATTGCGTCCCACCTCGCTCCGCCCCTCTCTTCTCCTCTGCGTCCAGCCCCGCCTCCTCATTCCTCCACTATATCCCGTACGGTCCCGCCTCGCCCCGCTTTACTCGACCCTGCCCCTTTCCCCCCAACACGACCCTGCCTTGCCCTGCTCCGCTCCGGTGCGTGCCATCCCGCCCCGCTCCTCTCTTCTCCTCCGCGCCCCTCTCCGCCCCCGCTGATCCACCCGTTCACTAGTTCTGCCCTGACCCGCGTCACTTCGCGTCGCCCATCTGTGTCACCGCCTCGCTCCGCCTCTCTCCCATTCCCTGGAAATATACGAGAGAGTTGCTTCCGCTGCGGGTGACGCCTCGCATTTGTTTACTACGTCTCGTGCGGCACACGACGCTTGCGTGGGTTGTTTAACGTAGAACCTTGTTTGTGTGAGCGTAGAGTTTTTTCTTCGTTTTTTAGAAATAAATTCTGTGGTAATCAGTGACATGCTTTGCGTCTGACTGTGTACGTAGGAATGCTTGTAGTTTGTGTGCTCGTGTGTAGTAATTCGTGATGCTCAACCTTGGGTTAATGAGCTACATTCTCTTTGTCCAACAGCTGCCTATCTCATTTACTTTGGACACGTAAGAGAGGGGGAGGTTCTTCCTAACGGGTAACGCATACACCTTTGACCTCCGAGAGTACGAGTTCGATTCCCGGCGAGATTTTTAAATTATTTATTAATTGTTGTTTGGCCTGTTAGGCCTTTCAAGTTTTTGAATCATACATGTTTCCATACAAAGTTGGTAGCATACCGCATTTTTACATATTTTTAACTTACAATTAAATATTAATTAATTAGAGAAGAGTGTTCAAGAAGGGTCCTCTCGTCTCTCTCGTCTTAATTTCTAAGTTGTTGTTATTAATTGTTTTCTTTTCTGTTTTTTTACGGAGGTCGAAGTAAATCTTTGGAATGTAGACTTTAATTCTTGGATACGGGTATGAAGTGAAACCTAATTTAAATTTTTGGGTTGCGGGACAGGATGGTACGTTAGTATAGAATCGGGTGGAGAGTGTGTCTAACCATTGTTGTTTTTTTGGGGGGGCATACAGTGAGTTCTTTTTGAATTTGCTCATTGCGGATAAATCAAGGTGCGTTTACAGTCCAGCGTAGATACTTTCTCTGAATTCTTTGTAGTTTATTTAAATTGCTGGGGTGCCGCACCTCCCCAAAATTGGCAGCGTAGATTAGTGAAGATCTTATTATATATTTGAAAATTGATATTGACGTGTCGATATTGATTTTTTATTTTTTATTAACTAGTGGGTACAGTTTTAACATTTTTATGAATGTGTTGCTAGCTACTTTTTATGTGATCTTTCCAAGTAAGCCTTTTGTCAATGTGTAGTCCTAAGTATTTTACTGAAATGGTGGAGGAGAGTCATTGAATATATGTGATATTAGAATTAATGGATTTGTAGTGTAGATTTTTTAATGAAAATAACTTTGCTGTACATTTGGATGGGTTGATTTTAATTTTCCATTGCCGAAACCATTCGGTAAGAGTATTTTGATCTTCGTGAAGTTTGTTTCGATCTGTTATCGACACTGTAATTATTAGTGTCGTCTGCAAATAATGCTATTTTTGAATGCTTTACATGCGGAAGATCTGAAATAAATATATTGAATAGGGTTGGCAATAATGGCGATCCCTGAGAGACACTGGCCGTGGTATTATAAACAGAAGACAGTACTAAGTTGTCTTTTACTTTAAAACTGCGATTTATTAAGAAGCTTTTTATCATCTGTTGTAAATAATGCGGGTATCAATATTCCCGTATTTTATGCAATATTCCCGTATCAAACGCTTTTTCTACGACCATAAATAGTGTATGTTTTGATTTTTGAAACTTTGGGAATCGGTTAGTCTTAATAGTTGATATATTGTTGAATGATTATTGCCAAAATCAAATTGTGACGAGGGTATAATATTGTTATCGTTCATGAATGTGTTGATTCTATTTAGTATTAATTTTTTGAAAGCGTTAGAAGTAGACTTATTAGATGATAATTCTCTGTTTTAGGTTTTGCAATGGATATTATCGGTGCCATTTTTCAGGATTGTTGGAAATAATGTAATCTAACGCAAGAATTGTATATTGCTGCTAAGGTGTTAATTGCTTGTTTCGGAAGTTTTTTATTGATTATGTTTACCCGTTGAGTAAGTGTGGAATTTGTGGCGGACAAGCGAGCTGTCGACGACTTTCTCGCGGTTCTCCCTGTTCCGTCTGCACCTCAAACCGTTCACCTTATCATTATTGATATCGTCTACTCATTAGAATCACCCATAGTCCTCAATGACGTATACCCTGACAGTTGAAGGGCCCACAAACTCCAATGAATAAATGAATGCATGAATAACATAAATAAATTAATAAATTAAGCGTCAGCGCGTAATCCGTCCCACTCATTCCGTTATTTAGAAACCACTGCATTTCATCTGCTTTATTTCTAGTGTTTTGTTGTGTGTCCTGCTGAAAGGAAATAAAATTTCCAAAATATAATTAAAATTTATGGATATACAGATGCAGAACAGTAGTAACAGAATTTGAACGTGGTGGAATAAGGGAACGCGGTTTCTAGAAGGTGCAGAGAAAGGGGGCGTGGTCCGCCTTTGCGAGTTGGAGACAAGTAGTAATAATCTCAGGTAGTGAATGCTTACACACCTACGTCAGATTACGTCGCATCACGTCCCACCATTACGTCGTAAATAAACAGATCGTCACATCGCCTCACGTAACGTCCTATCACGTTGCGAAACTTTACATCCCGTCACGTATCGCGCCATTTCACGTCTTCATTGCATTGGTTTGCATCTGGACACATCGAATTTGCTTACTCTTTGCAGCATTCCGCATCGGCTTGGGTGGCTCAGGGCAGCAAGTGATGTCACTGTAGTGTCCCTGACCGGGAGGTCCTATGGTTAGAGGCCTGAAGGTGGCAGGATTTTCGTCGCTCTCTAGGTCGAATTCAGCCGCTGTCTGGAGAAGAATTCTAGCAGACGGCCGATCTGATTGATAGTTTTCCGTGGCTTCTCCGGTCAACACCAGGCGAATGCCGGAGCAGTACCCTAACAAACGGACCAAGGACAGCTTATTAAAGCTTGACCTAGATGGGGCAGTGCCCCGCTGGTGGGAGATATACCTGATTGGAGCAAACCCTGCAAATCTGACGGGTAGGTCGGGGCTGGATCTAGTCATCCTGCGGGGAAGATCACCGCCGCCTTCCTTGATAAAACACGCGCCGCATTTTCGGCTGTTGACAGTAGTTGCTTGCTAATGACAGTAGTTGACGCGCTGGGAATCACTAAACAGTCAATCAATCAATACTGCATTCCGCAGAAACAAAGTGGCAGGAGTGTTTTCAAAATTGTCTGACCAAATTGTAATATTTTTGTATTCTCGCAGGCAGATTTTGAGATTCAAATATCCAGACGTCCAAGCAACCACTTCAACCTCAACCTCCGCCCCTTCAACCTCAACAACAACCTGGATCAACACCCCTTCAACCTCAACCAACAGCCCTTCAACCTCAACCAACAGCCCTTCAACCTCAACCAACACCCCTTCAACCTCATATCCAAACGTGAAGCAGTTCCAAAAGGAGTGGGTGAGTGCGACGATCATCACTCGTCCACTGTAGGGATATGACATCTCCAACAAAACATCGATGTTTTGAAACATCAATATTTTGAAAACTGCTTCAGTAATATTCACGGTGGGTTCTAGTTTCACGATAGTCGTTTTTATTAGTTTTTAATCGAAATTTAAGTGAGAAAATAAAAACAAAAGCGATAAATACAACCAATAAACGTTTCATTTTCTGATAATTAAATATAGTACTGACTTCATTTATCGACGAAAACTATTTTTGGTGACTATGGTCTTAAGATTGTGTAATTCATGAGTATTTCTAAATCATTACGAATTTTTATAATGATGATTTTTTTTCTTCAAAAATAATTTTCAACCATGTAAAAATATCGATCACAAAACATTGATGTTAAGAAACATCTGCTTCAATCGACGATTTTGTAAAAACATCTACGTTTTGAAAACATCGACATAGATGTGGCATAGCTTTTCTATTCGAGTGCCTCATGCCTCGTCGTCAAGCGCAGGTGGTGAATTCGCATCCCAGCAAATCATGTCAGGTCACATTATCTGTCACATTTCATCGGAAATCGTTCCTTCCCCGGAAGAAACGTTCCAGCTTCCGTCAAATCAAATTGCCAATTTGTAACTTTTTTTTCTCGAATGGTGTCGTTTGGATGCGGAATTTCGTCGTTTGAGGAAACTGCTGACGCGGAAGGGGTGTCCTCGGGGAGCGAAGCGAGGCCGCGGGCGGTGGTCGGGTGGGCGTGGGGACGTCTGGTTGGGCGCAGGTGGTGGCTTCGAGTCGGCGCCAGGGGATCACTTAGGGCCCGCGCCCGCGCCCACCGAAACTTTCTGCGTTCGCTCTCGGCTTGTCCGCGGCGTAGTCCCCGCCCTGTGCGACGTACGGCCACGTAAGGAGAGGGGCAGCGTTGGTGGTTGTTGTTGGTTGATGGAGGCTATGTTGGGGGGGGGTTGATGGTTGGTTGAGGTTGTTGTGGTGTTGCTTGAGGTTGAAGTGGTGTTGGTTGAGGTTGCAGTGTTGGTTGAGGTTGCAGTGTTGGTTGAGGTTGAAGCGGTGTTGGTTGAGGTTGAAGCGGTGTTGGTTGAGGTTGAAGTGGTGTTGCTTGAGGTTGAAGTGGTGTTGCTTGAGGTTGAAGTGGTGTTGCTTGAGGTTGAAGTGGTGTTGCTTGAGGTTGAAGTGGTGTTGCTTGAGGTTGCAGTGGTGTTGCTTGAGGTTGCAGTGGTGTTGCTTGAGGTTGCAGTGTTGGTTGATGTTGAAGGACTGTTGGTTGATGTTGAAGGACTGTTGGTTGATGTTGAAGGACTGTTGGCTGAGGTTGAAGGACTGTTGGTTGAGGTTGAAGGATTGTTGGTTGAGGTTGAAGGGCTGTTGATCCAGATTTTGGTGGAGGTTGAGGTTGAAGGGGCGGAGGTTGAGGTTGAAGTGGTGATGGTTATGAGTGATGTTGAAAGATTTTATTAGCCAGCCCCATAAAATTATTTTCTCTCGAGTTTTTCTCTCGAGTTTTTCTTCGATGCGAATTCTTGCAGATCTAAATATTTGTACAGAATTATGAAAAAAGCTAGTTTTTACAAATTAGTAAGTACAAAAATCTGGACATGGCCGTAAAAGAAGCCAGTTGAATGTAGAAAGAAGAAAGGAATGTAAATCGCTTCCGAACGTATTATTCTGCGCTTCCGACCAAGTAATGTAGGACTAACTTTGAGTGACTTTTTTGTTTTCCTTAATGATCAGTCATTTCCTTATTTCATGCTATACAAATTGTTTCATTATATTTTGTTTATTAGAGTTTTTGGAGCAACACTTAGTTTCGTATCTTAGTTTCGTATCTTTTAATGGCCTTAAATAGTGGAACATATTTAGTATTTGTGGTATCACCCTGAACTGGTTGGGTTGGTTGATTCAAGTTTGTAATTGCTCCCTACTATTTATTTGTGTTATTTTGATGAATATTCTTCTGAGATTCTCGGCTACGTTGCAACGACGCATTTGCTATCCGTATCACGAAATGCAATAAAAATAAAACTGAAAAATTGCTGAGATGAAGCCTTCAGATGAATCGTCCGTCTCTGATGCCTGTTTTGAGGTCCTTACGAATGATTCTGCGGTAGATTCTGTACAAAAGTATGCAATAAACTGTTCTTATCTGCCGACTTGTGGTCAGGTTAATGTGCTGTGCGAAATGTTAAAAGGAATTTGCTTAACAGTCACGGTCTGGTAGCAACAAGGAGTTCCGACTTGTTTGCTCACTTCCTCTCAGATATTCCGCTCGTTATGCTGTGCGTTCAACGCACCTGCTTGCAGAAGATACGAAAGACGGAAGGCGGTTATGAAGTATTTGATTTTATATATTTAGTGCAGATTACTTCCAGTTAACGTAATGACTGGCTCTGCGAGATTGCTACAGAGGAACAGAAAGTTCACGTTTATAAAATGCCTTAAAACATATTTTTTGGTTAATCAACGTGCTCAATCGGATTATATATAAAATAAACCTCTGTGTGTATTTTCAAGTTTATTGTTTTTTCGTAAATGCTTTTCCTAAGAATTTCCCGTAAATTCTTTCCGAGAATTTTATTAGTGTTCTGCTGCAGCGAATATGTTGCTGTCGAGAATGTGAAAAATGGGGTCGTGGAGCCATTGGTAGTGTTGATATAATTTAGCAGTACAAATTTCAAAAAAATAGCATTTTGAAATACTATATCATTTTATAGCATTATGTAGCATTTATTGATACATTATTACGACTAGTTAAGGACAATAAAAATTTCTTTCTTTCAAATAGAAAAAAAAGATTTTGCAACTTTTAAAGATTTTCTCATTAAAATCAGAAAATAAGTGAAACTAATTTAATATTTCGCCATTTTTAAACTTCAACAAATGTTTGAAGAAGTAATTTTAAATCCTTAGAATGATTTCTATCTTATCTAGGCTTCTGAATAACACTATTCAAGGGAGAAGAACATGATTGTTAAGCCACTTGTAAATACTTATTAAAACAACCCAACATTCTGTTAAATGGTCGTGTATTTTGTTAAATGAAATCAATTTATATAAATATCGATTATTAGTATGTAACAATATGTAATTGTGTACATATGTTAAGAATTAACTGAGAGCTTATTTATACGTTGACTTCATTTAACTTATTCCTTTTGTCTATAACAATCAAGCAATATTGACTGAATAATCGTTTAGCTCGTACACTGTTCAATTAAGTTTTCAAACGTCGATCTTCTGTCCGTGTCGCATCCCTAGTTAGCCAGCGAACACGAGGGAAACCATTGAATTGAATTGAATTGAATTGAATTTGCCTTATTTTACGTGGCGAGACTCAAGCCATTAGGCCTACTCTCCCGTCTGACCACGTACATTTCGCTACGCTCCTTTCACCAACTAGCAGAGAAAGGAGGTATTTCTTGGGCGAGAAACAGGCGATTTGAATTTAGAGATCAGAGGCGTCATTTAGGCTTGAGGATCTTTTACATGCAAGTAAATCTACTAACATGGGACAGCTGGCTTTACTTCCCCTCCGAAGGAAGGCGTACGAAGGATTTTTTCGCCCTGAAAAATCCACGGCTTCGATCGGGTTTGAACCCGCCAACTTGGGTACAACAGTCCGAAACGCTAACCGTTACACCATCGCCTATAGCCATAATCATATAATCGCCTAAACCATATAATGCAATTTAGTAATTCTATCGCAGATTCACGACAATTTCGTGCTTCGAACGTGATTTCTCATTTTGGGATCGATTTCTCAAAGAAAAAGGGAAGGAAAGATCGCTCGCGGCTCTGGTCCGTTTCTTATATTACTGCGAAAGTAGGGAGGTTATAACTGTGTTGCTCCTGACCCTATCAATTGAAGCTCGACTGAACTAGCGCTCAAAGCGTTTATTATTTATTTATTTAATAGGTAATTATTACAAACAATTGGGCTTACTTGATCCTATGTGGCTAGGCCGAAGGCCTGTAAGCCATTACAATCCTTTCGCGTTCTAATCTTTCGAATTCTGGTATTCACCCCAAATGGTCTCTCCATCGCATCAAAGCCGCGGAAAAGAGACCATAAGGTACGGCTCAGGAAAAAAACCCTGAAGGGGGAAAAACCTGCCGTCAGAAGCCGAGTACATTCTAATCTATCCGACGTTTATTTTAACTATTTATTTTCTGGCGTGGGCGTCCCGCCGTCTTCTTCCAGTGCTTGGCCTCCTCAGCACCTGAAATCAAACAGCGCCACAGAAGATCGTCCGCACCAGCGCCTCTGCCCTTACATTTTCGATCCCCCCTTACCTTCCCCCCTAATGTGCTTATTACTATGCAAGTTTTATTTTATTTATTATATTGACCTGTTACTTACCAATTGACTACGACTTATGACTCAAAGCGTTTATTATAAGTAATACGACGAGTGTATTGGAAATTATGGATAAATCCCCGATTCGCGAAGCGAGGAGAGGATTTATGTGAGAATTCCCAAAGCAAGAGTGGTGTTTAATAGGGCTATTCTGCGATTGAAATTATGTCCAACAGAGTTCCAAAATGCGACAAATATTGAAAATACCTGAAAGCTATGTTAAAATCAAGGATGTTATGTTATACTACGTAGGCAGTTCATTGGACATCGACATGGTGGTGAATGTATACCGCCTCCTAAGATAGATGAGTCACAGCTTAAGATTGGCCAGTAGGTAGAAGCTGTAGGAAAAATCGGATTGAAAAAGCGATAAACGTTTTTAGATACACCGGCCTGAGTGGGGCATTTTGTACGTATAGTTAAACCATTGGTTTTAATTTCACGAGTGGAATAGCCATTGAAGCACTCCTGTCCGCCGAGTCCCGGTCGTTGCCCGCGAAACCCCGCGTGGTGCCGAGTGGGGGAGCCCTTGTGGAGCGACCGCCCGCACCTGGAGTCTCGTCGCCCGCGGCGAAGACCTCGCGTTGGCGGTCAGCTGGCGCAAGTACATTGCGTCTCCGCCGTCACTTCCGGCGCGCAGCTGCTCTCTGGTGGCGAAACGCACCACTTCGTCCGGAAGTGGATCGCATCTGCAGAGGAGGCCTCCCGCCCCGCCCACGCTTTGCCGCGACCACCTCGCGTCCAACTGAGGATGCGTTGCTGTTCGTGGTTAATGCCGAACCCTTTGTCCCGGTTCACATTCCTGTCCCTTTATTTCTACGCTTGTCTCAGCGTGCTTCTTTTCTTGAGTTACTACTTGCTTTCTCACTGCTGTCTTCATCACTGCGTTCTTGTCTCACTGCTCTGTCTCCTCCCACTCTTTCTCCGCCCTCTCTCCTCCCCCTATCTTTTCTCTCCCTCTCCTCCTTCTCTCTCCCCACTTCCTCGCCTCCTCTCTCTCCTCCACATTTTTCCTCCCTCTCCCTTTTCGCTCTCCCCCCTCTCCTTTTCTGTCCCCCCTCTCGCTCTCCTACCCCTCTGTCTTCACCCCTATCTCTTCTCCAATCTCTGTTCTCCCCCTCTTTCTCCTCCCCCTCACATCCCTCTCTCTCCTCCCCCGGTCGCTCCCCTTTCTCTCCTCCCCCGTCTTTCCTCCTCTCTCCACCCCTCTCCTCTCTCCTCCCTCTCCTCCTCTCTCTCCTCCTCCTCTCCCCCTCCTCTCTCTTCTCCCCCTCCTCTCTCTTCTCCCCCTCCTCTCTCTTCTCCCCCTCCTCTCTCTTCTCCCCCTCCTCTCTCTTCTCCCCCTCCTCTCTCTTCTCCCCCTCCTCTCTCTCTCTGATACAAGGTTTTCCAAGTCTTGGATACAGCCAATTTTTTTTGTCGCCTCCCGAAATAGATTTACCTCGTTCTTGGAGAAATGGTAATAGAAAACAATACCCAGCAAGGTTTGTTCTTTACCTGTTGGTGCTCTATTTCTGAGAATTTTGATTATATAATATATTTTTATGTGAAGTTTTGTCTATCGTCACTTTATGTATTTATTAATGTTTGTTTCTTGGTTATTATTTTCTAAATATATTATTTAATTAATGTTTCTGTTTGTTCACAGGTAAGTTGTATGTGACATCGTCAACAAGAGGTCTTAATTTCGTAAGTTTATTTCATATTAAAGATTTAGTTCAGTTTGTGTTTCTAAATGTGAGCAATTTGGGTCATAAATATCAGTCTATAAAGGCGGATTTCCTTTGTTCAGTGAATATTAAATGGCTTCCACAGCAAAGTCCATCTTGTGTAAAGCCAACACGATTGTACAAGTATTTTAATCAACATGACATACCATTGATGTATAATGCACCTGTGTTCAAAGATAAACACAGTATGACGCGGTCGCATTCATTATGCTTTTTCGAGCTATTTCAAGCTTTCATTTACAAATTGCTGTTCAATGAAAGTAATTACTTTATAGCCAGTTTGTCTTTCATCTCGTTTATTACGTCTATCTACATTGCGTGATGAATTCTTTAAAGGGTATATTTGCGTGTGATCTTTTGACGATTTATAGGATTGAGAATGGAAAAATGAATCATGCAGCGGTACTATCATCATGCTTCATTAAATGGCACGGATCGGCGTGTTGGTGAGGCAGTGATACTCACTCGATCTTTTTAGAAAAGAGTTTACCCGGAAGTGGGAAATGCAATTTAATTAATCTTCTCTTTCCCAACAATTCATCTTTATTATTTTCCTTAATTGAAATTGACAAGCTAGTACCTACAATCATTGTATGACCTTAATCCACGAGAAAGGATATTTCTTATTTTTGTTTCATCGTTGAAAATCAAGGCGCTGATATCCTGAATTCCTTTCACTTCTCTGTTCGTAATTATTGTTCAATGTGAAAAAAATGTAGGAGAAATAATAATTAATGTACTAATTACTAAAAACTTTGTATTATACTAACTGTATTATAGACTTTACTATATATTAACTATAGTCTGACAGCAGTGTCGAGCCTCTGTACACGTGCAGTTCGAGTTGCGCATGCGCAGACGCTCAAAAGTGGAAAGGGTGGTTGAGAGAATGCTGTACGCTACACGGTGCAAAACGTTAACGTCGATCATCGTAGTTTAATTTTCAACATAGATGGTTGAATTGAATTGAATTTGCCTTATTTTACGTGGCGAGACTCGGGCCATCAGTCACGCTCTTCCTTCTGACCACGCAAATTTCGCTACGCTCCTTCTATCAACTAGCAGAGGAAGGAGGTATTTCTTGGGCGAGAAACAGGCGATTTTGAATTTAGCTCAGAGGCGTCATTTAGGCTTGAGGATCTTTTACATGCAAGTAAATCTACTAACATGGGACAGCCGGCTTTACTTCCCCTCCGAAGGAAGGCGTACGAAGGATTTTGTCGCCCTAAAAATCCACGGCTTCGATCGGGTTTGAACCCGCGAGCTTGGGTATAACAGTCCGGTACGCTAACCGTCACACCATCGCCGCCGCATGGTTGGTACACGTAGGCTTCCGCGGCTCGAGTTCATGACTTCTAGGCTGTCCGGGTGACGCCGCGTGGTTGGCAGATAGGCCGACGTTTCGCCTGTCATGTCGCAGGCTTCTTCAGCCTAGAAGTCGTAGATGGTTGGTAACATCGACGATGTCGCACCGCTAGTGGTGCGGTGCGGAGAGGGGCGTGGTCATTTCGTCGGTGAGCGGCCTGACCTCAAGCGACCACCGCTGGGCGATCCCCTCGCAGATTGTCGGCGGCCGCTGCTGCGCTGATGGGATGAGCCTGGGGACGGGGGGGGGGGTTGGACCGGGGGGGGAGGCGGTTAACGGACCGCGAGGAAGTGGGCGTGGGGTGGGGCGCGGGGTGTGGGTGGCGGGGCGGCGTGACGAGGACGAAGGGGCGGGGCGGGGCGCGAAGGGCATGGAGTGTGGAGCGTGGGGCGTGGAGCGTTATGGCGAGGCGCGGGTCGAGGAGAGAGCCGCTGGGTGCGTCGGAGACTTAACGGCGAACTCCCACTGCAAATTGCGACCCTGTCCCGGGAAGTTCGGCGCCAGCGAGAGCCTGGGGATACGGGATGGGTTCTGACGTCACTCCGGTGAATCCTTCATCCTTGCTACAGTACGCCAAGAAAGTCTGCCTTCAGTGTGCTGGTAAGAGTGCTAACAACGGAATTTTTTGGTATCTCGAGAACCAGGCCGCGCTGAGACTGAAGAGAAGTGCAGAAGCAGCAGGGAAGGGGGGGGGAGGGAACGCATGCGACACTTGCGTGGCACGTGGCAGGAAAGGCGAGGGCAGAAGCGGAGGCGGCGGTGGTAGGTTCCGACGCGGGTCGGCGCGGAGAGACTCCCTTGGCGCTCTATACTTCCGTGCGCTGTTGCTAACATCTACTACTATTCTTTGCATTACCAAGCGCAGGTTTGACTGAATCTAGCATCCGAGGCATGCCTGTTAGCAAAGGCCTGTTAGCTGGATGCAGGTATGAACGAAACAGAAATGTTTCAGTGCTAAGAATTCTAAGAATAAAATACGAGAGACATTGAAGAAGCAAATGAAAAGAAAAATAAGATGCATAGTGATAATGAAAAATAATCTGATAGAAAATGATAGAAAACGACGAAATTGAAAGAGGAGGATGAGAAGGAAGTAGGAAGAAAAAAAGAAAAGCAAAGAAAAGTAGAAAATTTAAACACGAACAAAAGAAAGGGAAAAAAGGAGGAAAGTTGGCGAAGTATGACGAAATCAATAATTTTTGAAACGACCACCTGCGCGTGCAACATTGGGCAGCGTTTCTCCGCCATCCTACAAACCAGCAGAACCGCCCACCCGCGTATTGGCTGTTGTCTCCAACGCGCACACATTCCACCCCGTTCCGCCCCGTGCGACCGTCCAGGAAACGGCCCAGCGGGCGCGCGTCCGCCCTGATAAGGGAGCGCAATTCGACGCGACGCGCCGCGCCGGCACCTTGCTCCGCCTCGCGCGATAACCCCCGAGCCGCCCTCGGGCTGCCTCCGGATTCCCAGGTTTCGGCGACGGCTTCGCACCTTCCGGCGCGGGGGCGGCGCCACCGCCGCCAGCACCGGCCTGCCGTTGCTCTTGGAGATGCCGCTGGCGGCCTTCGCGCTGTTGCTGCCGTTAACACCAACAGCATACCCTCCGCCAACCCCATGTGCAACGTCGCTTGCTACTGCACGTCATACGTGTCGTACTCCACTTTCTCTTCCTCCACCAACTCAACCTTCTCAACTGCCTTCTTCTTTTCAAAACTCTCCTTCTCCCTCTTCTCAACCTCCTCGACTTTTTCCACCTTCACCTCTTCCATCTCCCCCACCTTCTCCTCCTCTTCCGCCTTCTTAACCTTCTCCTCCTCTTCCGCCTTCTTAACCTTCTCCTCCTCTTCCGACTTCGTAAACTTCTCAACCTCCTTCTCCTTTTCAAATTTCCTGTCCTCCACCTTCTCTGCCTTCCCTTCCTCCAAACCCTCAACCCTCAACTTGTCCACATTCTCAACCTTCACCTCCTCCAACTTACCTTTTTAATCGTCCCCTCCTCCACCATCTCAATCTCCTCCTTTTCAAACTTCCTCTCATCCACTTTCTCTCTTTTCAATCTTCCCCATCCTTCCACTTCTCAACCTTCAAATCGTCCACAATTTCAAAATCCTCCTCAACTTTTTCAAACTTCTTCTCCTCCTCCATCTTCCCATCCTTCTCGTTATCCACCATCTCTAACTTCTTAAACTCCTCCATGTTTACAGCTTCCACCTCCTCCACCATCTCAACCTTGAACTCGTCTACATTCTCAACCTTTTCCACCTCCCACCTATTCAACATCCTCCACCTCCAACTTTTCAACCTTCACCTTTTCCACCTCCTCAACCTTCTTCTCTTCTTAGTTCACCTCAACCACATTTTCATCTTTCTCCCTATCATCCTTTTCCTCCTCCGTCTTTTCCTCCAGATTCTCCTTTTTACCACTCTCTTTCTCCTCTTTAATCTCCTCTTTCTCCCTCTTGTCCTTTACTTTCTTCCTTCTCCTACCACCACCACCACAACCACCTCTTTCGTGATCTTCCCTTGGTCGTCCACCATCACCACCGACTCCACAGCGCTACTACCATCACGCCGCGTCTGGCGAAGCCGTCGCCACAACCTCCCAACCTCCTCCGCCGATGTTAGGCCTGGTTATTACAAACGCGCCACGCAAGTCGGCGGTATCGCGGAAATCCATTTCATTATGGAATCCGATGCCACCCGCGGTAGCTACCTACCTACGCCCCCCGCGCCCTCCTCGCTATTCCAACGCGCGGAATTAACTTGGCGGAATCCCCTTCTCGGTCGGAATGAGGTTGTTACGCTGATAGCGCGATAGTTGTGAACAGCGCCCCTCGTTTGGAAGGTCGCTTTCCCTTTGGGCCGCGGAAGTCTAACACGCGGATTATGGCGAGAGGTCGCGGCAAAACCAACTATTGTAACCTCGTTTCAGAGTAATCGTGTAACGATGTTGATACACACTAGATGAAATGTCGACAGAATAGTCTTTGACTTCTATTGTTCGGGATAAAAAGACATGTTATTCGTCTTTCACTTCTCACCATTGTGTGCACAAAAAAATGTATGTTTTTGAATCAAGTTTGTTTTTTAAATTTCTATTGTATCAACTATGGTAATCTCATTTTGAAGTAATCGTGTAACGTATGCCTTGATACACAATAGATGAAATGTCGAAACAAATTTTTTTGATTCTTAGTTTTCAAGAAAAAAAAAAAAAAGATTCGTCTTTCATTTTTCGCCATTGTGTGCTCATAAAATTGTTTGGTTTTTGAAGCAAGTTTTCCAAAAAGTTCACTTCATCTCTTACCTTTGTTCGCTCCTGCTCCTCCCTACCTCCCTACCATTCCACCTCAGCCTTGCCGACCCCGGGCATCTTCACCTTCGTCTCTTGCTTCGCCCGTGCATTTATCCCGCCTTGCCCCCATACACCTCAGTCTCTCGCTCGCACCCGTTATTGGCCTCGTCTGTGGACCGTTCTCTGGCTCCGTCAGTGGCCCCTTCTGTAGCCTTCTGTCTCTGGCTCTCCATCACTGGGTCCTTCTCTGGCCTTGTCACTAGTCCATTCTCTAGCTCATTGTGTGCGACCGACACTGGGGCTCGTCTCTGGCTCCGTCACTGGGCACTTCTATGGCCCAGGGTCTTGGCCCCAGTCTCTGGCCCCTTTTTGATGTGGCCATGCCACTGGGCCCCGTCTCTGACCCCGCCGCCGAACACGCCTCGGTCTCCGCCTCCTCCCAGTCCCTTCTTCATTCCATTCGCCCCCGCTTACATCCCAGCCTTCGCCCTCGCCTCGACTCCCTGCTCCGCCCTCGTCTCTTCTGCTCGTCGAGAATCTTCACCAATGCCTCTTCGCCCACCCAAGCCTCATTAGCGACCCCGCCTCTACCCCTCCCTCTCCAACCTCCCTCTCACTCCGCCTCCAGCCTCAATACTCACTTCTCCACCCCAGCTTCTGGCCTGTCCCATACCCTCATCTCGGTCTCCTCCTACACTTGTTGGGTCTTCGTTCTGCCTCCAATCCCGCCCACTCTAAACTCCCTCCTCTCGCTCCTCCTCGATCCCTCCACTCCCTTTTCCCCCCTCATCCGACCGCGCCTAGTGACCCCACCTCAGCTTCTGTTCTGTCCCACACCCTCGTCATGGTCTCCTCCTTCGCTTGTTGGGCCTTCATTCTGCCTCCCCCCCCCCATATCAGACATTCTCCTCTCAATCCGCCTCCCTTCTCGAACCCTTCAACCAACCCCCCTCCCTGATAACTCCACCCCAGCTTCTGCCCTGTCCTATAACCCCGGCTCGGTCTGCTCCTCCTCCTCCTCCTCTCCGCCTTGTTGTGCCTTCATCCCCGCCCCGCCCCCCCGCCCCCGCTGCGGCCTCGTTGCGGGGCGGTTGCGGCGCCGTGTAATTAGTTGGCGCGCTAAGTGAGATCCATTACATGATGAGCCAATCGTGTACCGAAGCCACGCCGCCGCCGCCGCCGACGACGCTTCCCCCTCGCCGCTCCGTCTCGACTCACATTGCCTAGCGGCGGGGGCGGCGGCGGCCGGAGCAGGGGGGGGGGCAGGCGGGCCTTGATCGACAGATCCGCGTGCCTCTGACCAGAGCGATGCGGGATGCTGAGGTTGCCCATGCACAATCTTTGTCATTACCAAATGGAACATTGACGAACACTGTCGCTCGGGTCATGTTACGAAAGGGAGGTAATGGATGATTTGTTCTGTTTGAGTGGGGGTGTGGCAGATCAAAGCGGTATTGATTTTGTATTGCTGTCATGTGGCCAGACACGCTGGAGGGTTAGCACTCAAGTTTAACGATATCTGCAATACCAGAAATACAGTTTGTGTTAGATTCGAAATAAATTATATTTTTAAAGACTTTTCTTATGTTTTGTGTCAAATATTCACTTTTTTGTTTGACATATAAGATATTACAATAAAATGGGTCGAAAACAAATAAATTCAAATAAAATAAATGTTAATAAAAGTATTAAGTTAAGTAAACTTGATAATTATAGAAAATAGATTCCTCGCGTGTTTCCCGTGTAAATATTTGGAATTTAGAATTTACCATGTAAGAAATTGAAGTTATTTATATTATATAGTGTACGAGTGATTATATTTGGAAAATATGCATTCACTGGTTTTGCTCTCATGAAAGGAAAACAGCCTAAGTAAATTTTCTGGGGAATTTGGTCGTTTCTTGTAAATTTCGGTATTTGCTTTTTTCATAAATATTTAATTTTGTTTGCCTTCATTCATAATTCTATGAGAGTACGATCTTTTTCATCCCAACCTCACCTGTGTAGTAAAATGTTTTTAGTATTCTATTACGATGTTTGCAATTCAAACTTCCAGGTCTAGGCCGCCGTGTGACTCAACCACGAGGGAATCACACACGTTTCTTCCAGAGAGTAACTGATTCCTTTGTACGCGTGTTCTTTTTCGCCGAAGTGAAACTTCTTCGTAAACGTGGCAACGCTGCCCGGCAAATGTCGTTCGTTGGCGTACAAGCGAGCCTCAGGCCATCGACAGGTGCTTGTCCAAGCCGGTCACCCGACGTCGCTATTATGCCGCTAATTTCGGGTCGGTCAAACTTCATTGAAACGGAGTATCATATGTACGCTCGTCTCCACCTCCTGTTACACCCCTCCTACACCCCTTACGCTCTGCTTTAGAGCAGCCACTTATATTGCCCCTTTTTGGCATTTGAAGCAATTTCTTAAACTTTGCCATGCATTATTGGAAATTCTGGCTTAAAAAGACAGAAAACGTGAAAATTTATTTTGTTTCACATACACATTAATTTTTTGTAATATCTGTGCAAAAATGTAAGAATATGCACTAAAATACGCAATGCAAAAAGAGTCGGATGTGATTCCTCGCGTCGGAACAAGCATGTCCTCATTAATAAAGGAAATCAAAGAATCTCGAATGCTGTCGTGTAGTTTTTTGGCATCTGTTTTGAATACTTCCTGTCCGATACTACACCACAGCAGGCCAAGGAAGAAGAGTTCGTTGGTGCCCCAAGCTCGCAGATTGATTTCCAGCTTAATTGAGATAAATGAAAAACGGGGGAGACGAGAGAATAATGACGAAAAGGAAGGCCAAAGTGCAAATGAGGCAAAATACTCAAACAGGATTTACAAACTCCAAGAGGCAAAATCGAAATATTCCAAAACAATTTCAGAAGCACATTGAAGAGATTTCTATTCCTAATATTTAATAAAATAAATAATAATATAATAATAACAATAATAATAATAATAATAATAATAATAATAATAATAATAATAATAATGATGCATTTTGCAAAACGGGTGGAGTATTGTTTAGTAGACTCTTAAATTTATGTCGCCATTTAGTCCGTAAGTTTGAGTCAATGTCTTCGTACTGAAATATTATAACTAGTTTTTAGGATTTCCGTTTTTAGACACCTTTTAAGTTCTTACAGGAATTGCTAACAAATGATTGAATTGCTTTTAAATCTACTAAGTGCAATCTTTGATTCTAATGAAGATCATTCTTCCCTGTAACGCTGACATCTTTCCACCTTGATCGTTGCTGGTGGCCCAGGCGAGGGTTACCGCCGTCGCCGCTACCCCCACCATCGCTACCACCGCCCCCTCCGCCGTCCCTACTGCCACCACCACCGCCCCCACCATCGCTACCATCTCCCCCTCAGCCGCCCCTACCGCCACCACCACCCTACCGCCGCTACCGCCAACGCCTCCCTCTTTGCCTCCGCCATCGCCACCGCTGCCGTCACCTACGCAGCTGCCGTCTTCCCCACCGCCGCCGCCGCTGCCGACGCCATTGCCAGCCCCGCCACTGCCATCGCTACCCGCCTCCGCCGTCACTACTGCCACTACTGACTCCGCTAACGCCAACGCCATCGCTGCCAATGCTACTGCCGCCGCCACCGCCACGTCCGCCGCCGCTACCGCCAACGCATGTCTCTCCGCCTCCACTACCGCCGCTGCTTCGCATTGCGAAAGCGCGAGCGACGGTGGCGGCGGCGGCGGCGGCGGCGGCGGCGGCGGCCCTGAAACAAAGCCTCTTTTGTTCGACCGCTGTCTCCGCGCTACGCGGTCTCTTCGAGGCACGTCCATCTCCGCGCTCCCCCTCTCCCTCTCCCCTCCCCGACGCCGCCTCCGCCCCCTCTTTTCGTAGTCTGCCGCCTCGACGCCGCGCGCGCCGCCTTGCCCCGATGTGTCGCGTCTCTTTTTCGCTCCGCACTTCCGCCTCGCGCTAATGAGACCCTTCATCGCCCGAACCCTCATCCCACTCTTATCTCCCATCTTTGATGTATTCGTCCTCTTTACTTCCTATTGCGTCTTATCATCCTCCTTCTTTTCATCGTTTTCTCTTGTTTGAATATGCCAAAATCGTTATATTTTATATCATGTTCTTTTTTCGCTTAAATATTTCTATTTAACCTTATTTATTGCTTTCTCGTATCTCCCATCTTTGACGTATTCGTCCTCTTTATTTCCTATAGCGTCTTCTCGTTTTTCTTCTTTTCGTCGTTTTCATCTTTTTCACTTGTTTCAACATCTTTTCTTATTGTTCTTTTAAGTCTCGTATTTTAAAACATCATCTTCCTGTAGTTACATTTTTCTACGTAACCTTTTTATTGCTCTCTTATCTTTGATGTATTCGTATTTTTTACTTCCTATTCCGTCTTCTTGTCGTCGTTTTCGTATTATTTCTCTAGTTTTGATATTTTTTCTTCTAATCTTGTTTTATTTTATATCTGTTCTTCTGGCGCTTATTTTTTTCTACCTAAGCTTTGTTATTGCTTTCCATCTTTTCCTTCGGTTTTTCTCACCCCGTTTTTTCTTTTCTTTTTCTTTTTACGTGGAGATTCTCATTCTCCCATTTTCCCCCTCCCCATTCTGCGCTCTTTCTCTAATCATTACGCTCCATTCAGTTCCTGTTTCTTCTAAACCGAACCATTCCCCTCCGTTACCAACGAAGTACTGAAGCTATAGAGATATTGCTGTAAGAAAGGACTGCTTTTGCAGATACTGCTTGGCCAATGTTGGCAACATTACGGCATGTAATGTCCATTCACTAATTTTGTCAGTGAGATCGTTTACAGTGAGCTCATGTGTAAATGGGGTCATCACCATCTCTTGGAATGTCATCGCCCAGCATTTGTTTCCCGACTTCTCGAAGTGGTCTCTTCTTACAGTACCAGCAGCGTATAACCTACTCTGACAGATCTTTCGCCATGTGCTGTGGTACGTCACGTGACCCGCTCCGAAGTAATCAGCTTGCGAGGATTTGTTTTCTTTCTCACAGCCAGCGTTCCGCGTTGACGCTCAGCTGACTCACACGAAGTCGCGGAGGCGGTAAGGTTCTACTGTGTCGAATGTTATGAACATGATATCAAGACGTGTCGTCGCCTGTCATTGAATGTTAATGTTTTGAGATTTAAATCATCTTCCATGTAGGTGGTGCCGTGAGCGTAGTAATGAGTGGCAACAGCGCATCGAACTGTCAGAGTCGTTTAAATGCTGCCGGTACTGTAGAGTAACTCATTTGAACGGGCTTCTGGGCTTCATTGAACTCCCCCCCCCCTTGCTGCAGCCTTCGCCGCCAACGGTTGGACCCTCCCTCCAGCAAATAATTTCGGAGAGGCATCGTAGGTTAAAAAAGACAAAACATATTGGCTGTTGTATTGTATATTATTTATGTACTGTAGATGATACTGCACAATAATATTGTTTAAATGTTTACATAATTCGAACATAAATAAATATTAAAATTAAAGGAAGGTAAACGAAAACTCTAGGCCTTTTGGGGTGGGCGTGGCCCTCTATGGCCCGCTCCCTGGATTCGACAGTGCCCTCACCGACCGGTTCCGGTTCCGCGAACGTCTTGCAACCCTGGTCACTCGGGACTTCGACAACACTTACACACACACACACACACACACACAAACCGCGGCCTCCTTCGTCACCCCTGGCCACCGGCGCCGCCCTCGCAACCTTCGTCCCTTCCGACATCTCCGCCGACATTCCGCTTGCGACGCCTTGCTGAACTTTTCTTGCTGAACTCGTCGCCCCTGCCCTGCAGCCGATCTCATCTCTATCCTTGATGCCGTCATTCCCAGCGGCTCGTCCGTCACCTCCACGTCGGCTACCTCACGCCCTAGTCCATTGACCGGTTTAGGTAGCTCAGGGCTTTCAGTGATGGTACTGCAGTGTCTCTGGGAGAGAGGGTTCTATCTACTGTACAGACACGTTCGCCTCCTCCGTCCCAGCCTCCACCGCTGACACCGTCACCTCCTTCACCATCACAGCCTCCTCCTCCGTCTTGCCGTCCATCTCCGCCTCCTCCTTCACCCTCTCAGCCTCCCGTGCCACTTCATTCACCCTCTCAGTCTACATGCTCGCCTCCGCCTCCTTCACCGTCTCAGCCTCCACCTCCACCTTCATCTCCTTCACCATCTCGGCGGCCAACGCCGCTTTCTTCATCTCCTTCACTACCTCTATTTCCGCCTGCACCTTCTTCACCATCTCAACGACCATCGCCGGTTTCTTCACCTCCTTCACCCTCTCAGCCTCCACCTCCTTAATCTTCTTAGCTTCCATCGCCACCTCCTTCACCGCCATCACCGCCCCACACTCCACCCCCTTCTCCATCTCAACCTCCACCTCCTTCTCCATCTCAGCCTCCACCGCCGCCGGAGTTGCAGCAAGCGGGAAAGCCGCTCCCCTCCCCTCCTCTCCCCTCCCACCGCGCCGGGACGTCTGTCAGTTGATCTATGTTGCGTCGCCGGCGACCTCGGATGCTCTCCCACACTCCCACGCCAGCAGACGCCGCCGCCGCCTCCGTCCGCAGAGTTTCGCGGACCCCCCTCCCCCCTCGCTCCTCCCTCTCGTGCTGCCCGGTGCCTGGCACGCTGCCCGAGGGCTCCCGCCTGCGCTGGATTCCTGGTGCGCGCGACGGAATCGATTCTGGGAAGCTGCACCGCATGCAGGTGCACGAGACAAAAGGAACTGCAGGACGAGTCTGTGTGTGTGTGTTGTATGGCGCTCACGTAAGGTACCGCTCCGTCGTGTCGTTGGGAAATTCAGAGAGATTACTGTAAGAAGGGCCAGCTTTGACAGCTACTGCTTGGCCACTTATGCCAATATAACCTAACGTTACGTCCTTGCACTCATTTTGTCAGTACTTTTGTTTGCAGTTAGCTCATACGTAAAAGACTTCATTACTATCTCTTGCAATGGCATCGCCTAGCATTACATTCATTTGTTTCCCTGCCTATCAAAGTGGTCACTATTTAAAGTAACTCCTCTCTTCTAGACTCGTGTGAATGCCTGTTTTCGTAACGTGGTTGCTTCAGGAAAGTAGCTTGTGCTCATAATTGTGTTCTTTACACACTTTTGGTCTACCCATGAGACACATTTTCTTATTTCCAGGTAATGGGTATGGACAAATGCATTCGTTGATAGTACATCCTGCTTTATTTTTATTTCAAACATGTATGTTTACATCCATTCAAGTACCAACCCATTGGTCCGTTTTTTTGTAACATTCCAAACAAGTCTTTAACATGACTTCTAGGCTGTCCCGGTCGCCTACATGTACAAGTCTTTAACATGTTTTTTCTCAACAAAAAAATATAGCAAGTAGAGTAAGAAAATGGAGTGAGTGGTAATATAGGCTTTAAAACTTTGCTTTCATCGAAATGTAAAAAATATGTGAAATAAAACGGGCTTAATTTGATGTAGAATTTACTGAAATTAAAGGCAGCAGTTGATACATTTTCTAGTTAATACAAAAATATATATTACTTCATTTAAATCCGCTCTCTACATAAAACGCGTTAAAATATTTTTATAAATATGTTTAAATTTTATGTTATGATCGGAATGTTGGATTCATGTTCGGAATGTGGTATAGCACATATATATCTCACAAGTAACTTATCGTCCAAATCTATCTATATTGCAATATGTTATTTAATCATGATCGGTGTATGGTATGGGGCCTTCTCGATAACACACGTTACCAGTCCAAATATATTAACATTATATATAATATTCAAATCGCAATATGCGCCGTCACGATATCACACGTGACCTGCTGTCCAAATACATTAATATTGTTATTCAAACATAATCGGAGTATGGGATAGCCCAGTCACGATATCACACGTGACCTGTTGTGCAAATTTATTTATATTATATTACGTTATTCAAACACAATCAGCATACGGCATAGCAGCTCCACGATATCGCAGGTGACCTGTCGTCTGCCGTCAATCGCCCCTCCCGATGCCGTCGTCAGCCCTCGAACCTCCCGCCCCGCCCCGCCCCGCCCCGCCCCGCTCCGCCCACTCCACATCTGCCTGTCCCAGCGGGACACCCCGATTGACGCGCCTCCTGTCAACGCCGCCCTCCCCCTCCCCCTCCCCCCTCGCTGTCGCCGTCCGCCGCCTCCCCAGGGGGCCTGGCAGCGCGGCGCTTTGATCGCTCCCCGCCCCCCTCCTCCTTCTCCTCCTCTTACCAAGAGGTGGCTCTTTATACAGGGGAGGAACGTGTTTGGCCTGCAAATGAGCCTTGGGGCACACCTAATGGCGGCGTTCTCTTTCGGTGGGGCTTCGTAAAAACTGCGTTTGATAGAAACGTTTTGGGTTTTAAAAAGTTTGCAAGTGAGTCGAATAATACATGGTTTAAATTCTGTGACCCCCGCATCACCTTCCAAGTGTGGTGAGTGGTCCTTTCCCATGAGCTGATAGCACGAAAATGGAAAGGTCTTTTGACCCTGTAAATGAAACTTGGTGGAATACTTCCACTGTTTAGAGAAAACTGTATGGGCGCGAATTCTTGCAGGAACTGCGTAAAAACAAATGCAAGATTCACAGAAAATGTCTCCTGCAGATGAAAAACCTTTCTTGTTCTGTCATCTCCTTCGGAAACTAATTTATGCTGAAATCGCATGATCTTCAAAATGCTATAAAATCACTTAATATTTGGAAATCAAATCCGAAACTTGAGAGTAGGGGGGGGGGGCAAGTTTGTCATGCAAATTGGCGGAATTCTCTTTTTGGGAACCTACAATAAAATGTTTAGCCTCTAATTAGCATGTGACTTTTTGTACACCTTGTCATCTTCCTTCGACCGTTTCGAAAAAGTTTCAACGGTGAATAATTGATCTGCAAGATCTTGAAAATTTGTTGACTTACGTTTCCAAGAATAGAAATCGGATCGTCAAGGCACCTCAAAATATATGCCTTATTTGCGCCCTAGTGTGAATTTAAAAAACTTTGAGGTTCGGAGTGATTAAATTATTGTTTCCGCTTAAAAAAGTTTGCCCTTGTGATGGTCATAACGTGAGGGCCACATAGAGAGCTACGAGCGCAAATTTTTAATTTTATGGTAAAACTGTTAGATATGGTAAAACTAATAGTTTCCAAGTACGTAAATATAAAGTATTCCTACCTGTTCTACACACTCGGTTCAGGTCGAATTTCATCGCATTAATTACAAGGTCATCAGTGTTAACATTTCAATGAGTTCTTTCCAAAAAACATTCCCGAATCCTCAAATTCCATAATCGTACGTTCAGAAGCGACCTGGTTTGCCTACTCGATCGACGCCTCTAAGCCAATCGTAGCAATTAGTTATCATTAACACAAGTACAGCAAAATTGTATGGGGGGTGGAGGTGCCGTCCTCAGCAACGGGACTGTTTCGTAGCTACCCCAACGCAATTAACTTCCTTTGTATCACTAGAGCAAGAACTCGACCGAAAACTCTGTTTCAATTCAGTCGCAACACTGCTCGTTTCGGTTTTGCCTCATTGCGTCAATTCCTTCAGAAACGTCACCTCTTCATCTTCAAATACCACGATGTTAAGTACCAGAGACAACATCGTTCGCTTACGATGGTCACCAAGTCAGCTGTAGCGAATAGTTTTAATTAACACACATATCTCTGTGTGCGTGTGTATGTATGTGTGTGGTTGGGGGGGTGGGGTGAACAGGCAATCCACACAAACGAGACACAATAACGACCAACGACAATTAAATTCCTTTGTAGCACTTGAGTAGAACTCGACTGAAAGCGGTGTTCTAATTGATTCCAAACGTAAGTTCAAGTAGCCGCACAAAGCATCATCGATTTCGTCTCATCGGAATCGAACCCTTCCTTTAATTTCACCCCGCGTCTTCAATTCCTACCATGTCGCTAAGTGCCAGTGGCGACCTGTAACATCCAGTTGCAATCAACACAAGCACCATTTAACTCTGTGAGAGGTGAACACGCAGTCCACCTAAAACTTTTTTTTTTTCGCCGTATCATCCCCCCCCCCCCCCCCCAGCGACAGTTAAATTCGTTTGTATCACTTGAGCGAAGCTCGCTCGAAAGCGCGCGCGCGCGCGCGCACACACACACACACACACACACACACACACACAGTTTGAATTGAGCGACAGTATTCCGAAACGCGAGGTCCCCTCTACTCAACCGAAGCGCCATCGGCTCTGTCTCATTGCGATGAGCCCTTAGTTCCCCCCACCCTCACCCCCTCTCCCCGAAATTTCCGCTCTCCCCGAAAACGTATCACTTGCCTCGTTCCTCGCCGCGCCTTGTCTCCCTCCCTCTCTCTCTTTCTCTCAACTGCGTGACGGCGGCATAGCGCCTCCCGCAATTACATGAAACGCTTTCCGGCAGTCGCTAACGAGAAGAGGGTAGGGGGAGGGGAGTGGCCGGCGTGGCGGTTGATCTGTCGGATTCGGCATCAAAGGGAAGAAGAGAAGAGGGGGAAGGGGCTGGGCATGTCCTGCGGGAAGGGAGGGCCATGGTTGGGGGTGAGACGGGCGAGCTCACATGAAATTGGGAAATTCGAACCAGGCGGTTTCGCAGTGACGGCGATGGCTTGGGGGTGGGGGAAAGGAGCGGCGCTGTGGAAAGGGGCTGGGGCAGCGTTGGGGGATGGACCGCCAGAGGCGTGGGGGGTGGGGCACCGGTTGTGGGGGTGCGGTGGGACGGCGGGAATGGACGTGGGTGGGAGTAGTAGGGATGGAGGTGGGACGGGTGATAGCGATGTCGAAATGGGTGATCGATTGATTGATTTATTACTAGTGATTCCGTGCGCCACAACTGCTAAGGTCGTTAGTCCCGTAAGTGTAGTGTGTGTTTTCTCTCTCTCTCTCTCTCTCTCTCTCTCTCTCTCTCTCTCTCGGGAGATGGCGGTGATCTTCCCCATCTGGGTGGCGAGATCCGGCGCCGAGCTACGTCGGCTCTCAGTTTTCCCAAACAAGGTATCTCCCACAAGCGGGGTCCCGTCCTAGCCGGGCCAACTCTAGCGCTTTACAGGTCTCACGAGATGTGTGGTAGTGCAATGCATGTTAGTGTAACTGTGTGTAAGAGGTGCGGATACGACAAGGAAGAGGTCCGTGACCCGTTTGTTAGGATATGATCCAGCATTACAGGTCCTGCTTCGGCATTCGTCTGGCATTAATTGAATTGAATTGAATTAATGCCTTATTTTACGTGGCGAGACTCAGGCCACGCAAGCATTAGGCCTGCATTAGGCCTGCTCTTCCGTCTGACCACGTAAATTTCGCTACGCTCCTTTCACCAACTAGCAGAGAAAGGAGGTATTTCTTGGGCGAGAAACAGGCGATTTGAATTTAGCTCAGAGGCGTCATTTAGGCTTGAGGATCTTTTACATGCAAGTAAATCTACTAACATGGGACAGCCGGCTTTACTTCCCCTCCGAAGGAAGGCGTACGAAGGATTTTTTCGCCCTGAAAAATCCACGCCTTCGATCGGGTTTGATCCCGCCAACTTGGGTACAACAGTCCGAAACGCTAACCGTTACACCATCGCCACCGCCTAAATCGGGGAAACTACCGATCAGAGCAGTCGTGTGCTAGAATTTTCCTCCAAGCAGTGACAGAACTGGACCTAGCCGTCTGGCTAGTGACGAAAATCCTGCCTCCGTCGGGACTCGAACACCAGGACCTCACGGTCGGAGGCACTGCAGTGATATCAGTTGATACTCTGAGCTGGTTTTGTAGCGATGGAGGTGGGACGGGATGGTAGCGATGGCAAAGAGGGCGGTGATAATGGGTGCACAGTAGTTGTAGCGATGGAGGTGGGGTCAGAACGGATGCGGCGACGGTGTCGCCGGTGGCAGTTCTCGCGAACAAAAAAAAAAAAAAGTTGAAACGAGCTGCGTAAGGTACCGCCAATCGAGCACGCCCCCTTCCCCCCAAACCAAATGCCGTTGATGATCCGGGAACCTCGTTGGAGATGGCGAGTTGAGCGCGTATGGCTCTCGCGACCGTGAAGCTGCGGAATGACTGTCGTGATGTAACTTAATTTAATTGCGGGGCGCCCGGGGGAAAAAAAGTAATCCTTTTTCTCATCGACTGATAGCCTGCCTTTTAGGATTAGGTGATATTGATTCCTTTTTTTGTTTGCCATGACGGCATCGCGTTTTTTTCGTCGTAATATGTCGTCTCGTACTCCCGTGCTTCGCGGGGAAAATCCGTTTTGTGAAATTAAATAGTGATACTTTGCGCTTGTATTTGACCCCAGATATTAAATCCGTATTGTTTTCTCTGCGAAATCTCGACAATGTCCTAAAACACTCTAAATGAAAATGTAGCCGATAAAATGAGTGGTCTTACATATAATACAATTCTGCACCATTAAACAGAATTAAATAACATACCCAGATGAAACGATTGTATCGTTCTGTTTTAAATGTGATATTATGGTGCAGAATTTTATTATGTAAGACCACTGTTTGATTCTGCTCCATTTTCATTTACGGTATTTTTAGGCTGTAATTATTACGAAAGAATCATGTAAGAAAGTGATGACCAATGGTACTTTAGTGAATATTACCACATTACTAACAAACCGTTACAGTTACATCATTGAGTACCTTAGCTCTAACCATGTAACGTAAACACCAACTACATGTTTTCTTGTGTTACACACGTTTTAAAAACACACCTCTTCTAACTCGTCCATACAAGTTTGAAGTGGTATGTTTATATCGGAAATAGGAATAGGCTTATGTTATCAAGTTCTGTGAAATCAAATTTGGAAAGAAAATAGTTTATCGATTGTGAAGACCTTGGAAATACTATGAAAATAAAGTTTTGGAAACAGAAAGTTTTTAAAATACGCAATTAGGGAATATGTGAAGTATGCAACTATCCCTGTCAAGAACTCTAATATTGAATTCTGATTCCTTACAATATAATCATTACGTGAACATTTTATAAATAGAGTGACCACAAAGCATTAACTGAAACGCGCACCAAGCTCTAGGGATGTTCTGTGTTCGGCTGACGGGTAATCAGAGAGATGGCGTGGATTCTCTCAAAGAGATGTCGTGTGGTTTATGCACCGTGAATGGGAACCGAACAGCTCGCCTACAAAACCGCCGACGGCACCACAGGTGCAGTCCGTAGGACGACTAACGCTGTGAACCCTGCGAAACGCACTGATCTCTATTTATGTTGCTGGTTACGCAGTTGCACGCGGAAAGGTAGCTCGAAATTGCCCTGATGTTGGTGACTGACACATTGAAATTAATGTTCTGTGTTTCGGGGCAAATTCGTTGTGGAAGCTTAAAATTATACAATTTGTATTATAAAGCTTTAAAGGATTTTAATGAAACCATAATCACTAAAGTGATTATCAGATAATTAAGTATCTTTTATAATTTTGACATTTTCCAGGCATTTTGATTTATATTGCTATTAACTAATTTTGAAACGAATATACACAAAAATTGCTAACAAAATGTAATTACGAGAAATCTCATTACCACAGTTCAGTTTTGCTGTACGTAAATATTTATTTATTTATTTTATTTATTTAATAGGTAATTATTACAAATCAATTAGATTACTTGATCCTATGTGGCTAGGCCGAAGGCCTTTAAGCCATTACAATACCTACATCCTTTCGCGTTCTAATCTTTCGAATTCTGGTATTCACCCCAAATGGTCTCTCCATCGCATCAAAGCCGCGGAAGAGACCATAAGGTACGGCTCAGGAAAAAACCCCTGAAGGGGGAAAAACCTGCCGTCAGAAGCCGAGTACATTCTAATCTATCCGACGTTTATTTTAACTATTTATTTTCTGGCGCGGGTGTCCCGCCGTCTCCTTCCAGTGCTTGGCCTCCTCAGCACCTGAAATCAAACGGCGCCACAGAAGATCGTCCGCACCAACTCCTCCGCCCATATATTTTCGATCCCCCCTTCCCTTCACGCCCTAATGTGCTTATTACTATGCCAGTTTTATTTTATTTATTATATTGACCTGTTATTTACCAATTGACTATGACTTATGACTTATTTCTTAACTGTTTACTAACTAAATATAAAATTACTGATTACTTATTGTTAGCTTATTGACTTATTAATTTATCTCCAGTCTAGGCTCCGCTCAAACTAACCAGTGCTGTTTTCCCAATCCCTAATTTCAGTTTCCCTAATGGTCCGTACCTTTCCTAAAAATGTTCCTAATTCTTTCATAAATTTAGATCTTTTGTCACCTAAAATGTTTTGGGCGAGCGTTACGTTCCTGTTTAGGAAGTAATAATTTCCCATTCCCATCCATTTGTTTCTCCATGTTTCGGTTGCACAGCAAATTAAGAGGATGTGGATCCAGTCTTCCCTAACGTAAATATTTACAAAATAAGTATTGTAAGTCATCTTCTTACTGTATGAGTTTGGAGCATTAACAACCGATGCCTTTAGACAAATACAACTGATCTACAACTGATATTTATCCACTTTGTGACAGTGTCAATGTACTGTACTTAAAAAACATATTACATATGACTTATTCATCCCGGGAAATGTAATATACTGGTGTTACCAGATCATGAAGTAATGGGCTACTTGTGATCTAATAATATTTATTTTCAAACTGATTCCAAGTTCAGTAAATGATCTGAAGGGAACTAAATTTCGTTGACTAGGGTCAAGAATATATCATTTTACATTTTGTCTGGTGTTTAAAAACAATTTATGTTTATTTATTAAATATAATAAATTAATATGCCAATAATTATAATTGTTGCATTTACTGTTATCGAATTGAACCAATTGCACATTTTCATTATATTTTCTAAACTTTTCAATTCTATTTTTCAAAAATGGTACGTGTACGTGTACATATTCGTTCAGCGCGTTGCTAACGTCAGCTCGTCAATCTACATATCTGTTCATCTGTATTTCATAAAAACCATTAAATAATTGTATTAAAAGGGCTCACATCACATATTCTGTTGAGGAGTACTGAAAAAAAAGAATGATGAATGATGAAACTGATGATTTATGAATGAATCCCAAGATCTCGTACCATGACGCCATTCAACAAAAGTTTTGGATGGTGATATGGAACACAAAAAATATGTTTTTCATAAATATGAATTATGGTACCGTATTCCATTATTAATGCATGTAAAGTGTGGGTACGTGTGTGAGTATAAGTATGAACGAATTTACATCAAAACAATTTGTTTAACGAGTGTAGAGTCAACATATATTCACATTTTGTTATTAATATTCTTGCCCATGAAAAAAATTGTGGGATACAAGCCGTACCACAACAAGTTACAACGAGCCCACAAAATAATATGCCGCTACTTCAAATTAACCCAATTCATTTCATACATTTATGACACGCCTAGCGTGGTTTTCACAGTTTTTATGAACGTTGCAGGTGAAGTTTGTTAATTGGAAAATGTACATTTTCCGTATTCAAATTTTCATTAGTGTTGGCAAAACAAACTGAAAACTGTGCGCTCGTTGAATACTCGGGGCCTATGCACGAGTATACAAAACTGTTGATATTTTTGGATTTTATTTGAGTAGCTATATTATTATTATTATTTGTGTTTATCTATCAGGGTCGAAATGACTGATTAACGAGATTATACATGTGAGTTGGGGAGCTGAATTTGCAACCTGTTCAACCATGCGTACATTTTAGCGTATTTTAGAGTTGACATAATACGTTGGTCGGCGAAGACAATTTTATATTAACGAATCAAAATTCTCCTTTAGGCGCTCAGCCTCTTCATTCCGTTCATTCAGAAACAATACGTTTCAGTATTGCAGAATGTATCAAGGACGAAATATTACTCTGGGGAATAGCTGTCTCTAACGGCGGTTATATTTTTTTTTATGACGAATCCGTGCTCAGCTTCAATTCAGGCGAGCTGTGAATCGTAAGCTGAATGATCACCATTGCGTGAACGGAGTATATAGTACGAAACCCATCGCTCTTACTGTAGTGCCCTTAGAAACTGAATACCTGGTTGGGAAAAACCCCGTTAGTCGATATGTAGGTCGGCGCTGCATCTCACCATTCAGGGGGGATATCATAGCCACCTCATGATCGAAAATACGCACTACATTTACGGGTCTAATGACATTTGCCGTTGTCGCGCTCGGAATAAATAGTCAATCAATCAATCCGATCAATCAATCCGATCAATCAATCCAATCAATCAATCCAATCAATCAATCAATCATGGAAAAGAGATGAGGGGAGGATGTGACCTTGTCGATGGCCCGAGTATTTTCCGGGTCCCGTTGCAATCTAACTGCAGCTCATAGGGCAGACGTCATTTACGATGTGAACTTCGTGGGGGGGGGGGGGGGGGGCAGCGTGGCTGGAGCCAGGGTACTGATTCGCCCCGCGTAGCATACTGCCCATGGCAAACTGCCCCGCCTTGGCTTCCGCGACGGCCTGCGGGGAGGGACGCGGTAGGGTGGGGCGGGACGGGATGGCATGGAACGTGGTACTGCTGGACGGAGCGGAGCGAGGCGGGACCGGGTCGAGCAGGGTGAGCGGGGTGGCGGGGTGGCGTTTGGCGGGGAGGAATGGGGCGGGCTTGGACGAGGGAGCTGGCGCCTCTAGGCCGCCTGGAACATGGTAGTGCTAGACGGGGCGGAGCGAGGCGAGGGCGGGTCGAGCGGGGTGGAGCAGACCGGAGTGAGGCGTGGCGGGGCGGAATGGCATGGAACGTGGATAGGAGCGGCGCAGCGGGGCAGGGCCGTGGCGGGCGCGGACGGAGCGGGGCAGAGGGGATGAGGACCAAGCCTGTTGGGGGGAGCGGGGCGGGGCGCGGTGAGGCCGCATGCAACAGGGTAGGGTGGGGTCGAGGAGGTGCTGGGGGGAGGCGAAGAGGGACATGACTGATCGGAAGGACGCAAGGCCGGGCGGCATGGTACGGCGAGGTGGGGCCTGGCCGCGGAGCAGGGTGAGGCGGGCCGGGATGGCATGGAACATGGTAGTGCTAGACGGGGCGGAGCGAGGCGAGGCCGGGTCGAGCGGGGTGGAGCCGAGCGGAGTGAGGCGGGGCGGGGCGTGCCGGAATGGCATGGAACGTGGAAAGGAGCGGCGCAGCGGGGCAGGGCGGTGGCGGGCGCGGACGGAGCGGGGCAGAAGGGATGAGGACCAAGCCTGTCGGGGAGCGGGGCGGGGCGGGGTGAGGCCGCATGCAACGGGGGTAGGGCGAATCGAGTAGGTGCTGGGGTGGCGGAGAGGGACATGACGGGTCGGAAGGAGGCAGGGCAGGGCGGGGTGGGGCCTGGCCGCGGAGCGGGGTGAGGCGGGACGGGATGGCATGGAACGTGGTAGTGCTGGACGGAGCGGAGCGAGGCGGGACCGGGTCGAGCAGGGTGAGGCGTGCCGGAATGGCATGGAACGTGGCAAGGAGGGGCGCAGCGGGGCAGAGCAGGGCCGGGCAAGGTTGAGCGGGCCGTGACGGGGAAGGGCGGGCCGGGGCCAGGCCGGTAGGGTGGTGCTGAGTGGGGCCGCATGCAACGGGGTAGGGCGAGTTGAGGAGGTGCTGGGGTGGCGGAGAGGGACATGACTGATCGGAAGGAGGCATGGAGGGGGCGGGGCACGGCGAGGCTGGTTCTGCTCGCAGAGCGAGGGGAGGCGGAACGTGGCAGGGCGGGCGGAGCGGGGCGGGGCAGGCCGCAACGGGGCCGAGCGCGGCACGGCGGGCTTGTGAGGGCTCGGGGGTGCGGGGTAGGGCGGGCGTCGACAATGAAGGCGGCGCCTTTGAAGCGGGGCCAGCGCGTGCCTGCGCGAGGGGGCACTGGCGCGGCGCCACCGGGATTCCGCGTGAGAGGGCGCTTCGCCGAACCCAGCCCGTCTGCGCCTCCGTAGCGCCCCTGCCAGGCTGCGAAGCTGGCCCCCGCGCTCGCCTTCGGCCTCGCCCGGCCCCGCCCGCGCCAACGGAACGTCCGCGCTTGATTGCGAACAGGTTGACTCTCCCCGCTCACCGCTTCTGGCTTCTAGACGTTCCCACCGGGCTGCGAAGCTGGCCACACTCTCGCCTTTGGTACCGCCCCGTTCGGCCCCGCCCGGCCCCGCCCGGCCCCGCCCGGCCCCGCCCGGCCCCGCCCGGCCCCGCCCGGCCCCGCCCGGCCCCGCCCGGCCCCGCCCGGCCCCGCCCGGCCCCGCCCGGCCCGGCCGGCCCCGCCCGGCCCCGCCCGGCCCCGCCCCGCCCCGCCCCGCCCACGCCTACAGAACGTCTTCATTCGCGTTGCATTCTTCCCGCCCGCGAGTTCGCGTACTCCCATCTACATCCTTATACTCTCGTACGCACCCTCGCCCTCCCACCGCTCCTGGCTTCTGTACGTTCCCGCCGGGCTGCGGATCTAGCCTGGCTCTCGCCCTCGTTCTTCGCGCCCAAACCTGCTCTCGGTATCGACCCTACGACCGTCCCTGGCTGCTCCTCGTCCTTGCCATCATCCTGTCGTCGTCGCCACTGCGCTGCTTCGCTTCGCCCATGCCTCGCCCGTGGCGTGCTCCCGTTTTCCCACTGCCGCACCTCCTCCCTAGCCCTCGCTTCACACCTGCCTCGTCTCCTCTGCCTCGCCGTCCTCGCCCATGCCATGCCGCTGTTTGTCCTCTGCCTCGATCCTGCTGCGCCCCCCCCCCCCCCCTGTCTAGCCGCTGCCTACGTCCTAATTCGTCACCGTCTACACTTCGCTTGCAGTCGCCCTTCCTCTGTTCTTGCCTCGACCTCTGTCCCGCCTCCTCCGCCACGCCTCTGCCTGCCTCCGAATCGTTCCTTGGTAGCGCTCTCGCTGTAGTCAATTTCTCGCCACTCTCTGACCGGATCTCGCCACCGTTCTCAACTATCGACCCTGCAATCGTATGTCTTTTCTCCCGCTTCCAATTTTTTTCCCCCGAGATCGATATATTGTGTCCGATGTATTTACGTTTATGACTGAAAAAAGTCCGGTAATCATAATTTAGTAAAAGTTGAAGTATGAAATAACCGTTACCTCTGGGTGTACGCGACGTTAATACACGTTCCATTCTACGGCGAATTGAGGAATAGTTTTGTCAATTATTGTTATTATTTTTAACTTTGTTTAGCGTGTTAAATACTAATTATGAATTAATAAACTGCCAAAGTAAAGTTTGCCCCATGCAATGATTTAATGTTAGGATTTACTAAACCAGTAGTAAACATAAATTTTGATAAAAACAGCGATGGTTTTAGGGCAATGTATAATTAACATCGAAGTTTTAAGTTTGATCATTTACAGATGTCATGGAGATTGCATTCCTCTCTCTCAGGCGACGCTCTCGCCCCCCTTCCCACTCCCAGCCCTGCGGCGGCGATGGTGTAACGGTCAGCGCATCGGACTTCTTGAATTTGCGGGTTCAAACCCGAACGAAAAAATCCTTCGTACGACTTCCTTGAGGGGAGAAGTAAAGCAGGCTGCCCCATGTTGTAGATTTACTGCACGTAAAAGATCCTCATGCATAAATGAAGCATCTGAGCTAAATTCAAATCGCCTGTTTCGTCGCCCAATAAATACCTTCTTTCTCCCCTAGTTGGTAAAAGGAGCGTAGCGAAATTCGGGTGGCCAGACGGAAAGCCAGCCTGAGTCTCGCCACGTAAAATAAGGCTTCAATTCAATTCAGACCTCGTCGCAGTCTTCGGTAGTGGCATCCCCACCGTCCCCGACTCCCTGCCTTGTCTCTCCTGCCCGCCCTCGCCTGACTGCAAGCCCGGCTCTGGCATTCGGGCAGGCCTTGGGCCTCGCCCGCGTTCTGTGCGGAAAATGCGGCCGGCTTCCAAAAGATTCAGACACGACTTCGAATTGGAATGCTGCCGCTACTGGCGTGCGAGCGTTCCGCGTTGGTTTAACGAAGTATTCCCAGATACCTCATGTGGAGTGTGTGGTTAACATAGCGTCTTGAAAGGGGTTTCGCGTTTCACTTAGCTTTAATTCCATAATTTGTGCATCATCACTATTATTATTTACTACCATCAATTTTACCGATCATCATTACTTACCTCACGTAATAATACCCCCCTCGTCCTGAATTCTCATCTGAAATCATCTACTATTTCGAATTTTCATTTTCTGTCTTTTGTACTTACATATGATTTCTCTTCTTTATTGTTCGATAAATTATTAGTTCTGTCCTTATTCATAATTTTTCTATTATTATGTGTCGTTTAATACCATTTTGCTTCCTCTTCAGCTTCTCTCTCTCTCTCTCTCTTTTTTTCTTTTTTTTCACTTCCACTTCTTATTTCCTCTAAATTTCTATCCTCCGATGTTTCGTGTCTTGTTTTCAGTAACTTAATTCATTCTCCGTTGCTTTCCTGGACGTCGTCCACAAATGTCGTCTGTGTGTTCTGCATTGATGGATCCGCATGCCTCTTTCACTCTCACATGTACACTACCGCTCTCTCTCGCTTTTTTTCTCTCATTCATTCAGTCAGCATTCAAGCAGTGCTCTTTGACTTTTTCCTATTCGCCCGCCGCGTTCATTGTGGAGAGAAACAATGATTTTCGTGTTTTGAATGAGCACGCTGTCGTCGAAGCGTTGTTGGTTTTTTTTCTCTCCTTCCCCCCAGCGTGGCACGTCCTCGGGCCATCTCCGAGCGTCGGCATTGCTTAAGGGAATCGAACTTTTTGAACGCGCTCTCTGTCGGAAATTTCGCCGAATGCGCTTATTTTTGAACGCGGTCGCTCTCTAGCTTCGAGCGCCGGATTTCTCTGGGCTGTAGAATCGACCGGGAATCGAGAGGTGGTGTGCTTTTGAGAGAACGAGGTTGACTCTTCGTAGAGGCGGGGAAAATGTTACGAATGTTTCGAGATGAATGGAATGTGCTTGAGCTGGTTGTTTTAATTTTAAAGTATTTCTCGTCTTGTAAAGAATTTCTTCCAGATATGTAGTGCGTTCATTCCAACCTCAATGTATAAAAAAAAGGTTTTCTTGAATACTTCTATAATTCGAAATACGATATAACTCGAATCTATCAATATCTCGAATGCATCCATGTATCAAATTCTTGTAGATGTCTTCAACTGTTCACATTGTATTCGGTTGCGCAAATCTCGATGGTATTAACCTACTTGAAGATTTGCGATTTGGGGAATATCCTATTTGCGTAGGCTTTTGAGTAAGGGAACGAAATTTTTGGAATGCGTTCTTTGAAATAACCCTTTCACGCGTATTTTTGAACGCTTCAATCTTCGGGAAATGCAGTTCTCTCAATATAGAGCGCGCTGACGCAGTAATATACGGATATAGCGCGCTTTTTTCTCTGAGACACAATTAAGAGCACAAATGCAACAAATACTTAATAAATGGTTGTTCCTACCAAAGGCGAAGAGTTTTCCCATCGCCATACACACGAATGACATGTGCGCTATTTGTTTCGGATTAAAACGATCGGAATTGTGAAATATTTATTTCAGGAATGAAGTTGAAGGGAACCACAATAACTCAAAAGATCGATATCTTTCATTCCTTGACATCTTCATGTTCGTCATTCTTTCTTCATCTTCCCTAAATAAACAGAGTTCAGTATTGCAAGCAATTGAAACAGTCAACGGCTCAATATTTTATCTCCTTGAAGTCCAAGATGTCCAGGTTTCATTGTATAGAAAAGTAATCAACTTGTGGTGAAGTGTGATTACCGTACTTAGAGCAATTTTCAGTTGATTCCGTTTGCGTTTACTATAAATTTTAATAGCCGCGTCGCGACTTGTCAAACCATTTGTTAAATAGTACTGTCGTGTGTTGCCTGGGTAGTCACCTAATGTACGATTTTTAATTGAAATTTGATTAAAAATTGTTCGATATTAAGGGACTGTTACGAAATCGCATTTTGATCTAAGTTTTACATAGACAAATAAATGTCTGTTATTACTATATATCGAAATATCGATCGATATTCAAACATCCCAACTCTTGTGATAGAAATAAATTTGAGGGCCACATTTGTCCTTGGTACTCCTTAACTTAACATACGGTTTATCAAGAGGAAACATAATCAAGTTTCAAAAATAACAGTATTACATTTCGTGTTCTGAAACCGCGTAATAAGACTTTTCCTCAGGAAGTAGCTTATTGCCAATCGACTTCCGCCATCAATCAACCTTTCGAGAAACTTCTCCAAGAACTAGCACATACTCCTCCCTCCCCCTCTGTACCTCTTCTGACGGGGAGCCCGCGCCTTTTGATATATGGCTCCCTATTTCAGTCTGCACAATCTTTCTCGCCCCCAAGGGACAAGCGCCTGTTATATATAAAGGAGAAGTCGATTGTGGATAGGCTGCGAGGAATTATGTATTCGTAACATGAGGGTTGGGAGCGCAGAACACCAGGCATAAGAAAGAGCTTTCAGCTATGGAAACGCCTCTGTTGGGTAAAATCGTAAATGGAGTTTGTGATGTGGGGCCGTAGAAGAATAGTGTGGCGTCATATCTGTCGCCACAAACGTATTATATTAGCCATGTGGACAGCCCTGGCGGAAGTGACGCGGGGCTGCACAAAGGTATGCCGTGTCGTGAATGCAGGTTTGGGAACCCCAAAGCCGGCGGAGGAGCGCTGGCGGGCACTGCGGGTGACGCGCTTCCGTCAACCTGCCACAGGGTATATAAGCAGAATTCGACTTGAAAGCAGACTTCTATTCTTATGATTCTTCAGAGGTGAGCGCGTCGGTAGGGCGTCGTGAGGGTTGTGCGCGGCGTTGCATGGTAATGCATAGGCTACCGAGGCGGGGAATCGAAGCCGGCGTGCTACGTCGTGACAGCAGGTGCGGCATACTCGCATGTATGCTCGCGTAAGGTACTGGTGCATCACACCGGGGATGGTAATTAATTATCGGGCCAGCGGTGGTGGTAACCAGGGAAAGTTCCTTCTTGTAACGGTTAACTTCAATTGTAAATATTGTATATAGTGTTTTGGTGTCGGAGTATCTTTCTTCTAATAAATACTAAATATTTACAAGCCGTTCACGTCTGTAATTATTTGCCCCGGCAAAGACGCCACAATAGAAACGGTTATTCGGTTGAATCTTGATATTTCGAATTTCTAGGTATATGGAATTTAATTATTTTTCTTCCATCTTCACATACGCAGTCGATACTGGATATCTCAAAACCTGGGTAAGTCGAAATATTAACTGAAAATTATTTGCCCTTTCAGTTATCGAACTGTAATAAATAATTACTTCGGCGAAAATAAAGAATGTGATTGTATAGACCGGAGAGCCGACAGATCTCACGCAGTTCTGCCACAAGAGATGCCACGATAAGGCATGCACTTAAGCCTTAAGAAAGATCTTTGAGAAATGCGTTCAGCCTCGAGAAAGCCTCTCAATAAAATGTATTTCAGACCTGAAAAAGTCCAAAATATTTTCCAGATCTAAAAATACCACTGAATAAAATTATTTTTAGCATTGAGAAAGACAGCGTTTCACCCCGAGGAAGTATACCACTGTATAAAATGCACTACAGCCCTGAGGAAAGAGGATAAAATTTAACTCTAATGATACAATTAATCATCACAATTTATTTTATGTTAAACCTTTTACACAGCTACCAGATGTCTTGAAGTACCTTTTCCTGGATCTCGTATAATAATTTTCCAAATTGTTAGGATATAACAATTCCTTAAACAAATCAGGAATTTAACATAATAAGAAAATAACATGTTTTATATTCTAAGTCTTCGTGGACCTTTCAAAAAAAACTGTGAGGGTCGACATGTCCATCCTGGCACCTCTGTGGCTCGCCTATGGACTTCATTTTCCTTATTCCTTTCATTTGTCTCTTGTGAATGCGAAGCACTGACAATTTCATGTTGGCATTTCCGTTCTGCCAGCGCTTGAAGGGGGAAGTGAATCTGAATCCATCTCGATCATCTCAATTTCCCGTTCGTCTGTCTAATTAGTAATTGGATCTCTTGAGTTGCTTCACTAAGGAAAACAGCAACAGCCTAATTGGCAAAATCATTAAGTCTCGGTTTCAATTGAAAACCTGGGACTAGGGTTTCATTGCTGAAAATGCGGTTGAGACGTGTTTCCATTGTTATCTTACGACTGTGATATTTCATACTGATGGTTTATTATTGTGAACAAATATTTTCCAAGGGGAAAAATTGCTATCAGTAACACAAAAATTTTTAATCGGGTTTCCGTAGTCCTCTCTGGATATAAATTTATTGACATCTCTGTTTTTCAGGTAAAGACTGATTATTTTGTTTACGTTACACGCTAACCTATGTATATTTATAAAATAAGTGAATACTATATATCTAATATGATGCAATGTGGCAAATGGAATTGCCATTTCGAATTAACACATTCGTCAATATTTGGTCTTATCAAGGTTTCAACACGAACAAATGCGGTTTAGGTGGAGAATGGGAATAAATAGAATATTCCAGTCATTTGAGTTATTGGGGAATTCGATGTTTCGAGGGTTACTTAGGTTCGGCTTTACAATATTATAATTAGGAATAACATTTTTGAAGTAACACACTGCATTTTGGATATTTCTTCTTAAACATTTATAAGTGAAAACTAGTAACTTAATTACCTGTATATGATAACAAATCTCAGGCAACTTCAATTTCGTGAAAGTCTTAAATTGTTGATATAAAAGTTGTTTTAATTTTCTTCAAGGTTTTGAATATTTTTACTATTGGCTAGAAATAAAAATTAATGCATTTATATTACTTACATTTCCCTCTCTGATTCAATTTATTCTCGTACAAATATTTCACTCAATAAACCAAAAGGAAAAACTTTTATGACGAGCTAGTCTGTTTTTAAAAGTCGACTGCAGTTGACGCTGGGGAATATTCCGATATTTTCTCACTATCCTGCAATTCTGCTCATATTTAATTCAGGAGCGCACACTTCCCACAGTACTCGAGACGTGTCTTTCGTGGCTTATTTTCGAACTTACGTTTGAGAAACAGGACAGCAGACCTCAAACGGAACAATATGCAAAAATCGCGAACACCATATGGGGATATATCCTGGGAGGATATTGGACACATGATCCATATCGCTGCCGAACACGACATATTTTCGCAGCGAAGATATAGATGTCGATGTGAAGAAGCAGTTGGGAACTTCAGGTATATCTCGACCACGTTCGGTGCCCCTGCGAACGAATGAAACACGGTAAAAATGAACTGCGTATTTTTTTCCTTTTGCTTTTAATAATTCTGAATCTGGTGTACATTTTTTTATTTTATTTTTTTACATTTTGTTATTGGATGTTGAAATTGAACTCGAGTTTAATTAAAACTGAAAATAATGTTACAGTGTCTTGACATGGAAATAAAAATAAAAGTGCGGTTATTTTATTCTCCTGATGTTGAGTTGTCTGTTGTAACTTTTAGGTTTCCATACACATATAGTTTGAAATGAGATACATTCAATATAAATTTCTGGTGCGGGGAAGGTAGTGTACCTTTTGACTTTGCCTCAGAATAACGAAACAAATAACAAATCAATACTGCGTTTTGAGGAATGCCAACCATCAATTCTTTCTACTTCGTGAATCACTTTCTTTTCATTATAAAGATAGGTTTGAGTACGAAAATGAAGATAAAATTTTACTTGAAGTTCTCAAATTTTGGATTATTCGCAATGCAGTGTTTTAGAACAAAAAAAAAATTGAGAAACTAAAACAAATAATCGTGGGTGCAGAATTAAGCCGATTAATGACTGATCTATAGGTTAGTGATTCTGGGCGCATGACCGGCTCAGGTTATTCGTCCCGTAAGTTTAGTGCATGTATTTTATCGTAAGATTGGCGTGTACCTTCTCGCTGAATGGCGAGATTCGGCGCTGATCTACCCTTCGTCTCGCAGATTTTTTCTCTCCCAACCAGGTACCCTCTCCAGTAGGACACCGCCCCAACCGGGACATGCTCTAATCTTCCGACTGGTCTCCCGCATGTATGGCAGTGTTGTGATTGAAGTGTTATGAAGGGGTGAGGATCGGAAAAGGAAGAGGAAGGAAAGATCGCGCGCGGTCCTTGACTCCTATGTTAGAGTACTGCTCCGGCATTCGCCGGATGTTGGTCGGAGAAACCGAAAGTAAAGCCGAAACGAAAGAAAAGGAAGAAAAACGTAAACGGATTAAGTTGTTTGGCGGAGTCGTTGGCCGTTGGGCAAGGTATATGCGAGTGGCGCGGCGCGGCGCGGCGTGGGTGGCGAGGGCGGAGGGCGGGACCGGAAGGGCCCTGTTTATGACGGCCTCCCCCACCACCACGCCGGCCCCGCCCCCGACCGCTGAAACACGGGTTCCCGTGTAGCGGCATCGCCTGCTTGCGTGACGACGAAGAACTAGTTAGGCCACCCCCGCCCCGCCCCCTCACCGCCCCCGCTGCTGCGCCGGGCCAGCTTCATATTTTTTTCCTTGACGGTGAAGCGCCCGCACTCGGGCGTATTATGTGGCGACTATCAGGACTCCCCAGGACGCCCAACTCTGCGCGAATTTCGCGGAGCGGGAGTCTTTCCATATGGATGTTAATATGTCAGGAGTAGCAAAGATATAGGGGAAGCATATTAGAGTAGGAGTAGCGTAGGAGGAGAGTAGCGTAGAGGAGGAGAGAGGAGTAGCAAAGATATAGGGGGCAGCATTTTACTGTGTAGATGCACACGAAAGAGTGATAATACCGCTGCTATAACGGTTAGCGTATCGGGCTGTTGTACCCGTTGTAAGTGTGCGGGTTCAAATGCGATCAAGGCCATGGATTTTTTAAGATCGAGAAAATCATACGTACGCGTTCCTTTGGAGGGAAAGTAAAGCCGGATGTCCCGTGTTGTAGATTTTGTGCATCCAAAAGATCCTCATGCCCAAAAGAAACCTCTGAGCTGAATTCAAATCGCATGTTTCGTCACCGGAGTGATTCTTTCTTTGTACGCTAGATGGTGAAAGGAGCGTAACGAAATTTGCGTGGTCAGATGCCACCTGATGGTCCGACTCTCGCCATAAGGCATGAACTGAACTGATTGATATTAGCATTTGCTCAAGGGTTGAGGCAAAAATTTCTTCGTGGTCATTGATGGACAAAATTTCGAGTCACCGTAATAATTGGAGGTAATACACATTACACATTGTTGTAGAATTTTAAAGTGATGCAGAAATTTCATCTTCAATAAATTTACCTGTTGGGGTCGTCTGACAGAAAATAATCATTTTACAAAGCTAATTGCATCTCCAATATATGACCTTAGCCTGCAATTACAAACGCATCAGTAATTTTTTCCAGTGGTTTAACATCTCTCCTTAATTATAGTTTCTCCTAATGTTGGAGGCGTCAATCCAGATGGACAGATGTTCCAAAATCTTTTTTCTATGCAGAATATAGCGTACATTGCATTTTAAATTTTCTCAAAGTGCTGAATGATGTCTCTGATATATAGTAACTACACAGGTATCTTCAGTTTGCTCTTATGTTATTGCAGCGCTTCGGCTCTAATAATTCAGAATCAAGATTCAGAATGCTTCTTTGCCATCTTCGTGAATTCCATTTAGATGCCGGAGAGTGTGTTTAGGTAAAGTAACTGTACTACGGCTTTAGTGTGGTTAGGGGAATTTATCGGCTGTTACCATACCATTAGCAAACGAAATTTTGTAACGTATTTAGTCTAAAGAGCAGCTGCAAGGGATCGCAAAATGAAGGCAATTTATATTCAATTCAATATCATCTAATTGGTCTCTAATAAATCTTCAAAGAAGCAATTTCACCCCGTTATGATGATCAGTAAGCGCCTGTAAATAGCTTGCTTCGAGGAACCGAATGATTGGTTGATTGTGTCCGTGCACGTCAACTACCACGATCATTAATCCCGTTAGTGTAGTGAATGTGTTCATTCCTGGAGGCAGTGTTTCTCCACAACTGGTTGGTGACATCCGGCGCCGATCTACACATTTGCTATCGGGGGATTCCTCCTGTATGTATATCCCCCAGTAGATATCCGCTTGTGCTGAGACTAAGACAACTCGCTTTCGACTGGTGGCTTGACGCGTGTAGTAGTGCGTTGAAATGTGTGCCTGTGTAAGGGAGATGCATGTAAAGCTGTGTCTGTGTAAGCATGGAAAGATAGCGCGGTACGTGGCCCGTTTCGCTGAGTTCTGCTCCGGCATTTGCCTGGTGTTGATCGGAGAAACCGCGGAAAACTACTGCAGAGCAGCCGATGGCTAGAATTCTCCTCCAGGCAGCAGCTGAATTATGCTTAGGAAATAAAGCTTGAGTCGAAAATGCACCACTGTCGGGACTAGAATACTAGAAACTCGCGGTCAGAGTCGCTGCATACAAAGCAGCAATGTTGAGTCTGAGCTAAAGTCATATGGTCGAGAAACCGAATACCGTGAGAACACTTGAATGTTTTCTATGTAAACGTAATCCACTAAATAGCGTTTACCAGTCCAGTGCATCAGCTCAGCTTGACTCAGCTTAAAACCCATTTATGTTCATGAATCTTTGAACTTCAACTGGGCGAATTCGCTCATCAGACATCGTACTTGCCCTGTAATCGTCTCGGAATGTCTCCAAACCCTCTCTCTTTCCATCTCCTCTCTCTCCCTCTCTCTCTCCCTCTCTCCTCTCTCTCCCCCTCTCTCCTCTTTCTCCCTCGCTCCTCTCTCTCCCTCGCTCCTCTCTCTCCCTCTCTAGCTCTCTCTCATCTCTGTGAGCTCTTTCTCATCTCCACGTGCTGCATAATTCGGTTCTCACCCCTTACCGTACTCCGCGTGAGGAGATCAAGAATGTGAAGTGCAGTAAGCCATACTTAGTATTTAAGACACAAGTGTTGAGGACTTGGGGACCTGTTTCATACTTGTAGAATTCCATTCAATGTGTAAAGAAGAATCCCACCGATTTTTCTATAGTAATTGACATTTATTTTCTGCGTGAACGTGCTACTCTTCCCATTAACGCCTGCCAATGGCTGCTCGTCCATGTTTCTCAACAGGAAGAAAGACGTCAGTTGCGTGAACTACTTTAAATGAAACATTCAATAAGTTAGATCATGCATCGACTTGTGATGGGAGAGAAGGAGAGATAGAGAGAAAGAAAATATGTATTGTGTCAGTGTTACCACTTCCACCAGCCAACGGTGTAAGATTTCACCATGAGCTTAACTCTGCTCACGAGATCCTTGATGTGATATGGCTCACGTATGGGCTGGGAAAGGGCCCGAGTTAATTTAGTTGAAAGAGACGTCAATAGATTGCAGTTCAAGGGAGGAGCCCCTCCTCCCAGGCCGTCGGTCTGTTTTAAAAACATGTCTTTTCTGGTCGCAGTAGCGACAAAATTATGGCTATCACTACCCGAGAAGAACGTTGCGATTTACTTACTTCTCACAGCGATTTTGATCATTTTTGTGTCGCTTTAAAGCGCGCGTAATGTATGAACTTGATCAGAGTCAATTTCGTCACAGCTCTCTGTTCGCAATTTACCTATTCCCCTCCCCCCTCAAATATCAAAGCAAATATTTTATTTGGTGAATATATTCAAAAGAAGAAATCATGAGAGAAGGCCTTGTCTTCCTTCTCGCTTCGGAGAAACCGCCTCTGATATTTGGCAATATTCATTTTCACCATAAACGCGCTTCCGCAGCGGAGCCTATATCGTTTCCATGGGAGTGGGGGGAGGAGGCAGCATTCTCCTCATGAATACCGACTGCGTCTCTGTGAACGGCGAACATACGCGAAACAGGATATAGACCTGCGGCGAATTTCCATACCGATAATGAAACCCGGGCAATACATAAATTGCCCAACGGGCAAAATAACCTTGTTTCCGCCCTACAGCGCCCGTAATGGTAAACATGGGCGGGAGCGGTGGAGCACGCGTGCTAGAAAGCGAGGGCGTACGTGCGCTTCCAGCGTGCGGCGAGGCACGGCACAGCATGGCACGGCACGGCTCGGCGTGACTGAGAAAGAGGGGAACTGGGCTTGCCACAGAAAATCTACAAACCCGTTTATTATTATTATTATTATTATTATTATTATTATTATTATTATTATTATTATTGTTGTTATTGTTATCATTGTTATTGTTGTTGTTATTGTTATTATTATTATGTAATCTCGGGATAAAATCTCAGGATTGGGGTAACAGTTCGGCCTTTAACCAAGTAACGGCTCCTTTCGGTGTCAATGTAAGATTATATATAATAGGCATCAGTAATACTATTGTTGAAGAACTTCATGACTATTGCGCATTTGTTGAAGATGACTACTTTATGTAATTCCAAGTACAATGTCTTCGCCATTTTTAACTGTTGTAGACTGTTTGGCAAAGTTATTGGGATGACGCCAGTTGTAGATACAATTATCGGTATCGTTTACTATTATTATCGTTATTATTATTATTATTATTATTATTATTATTACTGTTATTCGGGTATCGGCAATTTATGACCACGCTACACGTTATCTTCCGAGGGCCCGCAATGATACACGTTCATAATTATCGGGATCAGCTTTTTTACAGCTGTTTCCTTGATAAGACAAGGCTGTTAGGCCTTGAATTATGAATAATGAGGTGATAGGATGATAATGAGGGGTGAAGAGACAATCACAAATAAAACCATGCCTGAGCAGGACTCAAACCTGCAAACTCCTCGGCGCAGACGACGGCTGCTGTAATCGCCTGCACCACGGGGTTTCAATATTATTATCATTATTATTATTATTATTATTATTATTATTATTATTATTATTATTATTATTATTATTAAGTTCAGAGAGAAATATAATTATTCAAATTATCATTCTGCATGTTGTCACGGCACTAAGTCGATTCCTTCACGAAAGGCACGATGAGGGATAAGGTCCCAAATCTTCTGTTGATTTGCTCTTGCAAATAGTTTTCTTGCTGTTACCTATAAATACAATATTAATTTTTCAAAATTTCTCAAAATGTAGATGAAACACTCAGTTTTTAAAACAGTAGTGATTTTTCAATATATTCCCGCGCTCCTTCTACAGCGACCCACCTGGGGGCCTCTCCCACACAATTTGGGAACCCCTGCTCTAGGGGTTGGAAGAAGCGAGCGGAGAGACGAAGGGGATGGTGCGGGTGGGGGAACTGACGATGCTCCGCTGCTTCTGCGAGGAAGCCCTGCGTTGGCATAAAACTTCCAGCGAACGCGATCGAAAGAGTTTATTTTCGAGAGGTTCGGAAACATTTGAGCATACGTGGCACCGGAACGCCAATGCGTGGACACCATGGCGGGAAATTCCTCGAAGTTGAGTCGTGCATGGGGGCATATTGACCGATATTTAATGCGATGATATTTCCAAAAATACGTTTCGGTAAAGTTCTCGGAAAATAAATAATGTTCAGGCAAAAAAAAATGTTTAATAAGCGGTACTTTGGGAATGTTTCAGGGAGTTTGGTTAATATAATTTCGATTCGTTGCGAATTGGCAGTTGGTCTGAATTCAAATTGGAATAAAAAGAGGGTTAATTCCGGGCTCGGAAAAAAAAGGAACCGTCCTGTCTCAGGCTACGACGGAAAAGTTCACGAATCCGAAGGATCCGAATTCTAGAAACCGAGGAATTCTCTCATCATTTCTTCATAATAAAACACCATTAATTGTGATGGTATTTAGATGTAGTATGAGGCTGCAAGCTAATTTACAACTTGTCTCAGATATGTAAAAAAGGACAAAAAATCAATTTTTTCATTAATTTAAATCAATCTTCAAAAGTAAATAAATTGAGTAAAGAGAGATAAAATATCAGTAACATGAAATGCTAAATATAGTGGATGTTGATGTCAGTCTTTTGGGGATTCGCTTTCGATGAGCATTTTATTTAGGAATTTCCGAATAGTGATTGCATACGTATTGTTCAGACATGTGTTTCATAACGGGCTGATTAAATCCAAAGTGTAATTAAAATATGTGCAATGCAATTTTTTGACTCGACATGCAGGGGAGTTTCAGATATTGCTATATGTGTATTAAAAGTGTAATTTTGTAAGTAATAAGCCAGTCAGGCAATTATCTTCTTCACTATTCCGTATTAATTCGTCACAAAATAGAGGAAGCAGAAATTAGGAGATCAAACACCTTTAAGCTGCATATACATTTAAATAAATTCACCAAAATAATCGTAAATGAACAATTGACCATTTTCATTAAACCAAGTTCACATGTGTCTGTGGGTTAATATTAGCAATATGTCCGTTTTTGACATATTAAAAAAAGATATTCATATTTCTTCTCTTTCTACAAACATTTTTGTTTCCTTCCAAAAATATCCTGCAAGAAATAGAAGTATACAATTTAAACGGTCGTTAATTAACGATTTTCAGAAAATCTTTTTAAATTACAACTTTTTACAGTCGAATTCTTACCGATATTTCGACTTCTATTTATAGATAATGGATATTAACCCTTGAAAATTTTATAGTTTCCTCGTCTGAAACGATCTGAAGAGAGAACTCTCCGGATAAGTGTTGTACTGTCTTTAATGATAAATGGATGGATATCTGTGCTTTAACCTGTTAACATGTTTCCATATTTGGATGCCTATTTTTATTGGTGCCACTGTCATTTAATGCATGTGGACGTATTTCCTTTGATGAATAATTGATGGCGTGATGGTTGGATTGCATTTGTGGTAAATGGTATGTATGAATGTACTTGGCGACACAGCCCGTGAACGGGCTCAGGCCGACCGGCGACGTCCCTGCCTTGTGGCCATAGGTTAAGGGGATTCGTATGGTTAGCACGAAGACATTCCTACGCCGTATTTCGGTCTTCTCAACCCAAGAAGTGGATTTTATCATCGTCACACAGCAACATATACTGTGACATTGCAAGCAAACCGCACACTATAATCGGGACTCGTCCGGGACTCTAACCCGGGGCCGCGTACTGGAAAGCGAGCTCGCTGACCAAGAGCTAGCCACGAACCGTGGTAAATAGTAGTGGTAAAAATTTCTGTCACATATGAACCTGCCGATTTTATTCATCCATTGTACGCAATCATTTTCTTTTCGTACTGTTTTTTAATGCGAAATTTATCCTTCGTTAACCCTAAAATAGAAATCGGTAAAGTCGGTCTAATCATACCCAGGCGTAACGTAGGGGGTTACCGTTGGCAGTTATTTTGTCCTAGCAACGGGGTGCGAAAACGGAATTCATTGTGAAAAGGTGCGACAAAATGCTTTATGAGGTCGTGAAGGTGCGACAAAGTGCTTTGTGAGGTTGGAGAGGGGGAAAACTAACACTGAGATGCTGTCGGGCGACTACCGGTAAACCTCCTAAACCTGATAGCGAATTCTGGATTTTCTGTTATTTTCTTGCGCGTATTGTTTTTTTTTTTTTGTTTTTTTTCTTTCTTGACCTCCTTCTTGTGTGTTGCCACCTGGCGAACACGTACGCGAGCTGCAGTCGGGCGATTCCCGGTAAATCCGGCAACCCTGACAACGAATTATCGATTTTCTGTTATTTTGTTGCGCGAATTGTTTTTTGGTTTGTTTTTTCCTGGGCCCCTTCCGTGTGTTTGCCACCTGGCGATCGGCGTAACGACAGGCAGCCAGCGGCAGCCCTTGGTGAAGGCGGTGCGCGCGGCGACTTGTCCGTTGCGTGTCGGCTGGGCGTAGCGGCGTAGCGCAGTGCAGGGCGGCACGGCACGGTGGCTAGCCGGAGGAGGGTAACCAGAGCGCGGGCGGGTAACCTTACCCGAGCGGGGGGCGGGGGCTTGACGGCGGGCCGGGTGGGCCCCGGTTCGACGCCCGGAGGCGGCGCTGGGGCTTCGCTGACTCGCGTAAGCAGACACGCTCGGGCGATCGAGCTTCACCGTACACACACACACACACATACACGCGCACACACACACGTCATCATAAAAACACGTAAACATATATAAATACATATATCACACGTGCACGAACCCCACTTACATACTCGTATATACATGTATAGATAAGCATACGTACACAAAAGTTCACCCCGACGTAGGTGGCTCAGGGCATGAATAGATGTCACTACAGTGCATCTGACCGGGAGATTCTAGGTGACAATCCCGACTGTGGCAGGATTTTTGACACTAGCTACAAGGTAGCCGCAGTCTGGAGGACAGTTTTAGCGACCGGCAGCTCTAATCTGTAGTTTTCCATGGTTTCTTCGATCAACAAGCGAATGCCGAAGTAGTATCCTAAGAAACTGGACACAGACAGCGCGTGATCTTTCCTTCCTCTTCCTTGTCCTATCCTCACCCCTTACTTACAACACACACACACACACACACACACACACACACACACACACACATACTTACATGCATTACACTACCCCATATGTCAGGAGACCAGTCGAGAGCATGTTCTTTCTGTCTGGGACGGTGTCTCTCTGATGGGAGACACCTGTTTGGAGAACACCCCGCAAGCCAACTTGAAGGTCGGCACCGAATATCGCCATCCAGCTTTGGAAGATTACCGCCACCTCAAGCTATAACATCACTCACTACACTTACGGGATCAATGACTGTAGCCGTTAACGTGCCCTGAATCACTAATCAAATTAATCACGTGTTCACACATTTATACATATACATATATCGCGCGCGCGCACACACACAACTCAACATTGCGTGTTGTTTACTCCTCGCGCCAGAACGCCATAGCCCGTTATTCAAAATTACGCGGGTTGGCCTCGCAAATATACGAATCTCTACATCCTTTGTAAATAATATGCCATAGAAGTACAACGGTTTTGTATCATTAATAAGAAACAATTGACACAAAGCCCCATAAGCGCTCTAACAGTTGGGTTTGGACATATATTTCAGGGGTGCGTCGAGCAGTTTTAAGGGAAAGCAAATAGAATTTTGAGGATTATGAAAAGGAGGAAACGAATGAAAGCAAGGAAAAGAGAAGGCGGTCCTGCAACCCGCTACAAACGTTACACTCCGGTACACGTTACTACTGTGCGTAGTTTGCGAACGTTTAGTGCTAGGCCTTTAAAACCAGTAAACGACCACGAGTTAGGTTTCTTTGAGCAAGTGGAGCACCTAGGATTTTTCTTTGAATGTTTTTGTAGCTGATGTACAGCTGTGATGTCCAACTAGCTTGATGTTTTCTTAAAAAAATAGTTTTTTCATTTATGCTGTATATAAAATGAATTTTTATTTGTAGACGTATACTTAATACTTGCAACCTACACAATTGGTGTATATTGGTAGTATAGAAAATTAGTAAAAGCTGTATTTTTGAATATGTATCGTTGGTTTTCAGTGGAGGCTGAACTTCAATTGAGTGCGCTATCGCATATAACTTCATCTATAAAATGAGATCGTTTTGAAAATTCTATTACGTTTTCGAAGGTTTACTTTACGGGGCACCTTCATTCCGTAGCAATGGTGTTTAGGTACGAACAAAATCTGGGACTTCCTTTAAAATTAAATTTACTATTTGGTATCCTGAGTGGTTTAATCTGCCAAAACTCGGATAATAAACACTTCCAGCGCTAATGACAGCAGTTGAAGCGCCATAGAGTTACAAAAATTCAATTAAGCAATCAAATACCTTATTTGACCACTTTTAAAATTCCCTCTCACTAAAGACCCATGAAACATGTGGGCCTGGAGTTTGTCTCAGGCTGCACTGCCTGCCTCCGTGTAGAGTGTAACTAGAAATGGTATAATTTATAATATCTTTGTTTTGTTAACATTTTTCTTGATTCTATATGTATAATCATAACATTTATTTCATTTACAGGTATGTGTCCTGTCTTATTGCAGTCGTGGGCTGCTTCTAGCGTTACTTCATCGGTGAGTTAGTACAATATTGTATGTTTCGGAAATTGTATTGCTTGTGCATTTAGTTGTACTAGAAGTTCCTGCCCCAGTAATTCGCTTATTTCTGTTTTCGATTATTTCTAATTTCATGTAACATCAAAAATTTCCTTTATCTTAGCCGATCGCCTCTGTATGTCGTTATCTTACTTTCTCTTCGAGTCCGTAGTTGGTAAAATGGCTCTTTATTACAGCCCTGTAATAAAGAACATATCAATAGTACCGAGAACAACAGCATAACTGCTGCCGACGAACTGAACAATATGATGCAAACCAAACCTTTATTTTATTGACAAATGAAGGAATATACCGAGAAACACTTCTACGTATTAATTTAGAAATTAAAGTAACACATTTACTCATAATACTCATCAAATAACAAAGTATAATACATTTTTGTATACATTCCTACGAAGGTGCGTTAAGTATTAGTACTTTTGCTGCAAATTAAGCTAATATATCTTTCTTTCATCCCCTTCTTGAAAATATAATATTGTTTACGATGTACTATAGTTTTACTAGGTAGTCAATCTTCCACAGCTTTCGCAGCTTCACTTTCAGGAATATCTTCCATTTTCTCGGTACAGACAGCGATTGTCAACTCGAATATATCCTCCAAGGCCTCCGACATACCGTCGAAATCAGTATAATACCATTTATCATTACGCCTACTTGAGCTGAGAGCTACTTGAGAGCTACATGAGGAGAGAATAAGCTCAAAATGTTGCAAAGGCCATCGAATAAGTTAATTTCCTTTATTCTACGAACGTCGAGGGTTGCCCACATTATACACCAGTGACTTTCCACAGTGATGCGCACCACCTTTAAAGCAAGTTGTCTCCGTTTCCCAAATCCGAAGCTAATACAGAACTCCTAACCTAAGTCTGGTACTGGCAACGTAAGTCGGGTCTTCACCGCCACGGCTTTGCATTGTTCGCAATTTGAAGCCGGAAACCGGTTGCGAATGCTGCAGGACCGCAGTGTTTCGGCCGCATTACAACAATTTGTAATGCCTCAAAGTCTGGGATGTTCGGCAGTCTCCGCAAACTCCTCACCCGACACCCGACCCGCTCCCCGCCGCCGCCGCCGCCCCCGCCGCCGCCCCCGCCGCCGCCGCCGCCCCCGCCGACGCCGCCCCCGCCCCCCAGCGAACGAGTAACGAGCGTTTAATGAGATTGGATTTCCGCGCTGGGTCTTCTCAAAGACGCCGAGACACTCCAGGCTGCATCGTAGTGGACCCCGAGCAGGGTACGCGCCTCCAGACTGCTAAGCTGTGTTAATATTTGCGAAAGAAATTACGCAATTATTATTTTTTTTAATGAGAAACTGGGCGAGGTGGCTCAGGGCATCAACTGATGTCACTGTAGTCCCTCTGATCGGAGGTTCGAGTCCCGACGGTGCCAGGATTTTCGTTTCTTCCAGAGAGCTTCAGTCGCTGACTGGAGGAGAATTCTAGAGGCCGGCTGCTCTGATCGGTTGTTTTCCGTGGACTCTCCGATCAGTACATTCTCCGTCGCCCAACAACTCCACTAAACATCTTAATCGGCCCTTCGTTTTTCGTGGTCTCTTCGATCAATACCAAGCGAATGCCGGAGAGGTACCGGGCCACAGATCGCCCGCGATCTTCCCTGTTCCTTCCTTGTCCTATCTTCACCCCTTACTTACACACACTTACATTCACATGCACTACTCTCCCCTGTATGCCTGGAGACCGGTCGGGATCTTAGAGCTTGTCCCGGTTGGGGCGGGCCTCGCTGGTGTTTTTTTTCTTTTGTCCCCTCCACAGTAACCCTGTGAAGGAGGGGAATTTATTATCTATAAATATTTTTACATTACGCTGCTGCCTTGTGGCTTAAGCAGCTATAGGCGGGGCTTTTTCTTACAACTAACTTACAATCTAGACTTAAAGTTATCTTAATTGCACTTTGGCATTACTAACTTACACTAAAATCATTATTGTAATTCTATTTATTTATTCTACGTAAATTGTTTGTATGTATTGGTACATTATTATTATTATTATTATTATTATTATTATTATTATTATTATTATTATTATTTCTACATTCACACATCATTCATACTATTTTCATTATATACATAACCATTCATTCTTCCCATTCATTCACACTTAACTTCACGGCCCCGCTGGTGGGAGTTACATGTTTGAGGAAACTCCCTTTAGCCAGCGGTAGCTCGGCCCCGGACCTCACTATCTAGGAGATCACCGCCACCTCTCGAGGAAAACACATGCACTACATTTACGGGTCTAACGGCCCTTGTAGTTGCCACGCCCGCAGACACTAATCAATCAATTTAATGAAAAGTTTTATGACACGCCAACGGCTGTTGGGAGTAAAATTTATTCGTTACAAAAATACGTCTCGATTTATTTATTTCTGCTTGTATTTGTAATGGTGTTCGTTATGTTAAGAAATACGTTTTATTCGTGGCTAGGAAATAGTTACTGTGACTGTGACGGTGTAATTTGTGAAATGAGAAATCATTATGAAATATTCCTAAATTAAGAGGAGATAGATAAAATGAATGTAAAACGAGAAATAAATAAAATAAAATCGGCATTTATAAAACGAAATAAGTACATTTGTCGAGTGTTAATGTAGACGATACATATAAAGAAAGTATATACATACGATATATTTATACAAATATATTTGTTAAGGGATAAATTCATTCAGTTTTTGTTATCTATAAAAGTATGGATTATCAAATTGCGTTGAAATAATCTGTAAAATGTTTATTGATACAAAATGGATTAGACAAACAGTCGTAATTTCGATTGTAAATTGTAATACTGACACACACACACACACACACACACACACACACACACACACATATATATATATATATATATATATATATATATATATATATATATATATATATATATATGGCTTAAGGATGAATGTATTTTTTTAATGTAGACATAATAATATGTTAGAAATGATATAAATAAGTAGGGGTTCAAACAGCTCTAAATTTGGTGATGTATTTTTGAATGACCCCTTACTGACAGTCCAAAATTAGCGAATTTACAAATAGGATTAGAGTTAAAAATATAGAATCGGAGTGCTTTTCTTGTGTGTCTTGCATTCATACCGTTGCTGCGAGTGTGAATTGGGGCTCCGGGAGCAATCGTCCCTGGCCCAAAGTATCCCGCCACTCGCGGGTGGGGGTGGGGGACCCCTTGTGAGGGGGCGGCGGGGCGCGTGGGACCGGAAGTAGAGGTTGAGAGTGGAGGGGGAGTGAGAGGAGCGGAGGGAGGGGGAGCAGACGCGAGCTTTGAAGGCGCCGCTACCGGTTCTGAGAACCGCCAGACGGCGGGTTGGTGGCGACAACGGTGAGATGGTGGTAATGGTGACGGCGCAGCTGGGGGGGGGGGGGAGGTTGCAGTGACATACAGACGATGCAGATGAAGAGGACGAAATGGAGGCGGTGGAAGGTGCGAAGAGATTGAGCCGCAGGAGGAGGGGGAGGAAAAGGGGATTGGCGGACAAATAGAGCGTAGGGGAAAGAAGAAACGCGGACTAAGAGGGGGAAGGCGTACGACAAGGGAGAAGGGAAAGTAGACAAAGAGGAGGAGGAACAGGGAAAGCGGTCTGTGGGGCAAGGCGAATGACGAAGAAGAAGGGAAAATCATACAAAGAGGGGGAAGGAAGAAGGAAGGCGGTATGAGAGGGGAAGGCAGACGATAACGAAGAAGGGAAAGCAGACAGAGGAGGAAGAAGAGAGGAAGGTCATCTAAGATGTGGAAGAGGGGAAAGCGGACAAAGATGAGTTCGAGGAAAAATGGATAGCGAACGAAGAGGGGGAGGATGGGAGAGGAGGTCTAAGAGGAGGTGGAGGAAGAGGGAAAGGCGGACGACGATGTCGAGGAGGGGAGGAGAAGGTTCTCTAAGAAAAAGAGGAGGAAGAAGAGAGGAAAGCGGTCTAAGAAGAGGAGGATGACGAGGTGAAGGCGGATGAAGAAGAGGCAGTGGGGTAGGGAGGAGAAGAGGTCGCATCGGCGACGGCGGCGTTGAAAACCGCCTCTGCTCCTTCGTCTGGCGAATCCACCCTGTGGCTCCGCTGTCGCCTCCGATTAGCCACGGGGAGGTGGCTCGGACTGGCCAGGGAGGGACGTTGAGAGAGGGGGGAGGGGCAACGGGGAGATGGTGGTATGGGGCCGATGACGCTGCTTGACGATCTATCTAAATGCAGGCGTTCGAGAAGCGAAAGGCAGGGACGTGAGATAACAATTTCTTATATTTGAATTAGAACTGAAGTGGGATAAATATCTTATAAAAGAATTTATCATTGGATGGAATCTAAATATGCTTTAGTTGTTTTTCAAAAAAATACTCACGGCAGGGACTAGTGATTTACAGAGCCAATTATCAATTTTTTCATTCTCTGAACAGAAATATAATTTGCATTTGGATATGAAACTTCTGGTTCTTCAACATCACCTGCTGTCTCTTGATTTCATTCCGTTTTGTTCTGCGATAATTGATACTCGCATAATGCATGTCTCTTTTTTCTGTTTTCAATGATGTATCAGAAATGTAATAATGGCTCACGATTCCTCTAATTATTCTCACGAATCCCCAAATGGTTTAACCGTTTGGTGGAAAACAAACTTCAGACATTAAATGAAACATAGATAATTTTCTCTTCTTTTGTTTCAGTTAGCGTCATTTTCGGAAATTTGATGATGATTTAATTATTCACTTAAACATTGATGAATAATTGATTATTTATTTAAAAACGTGCTACCAAGCAAAATTATTGTTGAAAAACGTGATATTTATGTTCAGCGACGCAAAAACTTACAGACACAAAATATCAAAACGAAATCAAAACTTTCTAATTTTTGCCCTTTTCCAGCACTTTTTGAATGGAAAAGTCTGATCACCTAATAATATTAATTTAATTATCATCATCAAATGCACTTCTATCATTTATACATTGATGAAAAAACTCTTTTCGACCTCTGAAAAACCATCTGCCGAGAAGGAAAGTATAAATTTTCTAGAAACGAATTGTTATTTTCCAAACAACTCCTCTTGAATTGTAACAATTTCCTGAATTAATGTGTCCATCATATTTCCCCCCAGATTGTTTTTGTTTTTCACTAAAAGTGTACATCCCTCTTTCCCAGCGTCCATTTCGGTGCTCGCTAAAAACGTTGCTAATCAGCCTCGTTTTAAACGCGCGGGCGCCATCCTCAAACAAGGGTTTCGCGCGCAGGCAGGAGTGATCCTCTTATAAGCTATTAATCTCGACTTCAAAAGCCGACTGTCAAATGCCGACGAATGAAATTAAGGAGGGTGTTTGCCTGGCAACACCACCATTTTCGCTGTTTCTCGTCGAATGAAAACTGTTTCAAGTATTATATACACTTTCTGTGCCAGTTGTGTTGTATGTTGATTACGAAAGGGAAAGTTTCGCTGTTCAATTTATTACGACGTCAAAAAAATAATTTTTCAAAGCATAGTAAAAATAATAATACTACTTAAAAAAATTTAAAAAATATAAATAAGTTGTGTTAAATGAAAACAGAATAAGAATGGAAGTAATGTGATCGAAAGGTTTCCTTTACTCATAAAAATCTCACTAAAATAAAAAAAAAAATTTTTTAATATTCTAGACTTCGGAAAGACTGTAAAAGTTCAGAAAAGAATTTGTGTGCATTCCTAATTTTTTCATTTTTTTTATTGTATAAGGAAAGCAGTATGGTGAATGTAAGCTTTGGATAATTAAGTGGCATTCTCAAAATTCCCTGTAGATATCTCGTATTCATTGTTCGTTTATAAACTGCTCCAAGGTTCTGCGTTTCTATTGTCAAAGCTCCCAAGTGAATGCGTGTTTATGTTCACGTGAATGTACTCGCATGCCAGGACACTCATGTTGCTGAATATTTTAGTACGTGTGCTTTTAGGTCTCTGTGCACGTATGTGCGTATGGGTGCATTTGTGTAGGTGTACGTGCGTGTACATGTTGGTCCCCGGGATCTTGTTGGACTTAACAACTTTGATAAATGTTACACATAGCGAGTTGCACCTTTGTCCTGTGGGCTCACGATGTTTAAAAATCGCCGATACCTAAAAAACAAACTTCTACAAAAAAAGTCTCATTACACCAAAGTAAAGAAAAATAATAGCATAGGGAAGAAAGAAATCAACTATTTCTCCTGTGATATAGAGTTACAAAACTCCTTGTTTTCGCTTCTCAATGTAACTTAATTTCCCTGCGATTCGATCTGCCCTGGAACATTTTGAACCGACGCTGTGTCTACAGAGAAAAATACAGAATACATTTTGTATATCTTTATTCGGCCGAAATTATTTAGAATATTATCTAGCGCAATAGAAATATTTCATCAAAGGCCTCCCAGGTCTGCAGGCTGTTTGTGAAGGTGTTCGTTCGGAAACAAATGAACATTACTCTTGTATGAAGAGCAGTAACGTTTCAAGAGGCAAAGGAGGGTGGGAAACAAAAGAGGATTTGGAAGGGAAATTAGCGAAACCATATTTCTCCACGACTTACTGTATACGATTCTGGGTACTGCTGCTTTGTCGGTGGAAAAGTATAATCCCACTTGGACGGTATTAAGTACCTGCACTCTGCTTTTTCCACCGAAAGAGCTTCCGATCTTTTTTTTTCACGTGTTTGTTTTTCACCTCTTCTGATTTTTTTTTCTCTCGTGTGTTATATTCCGCGTATTATTTTCCCCGAGTTTTATTTTTTAATATTTTTCATTCATGGGAATATGCGTGGCGAAACGAGATTTTTAGTTAATGAAATATTGACTTCTGCTACAAAGCAGTTTTCAATAACAATATTGCATTTTTTTATTTTATTCGTTCAAATAAGCTTGCACTTTGATCTCCGACTGTCGCGACGAGAGGATTAATGATTCCACCGTGGAGAAGTTAGACTAAATGTCACGAAAATATGGAACTTTAATGGATTAATTTCACTGTACAGTAATAATAGTTCTTAGTATGTAATTCTTTACGGCACTTCTAAGTGATGCTTAAACCGTCTCTTCGTTTCACTGCAACTGGAAGTCGCGCACATTTCAAAACTTTTAGTATCAAACTTGCAAAATGGGAACGCGAGAGAGTTTTCGTTCCAACGTAGGTACTCTGCGAAAATGGAATTTGTAAGAATTTGATGAGATCGGGCGATCACGCTGTTCACAGAATTTCTGGAGGAGCTTCTGTGTTTGCACAGGTACTTGAGTGTATCAGACGTTCCGGGAACTCTCAAAGGGGAAATCGTCCCTTTTCACTCTTCTCTTTGCATTCCGTTGCCGGCCACTCAAACGTCTGTAACGTTATATTTATACCTGCATGCTCTTTCACTAAAGCAGAGGCTAGATATACGCTTAGAACTCGATAAATATTCGTTGCTGCATTTTTATTGGTTTTCTACTACGCGTTGAAGACCAATTTATCAGCTCAAAAGGGTTTTCGCGGTAACGCGCAGAATTCGGAGATTTTCATGAAAGCGGAATACAAATTCAGGTATTTAATTAATTATTCACGTTGATTTGGTAAATACGTTTCTTGGAAGTGACGCAAAAATCAACATTTTCTGTTTGTCTCTCATTAATTTACTTCACGTGATTAATCACCACTGATGTTCCATACGTTACTCTCTACCGTATTGTGACCGTCATTTCCACGAACAGCCCGTAATGCAAAGTCCTTTTATCTGTCCCCTCGCCGATTTAACACCGGCTGCTGTGTCATCACTCCCCAGCGGGAGCGTAGAGCTTGTCCCGGCTGGGGCGATGCGGCGTTGGTGGGAGATATCTAGTTGGGAACCCCCCCCCCAAGGCTGACGTGTAGGTCGGCGCCGAATTGCGCCATCTACCAACGGAAGACCGCAACTACCTTCCGTGATAAAACGTGGACTACACTTACGGGACTAATGACCATATCAATTGACGCGCCCGGAGTCACTAATCAATCAGTCAGTGATGGGTTCACGGTCTAAAACACGAAAGGTGGGGTCCGTGCATTTTTTTTTTGGGGGGGGGGGTTAAATTCTATTCGGTGCTGTACATTTTCGGGAGCACATTTCATAACGCATCCTTCGGCCACGGACAGTCAACAGCTCGTTCAGCGAAAACCCCGAAATGTAATCGGATATTTTAGGAAGACGCGAAAGAAAACGAACTTCTGCTAATTCCAGGAAACGTCAGAGGTCTTTAAAAAGTTATTCCCACTGTTCGTTGCCACGCCGTTGCCTTTCATCTTCTTGGCTTCTCTTACCGAGCGTTTGAGTGATGTGTACGTCACCTCTGCAGGTTTTTTTTTTTCCGCGCGATTTTATGAAACATTCTGGCAGTGTCGCTGCATTCTCTGCTCTGACGAATTGAAGTAACTACGTCCGGTGTGAGAGCGTAGGTTTCCGCGGCCGGAATCAGTATTAACGTGGCTGTCCGGGTGACGCCGCGTCCATGGCGAAGGTGCTGACTTTTCGGTCGCCATTCTGCGACCTTCGCATTACGCCCTGAGGAAGGTCGCAGTATGGCGGCCGAAACATCGGCACCTTCGCCATGGACGCGGCGTCATACGTCACGCGTCCGTGACGCGTCACCCGGACAGCCTAGTAAATACGTCCGGTGTTTTGTTTTCTTTTGTTTTCTTTTTTTTTAATTGGAAATTTGCACTTGGTCTACGCGTTCGGCTCTATGGTGAGTAGAGTTGTCGGACTTATCAGCCGTTTTAGCTACATTTTATTTGTTTGAATTGATCTTGTCTACAACAGTTCTGGAATTTTTTTTCAGTATGTCAAAATCTTAAATGAAGATGAAATATATTATATTTTTTTAGAATATCATCTTTAAAATTAATTATTTTATATTATTATTTTATATTAGTAGGTTAGGTTTATCATGTAAGGGTTAGGAAATTAATTTTGTAAATTTGTGTTTTGTAATATGTAATGGTTGTTTGATCGTTTGTATTGTGTATTTGTGGTCACTATTAAGAAAACTCTACCACAGAAAATATTTCTTTTTTACCAAGAAGCGTTGTGTATTCTTTTCTATTGTTAAACTCGGTGTATTGTATAACTCTAAAGGGCGCCGTTAAGAGTGACTTACGAAACAAATCTTAACAATAATAGCCTAACAAGTATCGTATTTACGTGATTTATTGCGCACTTTTTTGATCAAATGTAGTACTGAAGATCGTGGTGCGCATTACATTCGAGGGCAAATCCGTTCCGTAGAACGCCAGTAACTTCATTATTTTTTTCTCTATAGGACGTCACAATTGATTGCTGAATTCTGTTTTCAAATTCGACTTCATTTCATTTATCATTGTCCTATTATTGAGGGATTTTAGTGACGATATGGAGGGCAAACAGACAACAACGTCGTGTGATGCTTTATTAAGCGTAAAGCAGTTACCAGTAAAGCAGTTAGAATGATAATTATGTATGTGATAAATCCATTGTTGTATTATATGAATTTAAATAAAATTCTATTCTACCTATTGTTCTGTCAGAGATGCATGGCATTACGTTCCATCCAAAACTTTTTTTTTATTTCATAATTTTAAGTTTCAAATGAGGGGGGCGCATTAGATTTGCGTGTTTACGGTATTTTACCGAACTTTTGGGCCGTAGTCTTTTCGTGTGACGCGATGCTCAAATGCTCGATCTCCCCAATTCCATTTCTCGCTTCCCCCCCCCCCCCCCCCAACCTCGACTCGGCGCTCGTCTCGCTGACGGTTTTCGCGGAACCACCCTCGTTCGAGGCGCTACGTAACACCGGCTGCCCCGCCCCCTCCCCCTCCCCCTACCCCGCCCCTCGCACTCCTCCCCCCGGCGCGTGGGATCGAGCGTTCTTGGAAAGGCGCTCGCGACAAGTCGCATCCGCGGGCGAAGGGGGGAGGAAGAAGGGGCGAGTAGAGTGGGAAGCGAAGAGAGAGAGAGAGAGAGAGAGAGAGAGAGAGAGAGAGAGAGAGAGAGAGAGAGAGAGAGAGAGAGAGAGAGAGAGAGAGAGAGAGAGAGGGAGTAACCGATCGAGATGGGCGGAATTTTGAGAATTTATTTACGAAACGTTATTTTGGTTATTCAGCCCTTCATCTCATTTTAGGTTGAGGCCTCACTCTTGAAAAGGGATGGTGGTGGTGGTGGTGGTGGGCCTTTCGTACAGTATCACTTCTCAACCGGTATCACACACTCGTTCAGTACAGGTGAGCCAGCCCTAAAGATCGTTTCGACCCTGGATTTCTTTAGTTGATTAAATGTTTCATTTGACACTCAACACAAGGATTGTAAACAAATACATAATTAATTTAATGTTTGAATTAAATTAAATGAGGTAAATTATAATTAATTGATTGATAAATGATTTACTTAATTTACACTATTCATGTGTTGTGTTATTTGTTTTGTACGATCTATCGTTCAGAGATCTATCGTTGAGAAATGCCACCGAACGGTTGTAACGAGCGCTGTATTGTTCTTTAAACAATAAATTGTCGCCAGTACTAAATAACTGTTTGAATTTGCCCAAATACAACTTGGTGAAAAAAAAATATAATCAAATTATGTTTTGTGGACCTTGTTTTATATAACTACGTCAGGATATGGCCGATCATATGCGTAGACCACTGCCTGATCTAGGGGGTGGGGCATCCCCCTCCCCAATAAAAGGGCCTAGAGTTATTTTTTACCTTCCCTTATTTGGCAAAATTGATTTCAATATTTTCGAATTATGTAACTTTTTAAACATATTTTTAGTACAGGCACGGATCCATGGGCAAAGAGGTACCGAAATTCCCCCCCCCCCTTAATAAATTTCTCTATCTATTAATTTTAACTTATCAAGAAATTTCCAAGCAAATATATTTTTCTGATAATCATTAAAACGAATAAAATGAAATCACAGCATGGGCTGCGATTTTGTAGCTTGTAACATTTTACAAAATTTGTAATGACACATTCGACCAAAACATTTTTCATTTTCCTTCCCAAAAATTGGCCTCAGGTTCCGCCCCTGTCTAGTATCATGTCTGCAATACATAAATAATATTTCAGATGCTGCCCCCCCTCCCCCCAAATCGGCTGGATCCGCCCCTGGCGTAGCTGAGGGTTTGGCCAACGAGAACAATGCTTGCGCCCAAAGTTAGCCTCGTTGCTTCTAATAAGCGAAGGCATCCTGTCGTGATCAAACATGCACTACTTACAGTAATAATGATCTTAGCCGATAACTCGCCTAGAAATCAATCAACCAAGTTCTTTATTGAATTGGCTTCTTGCTCCTCAGAAGAAACAAGCACGAGCCGGTGGATACGTATGACAGGAGCGTACGCGTAGCCGAGGGTGTGGCCAACTTGAACGGGCGACAAGGCGCGCGCCCAAAGTTCGCCCCGTTGCTTCTCGGAAGCGGAGTCGCGCGGGCGGGCGGGCGCCGAGATAGTCGCGTCCCGACGAGGAATTTTAATGCGCGGGGGGGCTCCACGCGTCGCCTCGCTCGCGCGCTCTTCGCTCTGGGGCCCGGGAACATAAATTCGGGCGAAACCGAAGCCGCGCGCGCGTGGGACACGGCGCTCGTAAACCTGAGCTTTCCGTCGAAGTTCCCCGAGTTCTCCGAATTAATAGACTCCTTGAACCGGGTTCTAAACGTTGGGAATTGTTTATGAGACAGATCCTCTCTCCCGCGTTGTGCTGCGAGGAATCTAGCGGTTGCTGCCGTTCTGTACTGTGTGTGTGTGTGTGTGCGGGGAGGGTTTGCTGGTTGTTGGTGATTGCAGGTGTTCCCGGACGCATCGGCTACTGAGATCATTAAGTATAGTGCATGTTTTTTGTTTTTTTTCCCTCGGGAGATGGTGGTAATCTCTCCGCCGGATGGCGAGATTCAGTGCCGACTTACCGTCAGCTAGCGGAGTTTTCCTCAACCAGATGTCTCCCACCGCCCCAGCCAGGACAAGCTCTAAGCCCCTGACCAGTCTCCCGGCATGTGTGGTCCATGTTAGTGTAATTGTGTGAGGATAGGACAAGGAAGAGGAAGGTAAGATCGCGCGCGGTCCATGACCCGTTTTCTAGGGTACTGCTCCGGCATTCGCCTGGTGAAGATCGAAGAAACCACGGAAAACTACCGATAAGAGCAGCCGGCCGCTAGAATTCTCCTCCAGAGAGCGACTGAATTCGACCTATCGGACAAGCTAGTGTCGAAAATCTTGCCGCTGTCGGGACTCGAATCTAGTACCACCCGGTCAGAGGCACTGCAGTGATATCAGTTGATGCATTGAGCCACCTCTCTCGTTGAGGGGGGGGGTTGTGTCAGGTTCTTAATATCGTACTTGTTGCAATCCAGTTCTCTAAAGCGACCACAGTGGTATTAATGTTTCGTGGAGGTGGTTCTATTCTGGTCCGTTCATGGAGCGAGATTACGAGAAATGTGGGGGTGGGGGTGGGAGTGGGGGGCTTAAGCTCTTTAGTAACGTTGAAATTGCGATCGTGCGGGTAGGTTGAAGTTGCGGGCTTTCATATGTGGATGGATTTAGGTGGTATATACCGGTGGGGTAACTGTTGTTCGAGGGAGCGGCATTCGACGAAGAGAGAGCAGATGGGAGAAGTAGCTTTGTGGGTGGAGCTGGAGTTCAATGCGCTCGGGAAATCGATGGTGGGGGTGTCGAGTAGCTCGATTCCGTGTGGTGGTGCTCTGTTGCACAGAAACCATTATCGAAGAAATGCCTGAATTATATTTCTAAGACGATTTTCGATGATATTTCAAGGCTGAATAGTAATTGTTTTGCGGAAAAGTGATTTGCCCCAAAAGTTTTTACGGATTTAAGGAGCTAGTTTTAAAAACCTCACGTTTCAGCCAAGGTGCATACGTTGTAGTTTTCTAACCTCTATTTATGTTTAGTTATACACTAATGAACATTTCCCAATGTCGATTCAGGACGATATAATTATGTGGAGTTAAAAACAGTTCTCATTAGTGAAGTTGACATTTGTAACTTAGGTCGACGGTGAAACAGTTGACGGTGGTTATATTATTTCGAGTTAAAGGGACTATAAAAATATTCTTCATAGGATGTTTATTTCGCTTAAGCTGATGCTAGAGCTTTTAAGGGGTCTAGACAGCGTCGTCAATTTTAAGGTCAATAAACTGTTTCTAAAATGCAGCTTTACAGGCGAGTCCAAAAGTAATCAAGTTGGCGACAATTTAATTTCTAAATGGCGTACAGTACATTTATCATAATAAGTGTTGAATATTGTATGAACGAAAATAGTTTATAAACACTTTCATGAAATTATTTTATTATTTCCCGGACAAGACTGTACCTTCTTGTTACTAGAATACTGTGCTTGAAACACGTGTAAGAAATTGTTTATGGCGTAATGGTGTGGAAGGCAAAGACAAAACCCCGCATAGTCCATATAATCATCCCGTATCTCTTACCTCAATCAGCACGCGTCCTACAGAGTCAAGTCTACGGATTTCTATTTTGAGAGTGGGAGGTTTATGTGTTTATGCACTCTTCTTTTCTGAGGAGATAGGTGGAGGTGGTGGTGTGGTGGTGGTGGTGGTGGTGGTGGTGGTGGTGGTGGTGTGGTCTCTCACAGTTGGTGTTCATGAGAGATGAGGTGAGAGAGAGAAGAAAACTGAGTACCAGAACAGATCAGTTAATGTAAATATTGTAAAGAAAGAAAGAAAGAAAGAAAAAGAAGAAAAGAGAAGAAGTTGATTGATGACGAAAGATGGTTGATTATAGATGGCGCTGGTGGGATACCTATTATTGTGAGATCTCAACAACTCCAAAGATACATATAGTAAAAATACCTGCATTGCTAGGGATTTATAGTGCGAACTAAGAATCCGAATATGCACTTGCTGCTTCACACTCCTGCATCGAAATTACAAGAGGCATTCAAGTATTATATCTCCGTTCTTAGACGTGGACATCCCGTTGGGCAAACAGCCGAAAAAATATTGTCTCAAAATAATTTTAATCGGAATCCCTTAAACTTTAACAAGCCTTGTTTCATTTTCGGAATTTTCTTAAAATAATAATTCGAATACCTCGTCTTGAAAGGATGGTGTAATGCACACAATGCTTTATTGTCGGTCTTATCGTGTTTTATGTCTCGGTTTCATTTCCCCGAAAAGTTTGGAGCAGTTTCTCCGTGGAAAAGGTGAAAGTTGGAGGACAAACTCGGGCGTTTTCTTGGAAGCAAATGCAGAGTTAAAATTGATGGTCCTAGAAGAGGAATTTTAATGTTGCGAGTTTCCGGTGTCATTTGACTTGAAGCGTTTTTTAAATTAATTTACCTGCTTTCTCTCTGCATCGCGGCTTGAAGGATTGCCCGCGGTGTGCCAACGAAAATAGTCTCGGGAGTTTGCCGTATCGAATATTTGGGCTTTATTAAGAAAAGTTAAATAACACAAAGAAACAACTTTGCTGGTCGCGTTCGCTTAGCTGTTAAATATTATGTTTGCATGGACGTGGAGTGTTTCTTTTATGGTGTTGGGTGTCAGGTTTAATATCAATATTCCTTCTTTTTTGTTAGGGGTACTAGATATTACGTTCTAATTTCTATTTTTGATCCCTTGATGCTTTCTCATTCTCTCTTTATAATATTCTTTTGTTCTTTCTCTGTATTTTGCAACTCTCTTCGTACTATTGAGAAGTGGTTCTATTTTATTTTGTATTGGACTCGTTTCGTAATTTCTTATCTTCGTATTCTATATTTTTCTTTTTAATTCTTTTGGCATCTTATGACGTGTTGTTTTTGATTTCACGCAAAGATATTGTAATATTTTTAAGTGCATTATCATTCTCTCTAATGTCCAGTGACTATTCTACTTCTCATAATTTGTTATCATATTTTGATTTTTGTATTTGCAATATAATCTTCAATTCTTGAATAATATTTGAAAACGTTTGAAAACATATAAGAACTGCCGCACCGCTACTTTTATCACTAATTAAACAAAAACACTCGAAATGTAACCAGCAAGTATATATAATAATGTTATTAGTGTAAATTCAAACCATTTACTGAATGTTCTTCACGAACAGATTGTAAATTGTGCAGATGTGAAAAAAAGGTTTTATTTCGGTGCTTTTAAGCCCAAGAATTTCGTAACTTTCCCTATTTCGTGATATTAATATTCTACACCGTAACTACCAATGTAGTGTTTAGGTTTAGAGTTCCATCTTTCTTCTTCTTGCTACTAAAAAATATCAACAAAACAAACATCACACGACTAAACAAACGACTTTTATAATTCGTTGAGTAATGAAGTGGGCTGGGAGTAATTTCAGTACTTAAATGGTTTTATTTTTGATTTTGATAATTGTTTGTAGAAGTCCCTTGACAGTTATATTAATCATTTTGGGACGTCCATCCGTTAATTAATTAATTCTGTGTGGTCAGTTATCGATTCGTTTTGCTACGCAGTGCGAGTGAGACTGACTGTCCTCGCGCCATCCATCATTCGAATTTTCTGATGAAATTCGCTTTGAACGATACTCGCTGTGAAACTACCGCGGCTCGTGAGGATGAAGGAGTTAAAGAAGCTCTGCGGTGGCTGGTCTAACTAGTCATCTAACCAGATGTGTCACCTTTTTCAATATATGAAACCTCAAAGTAACGATTAAGTAGACAAAGTAATTTTTTTAACTCTTCGAATGTTGTCAAAAATCAGAGGACATTATTCCTCGGCTGCTTTTTTGTAATACGTGTTTTGTAATTTAAATCTTAATGAAAAATTAATAAACGAGACATCTTTAAAATCCCCTCACCCTTCAACTGCGTGAACTTCCATTGTTATTAATCCAGTATTAAAAGCATCCAGATTAATAACATCGATAGCTTACGGTAGATGTTTTAATAACCATGTTAATTTTGTCAATCCATACAATGTAAGCTTTCACGGCCGGTTTCCACATCAAAATCAGTTGTTTCCGGGCTTGAAGGCCGTGGTCCAATGGAAACTTGTCCATAGTGTCCTGGACAAGTTTCCATTGGACCACGGCCTTCAAGCCCGGAAAAAACTGATTTTGATTTGTCAATCCATGTTTTGATTTTGAGCATTGATATTTAGAAACATCAATGTTTTCTTGGCGATGTCGCATCTTCACTTGAAACCCCCGAAGTGCGGGTTTTCATTCTCGAATTAAAAATCTCTCCACCCTGCCGCCGCGTGAAATTCAATAGTTGCTAATTCAGTTTTAAAAAGATCTATGTTTAATAACATCGATGTTTTATGTTTCGATTTTAAGCATTGATGTTTATAAAAATCGATGTTTTCTTGCCGATGTCCCATGTCCACTTGAGCATCGCAGGGTTGACCGAAGTGCGGGTTTTCATTCTCGAATTAAAAATCTCTCCACCCTGCCGCCGCGTGAAATTCAATAGTTGCTAATTCAGTTTAAAAAATGATCTATGTTTAATAAGATCGATGGTTTTGGATCGATGTTTTAATTTTGAGCATTGATGTTTAGAAACCGATGTTTTCTTGGCGATGTCGCATCTTCATTTGGGACTGCCAGCGTTGACCGAAGCGCGGGTTTTTTATTCTCGTATTAACCCCCCCCCCCCACGCTGCCACCGCATGCAATTCAATAGTTGCTAATTCAGTTTTAAAAATATCTATGTTTAATAACATCGATGTTTTATGTTTCGATTTTAAGCATTGATGTTTATAAAAATCGATGTTTTCTTGCCGATGTCCCATGTCCACTTGAGCATCGCAGGGTTGACCGAAGCGCGGGTTTTCATTCTCGAATTAAAAATCCTCGCCTGTCGCCGCGTGAAGTTCAATAGTTGGTAATTCAGTTTTAAAAATATCTATGTTTAATAACTTCGATGTTTTATGTTTCGATTTTAAGCATTGATGTTTATAAAAATCGATGTTTTCTTGCCGATGTCCCATGTCCACTTGAGCATCGCAGGGTTGACCGAAGCGCGGGTGTTCATTCTCGAATTAAAAATCCTCGCCTGCCGCCGCGTGAAGTTCAATAGTTGGTAATTCAGTTTTAAAAAGATCTATGTTTAATAACATCGATGTTTTATGTTTCGATATTAAGCATTGATGTTTATAAAAATCGATGTTTTCTTGCCGATGTCCCATGTCCACTTGAGCATCGCAGGGTTGACCGAAGTGCGGGTTTTTATTCTCGAATTAAAAATCTCTCCACCCGGCCGCCGCGTGAAATTCAATAGTTGCTATTCAGTTTTAAAAAGATCTATGTTTAATAACATCGATGTTTTATGTTTCGATTTTGAGCATTGATGTTTATAAAAATCGATGTTTTCTTGCCGATGTCCCATGTCCACTTGAGCATCGCAGGGTTGACCGAAGCGCGGGTTTTCATTCTCGAATTAAAAATCCTCGCCTGCCGCCGCGTGAAGTTCAATAGTTGGTAATTCAGTTTTAAAAAGATCTATGTTTAATAACATCGATGTTTTATGTTTCGATTTTAAGCATTGATGTTTATAAAAATCGATGTTTTCTTGCCGATGTCCCATGTCCACTTGAGCATCGCAGGGTTGACCGAAGTGCGGGTTTTTATTCTCGAATTAAAAATCTCTCCACCCTGCCGCCGCGTGAAATTCAATAGTTGCTAATTCAGTTTTAAAAAGATCTATGTTTAATAAATCGATGTTTTATGTTTCGATTTTAAGCATTGATGTTTATAAAAATCGATGTTTTCTTGCCGATGTCCCTTGTCCACTTGAGCATCGCAGGGTTGACCGAAGCGCGGGTTTTCATTCTCGAATTAAAAATCTCTCCACCCTGCCGCCGCGTGAAATTCAATAGTTGCTAATTCAGTTTTAAAAATATCTATGTTTAATAACATCGATGTTTTATGTTTCGATTTTAAGCATTGATGTTTATAAAAATCGATGTTTTCTTGCCGATGTCCCATGTCCACTTGAGCATCGCAGGGTTGACCGAAGCGCGGGTGTTCATTCTCGAATTAAAAATCCTCGCCTGCCGCCGCGTGAAATTCAATAGTTGCTAATTCAGTTTTAAAAAGATCTATGTTTAATAACATCGATGTTTTATGTTTCGATTTTAAGCATTGATGTTTATAAAAATCGATGTTTTCTTGCCGATGTCCCATGTCCACTTGAGCATCGCAGGGTTGACCGAAGCGCGGGTTTTCATTCTCGAATTAAAAATCCTCGCCTGCCGCCGCGTGAAGTTCAATAGTTACTAATTCAGTTTTAAAAAGATCTATGTTTAATAAATCGATGTTTTATGTTTCGATTTTAAGCATTGATGTTTATAAAAATCGATGTTTTCTTGCCGATGTCCTATGTCCACTTGAGCATCGCAGGGTTGACCGAAGCGCGGGTGTTCATTCTCGAATTAAAAATCCTCGCCTGCCGCCGCGTGAAGTTCAATAGTTGGTAATTCAGTTTTAAAAAGATCTATGTTTAATAACATCGATGTTTTATGTTTCGATTTTAAGCATTGATGTTTATAAAAATCGATGTTTTCTTGCCGATGTCCCATGTCCACTTGAGCATCGCAGGGTTGACCGAAGCGCGGGTGTTCATTCTCGAATTAAAAATCGTCGCCTGCCGCCGCGTGAAGTTCAATAGTTGCTAATTCAGTTTTAAAAATATCTATGTTTAATAAATCGATGTTTTATGTTTCGATTTTAAGCATTGATGTTTATAAAAATCGATGTTTTCTTGCCGATGTCCCATGTCCACTTGAGCATCGCAGGGTTGACCGAAGCGCGGGTGTTCATTCTCGAATTAAAAATCCTCGCCTGCCGCCGCGTGAAGTTCAATAGTTGCTAATTCAGTTTTAAAAATATCTATGTTTAATAAATCGATGTTTTATGTTTCGATTTTAAGCATTGATGTTTATAAAAATCGATGTTTTCTTGCCGATGTCCCATGTCCACTTGAGCATCGCAGGGTTGACCGAAGTGCGGGTTTTTATTCTCGAATTAAAAATCTCTCCACCCGGCCGCCGCGTGAAATTCAATAGTTGCTATTCAGTTTTAAAAAGATCTATGTTTAATAACATCGATGTTTTATGTTTCGATTTTGAGCATTGATGTTTATAAAAATCGATGTTTTCTTGCCGATGTCCCATGTCCACTTGAGCATCGCAGGGTTGACCGAAGCGCGGGTTTTCATTCTCGAATTAAAAATCCTCGCCTGCCGCCGCGTGAAGTTCAATAGTTGGTAATTCAGTTTTAAAAAGATCTATGTTTAATAACATCGATGTTTTATGTTTCGATTTTAAGCATTGATGTTTATAAAAATCGATGTTTTCTTGCCGATGTCCCATGTCCACTTGAGCATCGCAGGGTTGACCGAAGTGCGGGTTTTTATTCTCGAATTAAAAATCTCTCCACCCTGCCGCCGCGTGAAATTCAATAGTTGCTAATTCAGTTTTAAAAAGATCTATGTTTAATAAATCGATGTTTTATGTTTCGATTTTAAGCATTGATGTTTATAAAAATCGATGTTTTCTTGCCGATGTCCCTTGTCCACTTGAGCATCGCAGGGTTGACCGAAGCGCGGGTTTTCATTCTCGAATTAAAAATCTCTCCACCCTGCCGCCGCGTGAAATTCAATAGTTGCTAATTCAGTTTTAAAAATATCTATGTTTAATAACATCGATGTTTTATGTTTCGATTTTAAGCATTGATGTTTATAAAAATCGATGTTTTCTTGCCGATGTCCCATGTCCACTTGAGCATCGCAGGGTTGACCGAAGCGCGGGTGTTCATTCTCGAATTAAAAATCCTCGCCTGCCGCCGCGTGAAATTCAATAGTTGCTAATTCAGTTTTAAAAAGATCTATGTTTAATAACATCGATGTTTTATGTTTCGATTTTAAGCATTGATGTTTATAAAAATCGATGTTTTCTTGCCGATGTCCCATGTCCACTTGAGCATCGCAGGGTTGACCGAAGCGCGGGTTTTCATTCTCGAATTAAAAATCCTCGCCTGCCGCCGCGTGAAGTTCAATAGTTACTAATTCAGTTTTAAAAAGATCTATGTTTAATAAATCGATGTTTTATGTTTCGATTTTAAGCATTGATGTTTATAAAAATCGATGTTTTCTTGCCGATGTCCTATGTCCACTTGAGCATCGCAGGGTTGACCGAAGCGCGGGTGTTCATTCTCGAATTAAAAATCCTCGCCTGCCGCCGCGTGAAGTTCAATAGTTGGTAATTCAGTTTTAAAAAGATCTATGTTTAATAACATCGATGTTTTATGTTTCGATTTTAAGCATTGATGTTTATAAAAATCGATGTTTTCTTGCCGATGTCCCATGTCCACTTGAGCATCGCAGGGTTGACCGAAGCACGGGTGTTCATTCTCGAATTAAAAATCCTCGCCTGCCGCCGCGTGAAGTTCAATAGTTGCTAATTCAGGTTTAAAAAGATATATGTTTAATAACATCGATGTTTTACGTTTTGATTTTAAGCATTGATGTTTAGAAACATCGATGATTTCTTGGCGATGTCGCGTCTCCACTCGGGTCGCGCAGCGGGGTCGACCGATGCGCGGTCCTCATTCCTGTATTCCTGGGCGAGGGCCGCGCGGCGTGATGTCATCGCGGAGTCTGCGTGGCGCGCGGGCCGTCTCCAGCGACGAGCTCGTAAATCGCCCGGCGCGGCAGCGGCCTTTGTTTTTGCCGGGCCTCCAGGAATGCCTTTTGTCCCCGCGGTCGGCGTATGCCCAGAAGACGGCTTTAAAAGGGGCGACGACGACGGGGGAGGCGACTGGAGAAGGAGAGGGACGCGACGGCGGTGGTGGGGTGGTAGTGGTAGTGCGTGTGGGAGTAACTCAGGTGGAAGTCGGTGTAGTAGAGGAGAAGGTTGTCGAAGTCCTAAGTTGTTGGGTGGAGGAGAAGGAGAGGGACTCCACGGCGTGGATGATAGTTGTGGTGATGGCAGTAGTGGTTGTACGTGTGGTAGTAACTCAAGTGGAACTCGATGAAGTACAGGAGGAGGAGGTTGTCGAAGTCGTGGTCAAGAAGTTGACGATTTGGTAGTTGAGTGAATATTTTTCTTGATGTGGTGTGATTGGATTGGTCAGGTCATTAGTGCAGGTTATACACCGGGAAATGATTGTCCTCTCCACGGGAAAGTACAGTTCGGCGCCGGCCTACACGTCAGCTCTCGGGATTTACCTTTCACCCACCTTAATTGTGTAATGCCTTTTACTGCAGGTGTGTTGTGCTACCAGCAGTGCTGACAGGCTATTACAAATGCTTCCAGTTCAGGATACGAATATCTTAAGCTGGCAGGGAACCTAAGTTCTCTGGACGAGCGTGGTGAGAGCGGTTCAAGAATAGAGACCAAGTCCAGGAGTCAAGTGCATAAATGCCTTTCCTACCCGCTGTCGTCGTTTGCCGCAGAGTCGGCTTTCAAAGGGGGGGGTGAATGGAGGAGAGGGAAGCGACTGTGGTGCTGGTGGTAGTAGTAGTGGTAGTGCGTGTGGGAGTAACTCAGGTGGAAGTCGATGTAGTAGAGGAAGAGGTTGTCACAGTTGTCGTCAAGTTGTCGATGCTGTAGTCGTCGTCCCCACCAAAACAAGCTGTAAGTTTGACTAGGTCCCCTGATTTGAAAATAGTAGTTGAAGTGGAGTGGAGATGGATGTACATGAGAGATGGTGATTATAGTGAATATTTTGATGGTGATAGTCGTAGATGGGAGTAGTGAGAGGTGGTAGGGCCGGCGAGCTCAACGAAGAAGGTTGGAATGACTGATTAGCGATTCCGAACGCATCGACTGCTAAGGTCGTTGGTCTTTAAGTGAAAGGCATGTTTTTATCGCGAGATGTGATGATCTTCGTCCGTTGGATGGCGAGATCCGTCGTCAACTTACCAATTGGCTTGTAGGACTTTTCCGCAACAGGGTATTTCCCACCAACCGGGACATCTCTGGCCGGGACGAGCTCTAAGCTCCCGACCTGTCTCCCGGCATGTGTGGTAGTCTATTGTATATTAGTGTAAGTGTAGTGTGTGTAAGGTTGAGGACAGGACAAGGAAGAAGTAGGGAAGCTCGCGTGCAGTCCGTAGCCCGTTTGTTAGGATACTACTCCGGCGTTCATGTGGTGTTGATCGGAGAAACCACGGAAACCGATCACAGCAGCCGGCTGCCTACATTCTCCTCCGAACAGCAGCTGAAGAGAAGCTTGAGCGGCGAGGACGGTGAGGAGGGAGGGGACGGTAGGGACGGAAACGACGAGGCTCGGCGAGGGCTCCAACGTGGCCGGCGACTGCGGCGCAGCCTTATGCCAACGGCGCTCTGGTATTTTATGCTCAATACCGCGCCCGCTGTGCCTTCTCGGGCGACCACCCGACCGCCCGTTTCCCCGCTGCCAGACGCTCGTAAAATACACGCCGCGCGCGTTTCCAGTTTTTTTTGTATGCCTCCGAGCCGCCCGATTTTTCGAAGCGAAGCCGAGGTGAAAGGTTAACCGCTCCCTCTGATGCGCCCGCAGTGCGCCCTTGGGAGGGATCGACCGAACGCTTTGATCGACGTGGGGGGCAGCTTGGGCGTTCGCGGATCCACTGTGCACGCCAGATATTTTGTTTGATTGATTGTTTTGTTTAGTGTTTCCGGGCTAGTGAACTACCAGGCCCATTAGTCCCGTAAGTGTAATGCATGTTTTTTGCTCGGGAGTTGGCGGTGATCTTTCCTCCGCTGTTTGGCGAGATACCGTCGGCTAGCGGGGTTTTCCCCCAACCAGGTATCTCCCACCAGCGGGACACCGCCCCCGCCGGGCAAGCTTTCAGCTCCTGACGGGTCTCCCGCCATGTGTGGTAGTGTAGTGCGTGCTAGTGTAAGTGTAAGGGGTGAGGATAGGACTAGGAAGAGAAAGGTAAGATCGCGCGTGGTCGGCGGAGTTAGAGTGATGATCGGGAGATATAACGGGAAACTACTGATCAGAGCAGACGGCCGCTAGAATTCTCCCTCAGACAGCAGCTTAGTTCGACTGTTCTACTTACTATGTATGTAGATAGTGTCTAAAATCCTGCCACCGTCGGGAGTGAAATCCTAGGACCTCCCGGTCAGAGGGACTGCAGTGACATCAGTTGATACCCTAAGCCATATTTCCAGGCCCCGGATATACGGGCTGTGTTATGTGTGCGAAATGGATAGTTACAATGACCTTGCTGCGGCTCTGACTGGAGGTCGCTAGGGTGCTAGGGCTGACAGTGGTGGATTTGCTGCACTAACGCAATAGATAGGTCGAATTCAACGGCTGTATGAAGGTGGATTCTAGCTGCTCGTTGGTCTTACCTGTAGTTTTCCATAAAATGGATTTTAGTGGAAAATACTATTTAGTTATTGCTCCCCATTTTTCAAAAAATATCTTTTTTAAACATGTCCGTTAATTGTACTGTTTCTGTTGAGTGCAGTGAGTATCTGTTCTAATAGGAATTCGAGCTTTACATTCCGTTCCCAGCCAAATCAAGTTTTACTTTATTTGTATATTATAAATTAACACCTGTATCAACAATACAGTTAACAAATATGCAACTAAAGAAACGTAATTAAAAAATCACAACTAACAAAACAAACAAAAATTTTACGGTCCAAATGCTCTTGGCTAAACGCAAAAATACTTGAAAACGGCTTATGTTCAGTTCGTGGTGTTGTTGTATGTCATTATTGTTAACTACTTACGTTGTGTTCATGTTGTCTTCCTGTGCATGACCAACTCTCCTGTTTCATATAGCATTTCCTCCCACACTTCACGTCGCGGCGTCGGCTGTCGTTTCTCCCACGATCGCATCTTACGTTTGCTTGCTGCATACGTGCATCATGATCAGACACAATGTATTACGCCTATCATGGAGTCCTACTCTCTTGTAGTGTTGCTGTTTATTTGACGTTTACATCTGATTGCGTGCATTGTTGCGTGCATTGCATCTACGTGCATTGTTCATAGCGCTGACGAATGGCAATGACGCTGCGACTAGAAGTATATGCAAGTCTTTATTGTGGGGAAAGAATTATTCTTACCACAAATGCCCAGTCCGTGGTATTTACGGGCGAAAAATTTCGCGTGAATAATGCTATTGAATGTGTGAGCTTTTGACGATTGTTACAGAACTCTTACTTTGTGTTATTCGAGTTTTTATGCCTAATTTTACTGTTTTCATATTTTAAAAAAATGATCATGTGATAGGGTTGATTTATTGAGATTGAAGATGAAATGCTGAATATTTTCATATGAAGCGAAGTTAATGGTTTGTTCTGCTTGTTTTTACATTAATTTGCATTAGTACATGGTAAAATGAGAGCTTGCTGAATTTTGTCTGTCTTGCATACATTGTTAGTTCGTATAAATCCGGTCACTATTGTTTTCTGTCAGGTAGCAATTGGTTTTGAATGAGGCACAGACATCAATAAAAAATTTAGCAGTGATTTTTTCTTCTTCTTTTTTTTTCAACACGGTTATGCTGTACGTGAATATTGCACTCACCGCTGCCTCCTCTTTGTACAAAACATACGGTCCTTGGTCTACAGCTGTCTCTCCGAGCTCACAAGATATTCAACGCCAGCGCACTAACTTGTACCGTACAGAGGGCAGGGCAGAAAAAGAAGTACTAGTATATCACATAAGCCGTCCCATATAAACGTTCGAGTATACCTAGCTGGTGTATAAGACGTGCAGTACGCGCTCAGCGATGGCGATGACAGTTGTGAAGGCGTTGGTAAACTATGGGTCGACATAAAATCAACTCATTACATGTTTTGTAATATCTAACCAAACAGTTAGGGAAAGAAATTCATTACGTATGTGGGAAAACGTGTGACTACATGTTTTGAATATTTTGGGTATTTTAAGATGTTTTATGTCTTCGTTTACCGATTTTAAAGCATTACAAAATTTAATCAAATGTTTCACTTTAACTATTTTAGTGAACATTCGCAATTTTTTGAGCTATTCTTGTTTTTACGCGAAAAAAGAGTTATTACTGGTGAAACTTCCAAGATATTTATCACCTATTATAATCAAATCCTCTCATAAATAGGAAAATTCCTTCCGTGATTTTAGATATTTGTCTATTGATTTTTTTCCATTGCGCGCGTTTTGATCTATTTTAGAACGGTGTTCGCAGTAAGCTGCATCAGATTAGAGAAGCCTAGATTATTTCCCCGTACTCCTGCTCCACACTCACACATAATCCTATCACAGTGTTCTCTTTCTCAAGGCACACTTTCACCAGTCGGGAAGCGAGCGATATCGGTCTCACCATAGTTCGTTGCTCCTCCAACACACATCAGTTGTACTAGCATCAGCTCACGCTGAAGGAGAGGAACGTCGCTAGAGCTGAAAAATGTATTTAGAGACTGCATTAAAATATTGATTTTTTTATTGAATGGTATAATTGGGAGATGATGATGATGTCAAACTGATCTAAATGATGGAGCAATCTTGTAATGATAGATATCCCAGTCAATCAGACGAGAACCCGTCGTGAACGTGGGGGCAGGGGGCTATGACCCCCCCCCCCCCCGACTAAGAGCGTATACCGACTCAACTCCGAGTATGCTTGTAATGGCAAATGCACCTACGTACATGTGAAGTACGCATTGCTTAAGAAGAGCAATGAATATTTCTTTCAACTTGTACGTGAAAGAAATATTACCCTTCATGGTTAAAATTAGGGTCTCGCCGGGAGCAGGCGCTCAGGTCACGGGTGATTAAGACTACCCGAACCGCTGTCAACGTTGACATGATCCAGACATGGAAACAGGAATGTTTGGGAACTGGTTAGTTTTCAAGAAAGGCAAAAGTCCTCTGACAGTTATGTCAGTTTATTGCGTCTAGGGGATGCCGGGTTCTGGCGGGGGCGGCGTAATGGCCTCGTTAAACTCCCTGTTTCCCATATAAGGATCTGCTAGCGTTGGGAGGGAGAGACCGCCTAAAGACTTTGCTGGGTGCACTTCACGCTGCTCTGCAGCGCTGTATTTTCTTATATTAAAATTTCATACTTCATCGGACTTGGTCTGTAATTGAAACCTCGCTGACCACCAGGCTCCTCCAGGGAACTTAGCTTCCCTGCGAACCCAATTTTTATTGCATCCTGTACTGGAAGCAATTGTAATTGCCTGCAATCGCTGCTAGCAGCACTACACCTGCAGCGAAAGGCATTACATGCTCGAATGTGCGTCCCCCTTGAACATAAAAGGTAGCCGGCTGTCCGGTAGATATAAGTCCGAGAGAAAAGTTATTTATGCACCAACAGCGTTATAAGGGATCTAATGATCGATCAGCGACAAAAAACCTGAGTGCCATTGTTTCCCCGACATCATTAGAACTAGTTAACGCCCGTGGTACAAGTTAGCTTGACTTAGCGCGTCTTTTTTTATTTCCCTCCCATAATTGCCTTTCATAATCCCCCCATAAGAGAACATGTATCATCATTCAACTGTTTTCATATTTCCCTCGTAATCACGATCCTCTCGATCCAGGTTATTTATGCAGTATATATCGAAATCCATGTCGAAGGCAATAACAAGCCTCAGTAAACCCTCTTTAACAAGCATTTCAGGTGACTGAATTAATTGGTGTTCTTCTTATAAAAATTCGTGTAATTCGATTTATAGATAGATAGATATCCTCATTACTAGTTTTTCTCGGGACCTAAATTTTGTACGTTTGATGACGAACTTCATCTCAAGCGAGAGAGTTCGTGCTATCGAGTGTTTACTGTATAACGCATCAGCGAATAAGAGCTCTCTCTCGCTCTCTTTTTTTCTCTCTTTTTCTCTCTCTTTCTCTCTCTCTCTCTCTCTCTCTCTCTCTCTCTATATATATATATATATATATATATATATATATATATATATATATATCTTTTTCTCCCCCTCTCTCTCCCCCCTCTCTCTCCCCCCTCTCTCTCCCTCTCTCTCTCCCTCTCTCTCCCTCTCTCTCTCCCTCTCTCTCCCTCTCTCTCCCTCTCTCTCTCCCTCTCTCTCTCCCTCCCTCTCTCTCCCTCTCTCTCTCTAGCTACGACGACCGCTCGATGACGTCAGCGGTCACGCGTGCCCGCGCGCGCGCATTCCGTGCGTGGGCGTGAGCAGGCCACACACACACACACACACGTGCGCGCGCGGCGGCGAGCGTCCGACGCTGCCGCTCAGCCAAGGCCACGGCTTCGTATCCCGCCGCCGCCGGCGCGGCGAGCGCCAATGCAGCAGCGCTCCGGGAGGCATGCTCCGCCAAGTGGAAGGTGCGGAGTGTAACCCTCCTGCTTTTCAAAATGAATCTATTTAATTAATTCGCGTACGTCCTTCTCAAGAGGGTTCGTGGCCTCAGAAATATGCTTACCACAGTTTGAAAGATTCATTTTATTTATAAGACTTATCGCGGTAGCAGGTGCTTGCAACAATTCTTAGGGGGGACCAGCATTTAGCTGGATCCGATTTTTATCCCCCATGGTTGTTAGCCCGGGGGTATGGAAGATGAGAGATGATAGGAATGTATTAGGAGGCGATAGGTGATCGTGGACTTTTGGAACCATCCCAGCATTCGCCTTTATGACAGAGGGAAACCACGAAAACCCCGGTCAGGATGGCCGGCCCGGGAATGGAACCCGGACCTCCCGATTACGAAGTCAGTGCGCTACGCACTGAGCCACTTCGCCCGGTATAAGACATTATTATTATTATTATTATTATTATTATTATTATTATTATTATTATTATTATTATTATTATTATTATTATTATTATTATTATTATTATTTTATAAGACAAGAGGTCTAACTATGACCTAATGTCATTGGTGACTACGGAAATATCGAAGTTCTTTGATGGTAAATTTTAGCAAGAATTGATACTTCTATTCATCACTAAATGGTTTTTGGATGTCGACGAAAACTTCCACCAAAACATCGATGTTTAAGATATCGATGGTTTAAATACGATGAAACATTTCGAAGTAAAATGTTCTGGTTCCTGTGTGATACATAACACGTCAATATAGGTCATTCAAAGTGCGTATATTCCGCCTTAAATTTCACTGTCATCTTAATACTCTGGTCAATGCTCTACGCAGCAAGGTTCAAATTACAGTTGAACGATACCACCTCGTATAAAATAATCAAAAAAAGTTAACAACACTAGAGAAAGATTGCAAATAGCAAACGCCGCCCTGGGGATCCACAAGAGACCGTTGTCAGCTGTTGACGGCGAGCAATCCACAAATAAAAAAGATACTGGAAATTTTATTTATACCATGAGATTTTTTAACGATGTGTCAGGACAAATATATCAATCTGAAGAAAACATCGGAAGCTAAACATCAATGGTATAATGTCGATGTTTCTGGTCGAATATGACGATGTTTTAAAGTCATCGATTTTTTTTGCCATCCCTAGTCGTGGCGGAGGGGGGTGCCGTGGAGGGGAGAGACGTTGTTTGGGGGAGCAGCCTGTCGCGACCAGGCGGTGTGTGGCGTGACGGGCAAGGAGGGGAGGGGTGGTAAGGACGACCCAATCTGCGTACCAGCTTAGGTAGCTCAGGTCGTCAATTGTCACTGCAGTGCCTCTGATCGACAGGTCGTAGGGTTCCACTGCCCACCGTGGCAGGAATATCACTACCTACGTAGCTAGGTCGAGTTCAGTCGCTGTTTGGAGGAGAATTCTAGCGGTCGGCTGCTCTGATCGGTAGTTTCCTGTGGTTTCTCTTCTCAACACGAGGCGAATCCCTCAACCTACTCCGCCTTCACCCCACCACGCTACCGTTTCCTAAATTACGTAAGAACCCACGGACGGAGCATTACCTGTTGTTGCCGCGGTAAACAAAAAACTTCCACCTTCAGATCTTCAACAAATCTATATAGCCGTAACAGGTTTATGACCACTGACGTTCAGGATATATGCTCCATCAAACACGAACTCGTATTCAGAGAAAAACCATGACGTGGACGATTTCTTTCGTGATACTTTCATTTGTGATGTTGTGGTTAGAGACACACTTGTTTACCTGAACGTTGGGAACTGTCACGTAACTGGAACATAAATGAGTTCATCTAACCCTTCCTTCTACCCCGCCTATCCTACTCAACAGGAACTCCCAAAGGATTGAAGAAAGCTTGGACAATCTTATGATGTTTCATGATGCTATAGATTGCTGTAGTAGGGCCGCTAAAAAAAATAATCCAGTTCTTTGATGTAGCAATGTACTTCATTTTGGCGTTCCCACGACAATTTTCTTTTACCCAGTTTCTACTTCTTGGTGTGTCTACGCGTATTCCTTTCTCTCACTCTCGTCTTGTCCCTTTGAAAACTTATCTCTGTTCGCGCATCTTTTCGCCTTGCTGCTCCTTCGCTGTCTTGCCTTTGTCCGGGTGTCCTCTGCCATTTTGTTGCAACCCGTGGGCGTCGTTGAAGACTCTGAGGAGTTTCACAATTGGCGCAGCAAAAAAGAAAAAGGACTGTTTCGAGATACGACGCGCCGACCAATCGCCACGCAGTTCTCTGGAACGTCGACGCTCATGTCTGAAATTTCCAGTCGTAAAGTGTTCGTTGGAGACATTAGTGTAGTGTGAGAGTGTTTTGTGTGTGTGTGTGTGTGTGTGTGTGTGAGAGAGAGAGAGAGAGAGAGAGAGAGAGAGAGAGAGAGAGAGAGAGAGAGAGAGAGAGAGAGTGAGGGGGGAGGTGGAGGGTAGGAGTGACAGGAGGTAGGTTTTTGTGTTCGTGCTTTAACTGAAGAATTGTTTTTTATAATTTCTTTTCCATTGTCTTTTCTTTACATAAATGTGATGAAATAGATCAAAAAACCTCATTCTTCTATTAATTCTTAAAATTTGTATTTGAGAATGAGAAACAGAAATAACACGTGTCACATGGGCCAAGTACAATCCCAATTAATCTGAACATACATTTGATCTTCAGTAGTTACGATGAGAAATCTTCAAATGCTATATGGAATTCAGGGAGATTGTGAGTCAAGTGGCAGGTGCGTAAATGAACTCAGGAAACAAGAATGAAATGGTGACGTGAAGCCAAAGGGAAGAATCGTAAAAAGGAAGTGAATAGGAAATGAAATGAAGACGGTAGGTGCAAGCAAGAGGTGCGCTCAAGATGTTCTTTGGTATGAAAGGAATAATGAAGTCATTCAAGACCAAATTAAAGGTGGTATTTGACTGTTCATCTCTCGCGTGTGTCCACAATTCATGAATGCGGCTCTTCCTGAATAAAACTTCAATTTGCTACTCTGCTTTTTAATTGGTCACCCAGGCCTAATGATTTATAGGGCTCGTTACATGCGAGTGCGGCTCCACACATTCGGCATTCGACGAACACGCCGGCAACGACACATGTGCTTTCGTCCTGAGTAGCCGAGGTGCGCGGAGAATGTTCTATTCATTTGATATGACCAAAAGAACCCACACGCTGCAGATAGGTCGTTCAACGAATGTTAGGCGCTCCATAAATAGCAAGTCCCCACTACTCGTGAATCGCTCGTTTCTCGCCGAACGCCCGTGCAGCGAGTAGAGAGCGATTGGTGGAACCGGCTTCGTTACGTGTGAATGTGCTTCACAGATTGTGCTTTCGACGAGTACCGAACGAGTATTTGCCCCATTTCGGGTAGCGAAGATGTTCGGCGTATGTTCGATTCCTTTGATAAGCCCAAATAACCCACACGCTGCGGATAGGTCATTCACCGAATGTTTGGCGCTCGATAAATAGCAAACAAGTCGTCTCTTCTACTCCTGCATCACGGAACGCCCGTGAATCGCTCAACACCGTAAATCGCCCGTGAAACACCGAACTACTCGTGAATCGCCGAACGCCCATGCGGCGAGTAGCGAACGATTGGTGGAGCTGACTTTGAATCATTACGTGTGAATGTGCTTCACAGATTCGGCATTCGACGAGTACCGAACGAGTACATGCCCCATCCCGGATAGCCTAGGTGCTCGGCGTATGTTCGTTTGCTTTGATAAGCCCAAACAACCCACACGCTGCGGATAGGCCATTCACCGAATGTTTGGCGCTCGGCAAATAGCAAGCAAGTTGTCGTCTCTACTCGTGAATCCGAGTCGGTAGCGATTGGTGGTAACTTTGAATCGTTCCATGTGAATGCGCTCCATAGATTCGGCTTTCGACGAGTACCGAACGAGTACATGCTCCATCCCGGATAGCCAAGGTGCTCGGCGATTCCTTTGATAAGCCCAAACAACCCACACGCTGCGGATTCACCGAATGTTTGGCGCTCGATAAATAGCGAGTCGTCCCCCCCTACTCGGGAATCGCTCGCTACTCGCCGAATGTCCAATGTGTGGAGCCGGCTGTAGACATCACCAGTCGCATTGCCCATAAAGCACTGATTTATAGGGACTTATCGACACCGTTCTCCCCTTCTTTCTTCGACATCGCACTCAAGATTCCTCCCCATTCCGCCGCACTTTTTTGTGTTACCATTTCTCAACGCTTGCTTTTATCTCTACCGCCTTTCCTCCCCACGCTCCCTTCTCCCCCACGGCTCTCCCCTCACCGTCTCCGTCGCCTCCCTCATCTGCGGCAATCGTCGCCGCCTCCGCCTTCTCCGCTTCCCTTCATCCTCGGGAATACGAGCGGTGGCAAAAACGTCGGAATTGGAGCTGCGAAAAAACGTAATGAAGGCGCGGGATTATGGGCCGTCGGCCAATGGGGACGAGCTGCGGCCCCTTGCCGCCATTTCTGCGTACCGCGCCACGCTTCGCGCTCACGATAAGTCGAATTTTTGGGTTTCTGTTCGGCGAAGTGATCCCTTCTCCCACGGACACATTTTTTTGTTGTTGTTGTTGAAAGTTTCTATCAGGGTGGCCTGGAAAACCGAAAATAACATCCGGAATTTTGTTGAGGAATCGTTAGGAACCTGGGACGTTTTCAAGAAAGTTATTAAATTAATGTGCTCTCAAACGTGTAAATAATATGTTATTTGTTGAACGAATTTTATTTTTTGTCTGAGTTAAAGACAATTTCGTAGTTTTCTCAAAGTGCTCGCGCATCAGTTCTTAATTCCTTGAGTGAAACTCATAAACGCTGATTAAAGTCAAACCAAGTCTTGTTTTTGTTTATTTTTTTACAAAATAGCAAAATACTTTCCAAAGTTGTTAGGGGAAATAAATTGAAATCCTGGTATACTGTGAAACGCCAGGGGTATTTATCCCAGGGAAATTGTGTCTCTTTAAGGGAGTGAAAAAGGGGCTATGCTTCAGTTCCAAATTCGTTATGCAAAACTTATAACAGCTGACTAATGTCAAATCAAATATTCCTTTTTTTACGTATTGTGAAATACTCAACAAATTTGTGAGTGGAAATAAATTAAAATCCTGGAAAATTGGGAAACGTCAGAAATATTTATTCCAAGGAAATAGTATATATTGAGGGACTGGGAAAAAGAGGCATTCTACCGCGCCAACTGGGCTAAAACTCGAGATGTCCTTTTTTTTCGGAAGGAAAGACGAGGGCACACTTTGCATTGGAACTGAAATTTGAACACTGCGGTGAAGTGATTCGAAAAACAAATACGTTTCAGTGCACGTGTTTTCAAAAAGAAATTACGTCTGGGTAACGTTACCTCCAAAAATACGGAATTTGAAAATTACGAAATATTTATTTTATAATTTTATTTTTACTTCTAAGCGCGCTTTTTCCCTACGCGTGTCGAAATTTATCCTCCCACTCAACAAACGCTGAACGGAAGTAATTGTTTCCTTGCATGAGATATTGAAATAAATAGCCCTTATTTTTTATTCGCAAATGTAGAATGCTGAATGCCTATTTGTCCGTAGTGCCCATGACCCATACTTGTCATACCCTAGAAAAGCCTTACTCTCTTAGCGGTCTCTTCCCTCGAAGCCGTCGTGTGCATTGCGATCCCCTTCGCTCGCGGACAAGGAGTCGTTGTGTCAAAGACGTTCTGCAGACGTTGCACTCCGTGCTGCACTTATAAGTTATCTTTGCTCTGGACTGGCGGTACTTGTGGTTGCGGGTGGAAGGACCTCCTACTGAATTACACGGCGTTTGAGATTGATGAATAGGCGTTATTCTGTGTTTTCGTCCACTCAACTTTTGATTTTTTTTAAAGATGCCTATGATATATGTCTTAAATTGCACGTACTGAAGGGAACTATTTTAATAGTAGTAATCGTTAAAATGTTTTCCTCGTTCATTAATTCATGCTCACTGTTCCGAAATAAAGCGAATAAGTGAATGAGAATTTTATTCGATATTCTAAATTTTAAATTTTGTCATGCTGAAAACGTCTGTGTGCATACATTTGTTTTGGTTCAGTTTTATTTTGTTTCATTAATGTCACATCCTTGAAGTATTACTCATGATATTTATAAATATCAAGGAATCGAAACTTGCTCGTTCAAGGTTTAATGTTTGGAATGATCAAAAGAGAACACTGAAACGTCGGAATAGGCCGCATAATCTCCAGAATTCTCATGTTAATGCTATTATTATCTTTAATGTTCTTCTGTTTTGTGATACCAATGCGTAAGGCCTGACGGACATATCTGGGAATATGAGAATTATTGTTTGGTTGTTGATTATGAAGATATGATATGAATTATCATAGCGCAATGGTTAAATAAGAAGCAGCGAACGAAAGAACCATCAAAAACGTACCACGAACCAGCTCTGTCCACCACAAATTCCACATCGGCCGACCAGCATTTGAACTCCGGTCCCTGGATGGCAGGTAAGCAGTCTGACCGCTACATGACGCGACGTTCCGCTAGGAATCTAATATCGAAATTCCGGAACCTTCTGAACTCGAACCGAGGACTTCTGGATCTCTGAAGCTGCACATTCCGTCTTGCTATAATTAAGTAAACCTGCTGGACCCATTCAATTACATTGCATAAAAGGAAGAACTATGGAAAAGTTACAACTGAAAATAGGAACTCCCCAAAAATATTGTTTCGTGTTGTTCAGTACCCATTCTCTGAGACTAATGAAATGAGAGTTGTTTATAAATTCTGGAAGAATACAATCACTATTCATTGTGAACACATATGTGAAGATTATTCTGAAAATGAAATTGAAATATTTGGTTTTTACGAAGATGTGGGCATATACTTTGTAGTGGATTGTAGCAGTAAACCCTGCTGATCGCCTTAATTTAAAAACCCTCTCCAACACGTATAATTACAATCAAATCACTGCCTTTTTTGTAAATGTACACTGTGCTTCAAAGGAAATACATTCATTAATCATTTCATTTAAAAATACTCAATCTGTGAACTAAAACAAAAAACAAAAGAAAACAAAAAAACAAACAAAAAAACCCTCGGTATCTTTGCTTCGCTTACTACTGTTTTAAATATAAATATTTTCAGGGGGGAAAAAGCCGCCCATGACTCTGTCTTATACTCGGATTTAAATACAGTGACACTTCAAGGTCACGAACTGGGTGGAGAGGGGACAGTGTCATCCAATCGGAACCTTCGTTACGACTCTAAATTATGATACTGGAGCTCCGGATTGAATGACAACTTCCCCCTTCTCCATCCAGCTCGTGAGCTTGAAGCGCCACTGCGTTAAAATCGGAGTATAGACAAGACGCCTTCGTAAGACACTCGATGCCGCCTGCGTTAAAATCGGAGTATAGACAAAACGCCTTCGTAAGACACTCGATGCCGCTCCCTTTACTTCGCGGATCAGTGCGCGAGTCGCTTCCCGGTCTCGCCTAACTACAACATCACAGCCAAGAGAGAGAAAAAAAAGTAAGGGCCCTGTACTGGAGACCGCAATGCATGTTCCATTAGCCCCACGGCGTGTCGGCAAGCACGTCGCCTGCTTTACCGGCGTGGACCACACACCGAGAGGCCTCTTTGCGATGCGCGGCGCGTAGTGCGGCCGGGTCAACTGCGGCGGTGGCGGTGGCGGTTACCAAGGTGGAAAGAGATGGGTGCGCTACTTCGACGCACCGAATTTTGCTCGGTCTGCGCAGCACCGGTTTGCGTTCCGGACCACGTGACGACCGCACGGGCACTTCGTTTGAAAATGCAGACCAGACGCCGACCGCCATGTTGAATGGAGATCGAGAGTGTTGAGAAACATTTTGAAATTGGCAGAAAGTGACAGTTTAAAACGGTGAATAACCAAAAATAACACGATGAAGGTGTACAAGATGTAATATTTAAATGTAAAGGTTTATATAGCTCTTTCATCAACTTGTAACAAGGTGACATTGACATCTGTCGGCATTGAAAATTACTGCTATTATTATGATGCAAACCGGTACCCGAAGCTCAGTGGCTGAAGTCGGATACGATGCGCAATAGCTAATCCATGCCTTTCCATTATGGATGTTACTGTAAGACATTATTTCGATTATTGAAATGATCGAGTATTGAAGTGAACGCATGAAAACCACTCGAGCATGGGAACCATTATTTTTTATTGATTTGCATTCTGAGGGACACGTCCTGGAATAAAACACCATGGCGATATGAACCAACGTGGCTGCGTGGTCTCACGTGTTGTGAACGATCCCAAGAGTTTTCTTCTTCCAGATTTCCATGAATTCGTCGTAAAAAATAATGTGCGTCTTTGGCACACTTCAGAATTTCGACCACTGTTCCTCTCGCCCGGAAACATTTTTTTTATTCGTACGCCAAAGACTCACTTCCTTTACCGCGACGTAAATCACTATTGTTCGGACCTCTGTTTCTTGAAACCTTACTTTTTTTCTTATTTTTATATTTACTTCGTTTTATTTCAGTACCTGTCGGTAGTTGAAGGTTACTTGGTCGTCGTAACGTATATCTGGACGTATATCAGCAAAGTCGCCGGCGGCAAGATGATGGCGACAGTCGCGGCGGTGGAGGCGGAGAATGGGGAGGGGGGGGAAGCGTGGACATGGGGCATCCGGCGTCTGAGACGGGCAGCTTCCGGTGCAGAAGCGTCACATCCGGTGGATAAACATTTACGCATCTTCTGTAATCAGTCGCTCTCCGGTTATTGGCAGCACGTCAGCATTATACTCGCAGATCTGGCAATTCTTTTTGTTTGGAGGACACTTGTTGGTCGTGAGATGTTTATTGAGAGTTTACCTCGAACCTTAGATATTTGAAAATTAAACACCCATATCAAAAAACTTGTGGTTGTTAATAGTAGCCTAATGTCTGAGTGGGAATTAAACCATTCTATACATTTTGAGAGAAAAACTTAATCATATGGATAAATTCCGTGGTGGTAGCAGATATATTGTGGTAATCCATAATATGGTAAAGGAAATAATCTCCACAAAAGTTTTAATAATTTTTATTAATAATTTTCCAGACTTATCTTTCGGGAAAAAACTTTCTCCATCCTCATTGGATCTCTAGCGAAATGGAGAAATGAAAACATTAACACAAGTTGAACACAAAAAAGGGGGGTGTACAGTGAATTTAGTGAAAAAACAAACGAATAATATCATATAAATACAAATAGAAAGTACTTACTGCCCAAGCAACGTGGATCTCCCATGAATGCTCACAACATGGTCAAAAAATGTGAAAACGGCAAACCATGCTGGTTACAGCTAGGTGGCAGCCATATTTTGGAATGGGAGAGGAGGAAGACTGCCAATTGAGGGAAAACGGGGGGTGGATAGAAGATAAAGGACAGTCATAAAAAAGACGTACCCCCAACTACTCGCAAAACACATAGGATATCAACCGTGGAATACACTCGCTATTTCGCCTCGTTACTTGCAATTCTTGTGTTCTTTTTTCTGGTTTTACTTTTCGGTTTGAGCATTTTTGAGCTATGTAGATGCCGCGGTTCAATTTAATGCAACTCCTGGTAATATTGTCTCGACGGTGCAACCTGCTGTTGAGGAAACTAAACCTTGTTCCGTTGGAAATATATAGTGCCCTTCCGGTGCGACGAGACTCAACGCTCGAACTGTAAATTATTCCATTTAAATATTTTCATGCCAGAAAACCAACACGGGAAGTCATGGAGGGAGAATGCTCAAAGCGGCTGCCACGCTGAAAGCTATATTTTTATTGCATGCCTTGCTGTGCGTAATATTTTAGAACCGTTTTCATCAAAATAACGACATTTACGTGGCAATGAACCACTCCTTTCACTTCGTGGAGCCTGTTATGGGGTCCACATAAACATTATTGGATTGTGTGCTACTTCTGTAATGAATACGGGTAAATCCGTTGCGTACTCCTGTAATGAAAATGCGTTATAATAACCTTTCAAACATTTCCATTCCTACAATAGTTGCTTTCTTTTCACTTCTTGTGAGGTTGGTATCGCTGAGTGAACTGGGGTCTTAGAAAAAGTGAACATCATCTTCAGTTTATAACTAGAAGATCGCTAGATTCTCCAAATTAGCAACCAAATCCGTGATTTATGATATCGGCTGCGTGTTGTTAAATTATTTTCGTAACACGTTTTTATACGAAAAACTGTAAATAAGAAATACCTGTCCTTGGAGTAGGAATTCTTATTCACAGTGGCTACAACTCATTTGATTAGATTATTATTAACGGACGAGCGGACTGCAAAACACTTAATGGACGTTGATCATCCTTCGTACGCCTCCGTACGCCTCGGTACGCCATCACAAAATCCTTCGTACGCCTTCCTACAAAATCCTTCGTACGCCTTCCTTCGGAGGGGAAGTAAAGCCGGCTGTCCCATGTTAGTAGATTTACTTGCATGTAAAAGATCCTCAAGCCTAAATGACGCCTCTGAGCCAAATTCAAAATCGCCCGTTTCTCGCCCAAGAAATACCTCCTTCCTCTGCTAGTTGGTGAAAGGAGCGTAGCGAAATTTGCGTGGTCAGACGGAAGAGCGGGCCTGATGGCCCGAGTCTCGCCACGTAAAATAAGGCAAATTCAATTCAATTCAATCATTAAGAGTCTTTTCGTTCCTGGGTTAAATCGATGTAACTGGTTAGTATTGTGAAAAATAACACTCATGGCTTAGAACATGTAAAATTAGTTCATTCACAAACCTTTTTATAACCAAAGGAGATTATTTGGGAAAACAATTCTTATGTTTTCAGTTACTTATGCGCTTTGGAAACTGAAAGAATTCTGGTTATTTATTGTATAATAGGTAATTAAGTGCTTCTTTCCACGAATAGGCTAGAATATAATATTTCGTTTGAAACGTGACGCACACATTTGTATTTTCATTACTTCCCTCTTTATTTGTCCTTCTGGTAATAAAGATAATTTATAACACAAAAGAGGTCTTGTATTAAACGTGAGATCCATACAAAATTTCCAAATGGCCACTCGCACAGTTTTAAAATAATATAGTGCAAAAATTTCTCCTTTAATTCCCTGGCTGTATTGGCATTTCATGACAGCAAATTATCCGTCTAATTTATAGATGTATAAATTCGCTGGATTTCAAAGAAAGAAATGAGTTCTTTCTTTCAAAGCACTGCAGAATAATTGTACTTCTCTCCGGCGAAACTGTCCAATATATTTGGCCGGACGGCCGTAGAGAAGAGAGTCCGACACTCTTAATGTCACAATGTTTCATTCTTTTTATGAATAGGGCGATTTTTGTCAACCCTAAATAGCTCGAAACGCCGACGTAACAATAAATAATACACAAAAGGTTGCCATACATCGTGTACCCGTGGAAAGTATGCTAAGTTGATCCTGGTCCTCTGGCGATAATGAACGTGTGGAGCTGTTCTCCGAGAAAATTAATGCTGCTCTATTGTACGAGTTGTTCACGCCCGTGGCTGTTCGTTTTATTTCCTTTTTCTATATTTTCTAGTGAACACCTGTAAATTAAGACGGGTGGTTTAAAATAAAACTTGAGCGAGTGGATAGATGCGCGACAAAATCTTCAATTTCTGGGATATATCTAAATCCTAATGTCTTGAAATTATTAATGTTTTTGTGTCACCTGTAAGACCATGTTCACCTGATTCATTTGATCTGTAATCTCCCAGCCTTAGTGTTTTATTTTGTGTATGTCATTCTACGACCTACGTTATCAGTTTCCTCTTTTTATTTTTACGAGGCATTACTAAGACTAAGTGCTGAATTACTATATTGGATTACTAGATTGAATTACTAAATTGAATACTAATATTTCTAATAATTGGTTTTTGTTTTGCAGGTATGCCGCGATTTCATTTTCTGATGCAACACTGAATGATACGTAAGTAAATAGAAACCTTCGTTGGCATTGAATATGAAATGTTACTGCGGGAATGCTCTGCCTATCATTTAGTTCTTGAGTTTGCAGAGAGATACATTCTTCATGGAGTAAAGATCTCTTTGTTACAACCTAATACGAGACTCTAATAATTATGGTTTACAAACTCATCAAATTGGCAGGATTTTTTGGAATTGGTATTTAGTTGGGATTTGGTGTAACAAGTCTAATAATTTGACGAACTCTTTTAAACTCGTTCACCATGATGTAAGTTTCGCATTCCTATGTATCTTGAGAAGATAATGATGGATTAAAATGGTATACTTACTGCTTCCTGTACTCTCTGTTTTAAATGCTGGTCACATGTAGAGAAAGAGGGACTAATTGTCATTTACGACTCATCTATTGTCGCACATCTTTACTTACTGCGTTTGTTTCAATTGCGTCTTCTACTCATACCCATGCTGTTGTCTCGATAATGTTAGACTTCATTAATATGAGCTAACTGCTCGTTCAAAAGCATTCAATTAGTCCCGTAAAGATACTGCACGTGAGTGTGTTGAAGTAAGGGTTGAGGATAGGACAAGGAAGAGGAAGGTAAGACCGCACGCAGTCCGTGGCCCGTTTGTGAGGGTACTACTCCGGCATTCGCCTGCTGTTGATCGGAGAAACCGCGGAAAACTACCGATCAGAGCAGCCGGCCGCTAGAATTCTCTTCTAGACAGCAGCTGAATTCGACCCAGCTGCCTAACTAGAGCCGAAAATCATGCCACCATCGGGCCTCGAACCCTAAGACCTCCCGGACATGGGCATTGCAGTGACATCAGTGGATGCCCTGAGCCACCTAAACCTGTGGCAGCGAAGAGGGACGGCGCAGAGGATGCGTGTTGTCGTGGGCGGAGGCTCGCCCAATTGCCGCGTGGGCGGGGCGGGGGCGGGGAGGGGAGGGGAGGAGGCACAAATTGGCCCAATTGCTGCTGGGCGGGCACCCACGCCCCTGCGGGAATCAGGGGGCTGTACTACGTCGCGGCCGGCGGCCAGAATGAACGAGCCTCATGTTGCTTGTGTCTTCTGCCGCGTTACGCCCCAAATCGATCTTCGGTTTAATTTCCGCACGCTCTCCATTAGGGACGCGACACCCGCTTCATCGTTTTAAAACTAGACGGCTGGGTCGAATTCAGTCGCTGTCTGCAGGGAAATTCTAACGTACGGCTGCGATATTTTCCCTTGGTTTCCCCGATCCAGTACCATGCGAATGCTGCAACAGTACCCTAATAGACGGGCCACGGACCGCGCGCGATTTTTCCTTTCTCTTTTTTTGTCTATTTCCTCGCCCTTTACTTACACTCACATGCATTACACTACCACAATTGTCGGGAAGCCAGTCCGGAAACCACGAGGGCTCAGGAAAACTTTCGCGAATAACAATGAGATAAGGAAAGCGACCTGTTTGACAGTTCCATGGCAGATCGCCTGCATTTTGGAATGCAATGCCACTGCTGACTCTCCTTATACGTTAGTGCCTTGTGATTGGCAAACTCCTCCCTCTTGAAAGTGACGCTTATTGCCACCTCTTGGGCCGTTAACGCACCCGGAGATACGTGCCCTACGGTTCTCTGTGAGAGCCCTGCACCGTTAACGACACGCCCTTTGTCTCCGCACATCTCTTTTCTGTACTCTCGTCTATCAAATTCTTCATTGTTTCTGTGCTCTTCAATTATTGCAATTACGTACATGCGACAAGGAGGGAGGGAGGGTTGGTGGCAAAGAAAGACATATGACGGGCGTGACACAAGCGCGCAAAAACTGTCAAACGTCAAAAAACTTTAAAACGTCTTCTTAGTACATTATGCAGATCAACAGTTAACAAAGCTGAACAGCGTTCCATTCCAACGAATTGAATGGAATGAATGCTGTTGTATCGAAGTTTGCAGATCCCAAGTCGATCGAAGCCGTGGATTTTAAGGGCAAAAATTATTCGTATGCGTTCCTTAGGACGTGAAGTAAAGCTGGCTGTCCCATGTTGTAGATTTCTTGTCTGTGAAATATCCTCAAGCCTAAAAGAAGCCGCAGAGCTAAATTTAAAATCGCCTGTTTCGATGCCAGGGCGAAACATTCTTTCTCCGCTAGAAGGTGACATTTGTCAGAAATTTGTCAAAATAGTCAGATGGAAGAGCATCCCTGATGACCTGAGTCTCGCCACGTAAATTAAGGTATCATTGAATTGAATTGAATGTTATTGTAGTTGTGTGTATCAACTGTGTCCGTCGCTTCCACCAACGCAACGGGTGCTGGCAAACTGCCTGTTCGTGCCCTCTACACAACTAACACCCACGTCTCGGCCGTCACGCGCCCGCGCAAACCCCCCTTAGGGCCATTGAAGGGCCCCACGCCCTTCGCCTCTCGCCGAGGGCCTCGCACGGGGCCGCTAACGACCCCATCCTTTTTCCTCAGCCCCGGCCTCCCTGCCAAGGCACGCCCTTCACCAAGACGCCGGCGGCGGGGGCGGGCGTGTAGGGCGGACCGCGCCGCGCCGCGCGCGCTCTTGGGCTGCCGGGGGCGGCGGCGGGCGGCGGCGGTGGCGGCGCCAAGGTCGGCGGACGTCTCGCCACTGTGCAGACGCCGGGGGGCCGTCGGGGCAGGTGGTGCCGCCGCACCCCCCCACCCCCACCCCCGCCCCCGCCGCCCCCACCCTCGTCGGCGCTCCCGGCCCGGCGCGCGCCCGCGCCGCCATCGACCCGACGCCTCCCCCGCCCCCGCCGCCGCCGCTGCCGCCGGGCGGAGCCACACCCCCGTCGGCGGCGGCCACGTCACCCGCCCTTGACGTCACACGCCGGGTTGGGCCTGGGGAGGGGACGGGTGGGGGAAGGGGCGCGGGGTTATGCAAGGCGGGAGGCGCGGCCGCGCAGTGGGTGGGATCGGTGGGCGTGGCGGACGAAGTCCTCGTCATGGAATGATTACAGGAGGTTGATTGATTGATTGATTAGTAATTACGTGCACATTCATTAGTCCCGTCAGTGTAGGTCATGTTTTATCCTCTTGAGGTGGTAGTGATCTTCCCCCGCTAGATGGCGTCTGCGCCGTCCTCCTGTCGGCTAGCGGGGTTTCCCTCAACCAGGTATCTCCCACCAGCTGAACATCGCCCCCGGGGAAAGCTCTAAGCTCCTGACTGATGTAAGGCGATGTGTGCGGTAGTGTAGTGCGTGTTAGTGTAAGTGTGTGTACGTAAGGGGTGAGGATAGGATAAGGAAGGGAAAGGGAAGATCGCGCGCGGTCCTTTTTGTTAGGGTACTGCTCCGACATTCGCTCGGTGTTGATCGGAGAAACCGCGGAAAAGTACCGATCAGAGCTGCCGGCCGCTAGAATTCTCCAGACAGAGGCTGAATTTGACTTTGTGGGACCTCTCGCTGAGAGGCAGTGTAGTGACTTCAATTCATGCCCTTAGCCACCTAAGCCTGTGCCGTAAGGTTGTTGCGTTGTTGGTTTCTCATACCTCCACAGTATCCCAATTAAATCAACGACTTTATCGTAAACATTAATACCATCCCTAGACATCAGTCATCCTAACTAAGGCCACCCTCTATCATCTTTCATACTCTGGAAGGCAAAGGTAAAACATCACCATGGTGAAAGCATATGCTTCCGCAGACGGAGTCAATATATACTTGGCTGTCCGAGAGACGACGTGTCCTAGGCGCAGTTGCCAATGTTTGGGTCGTTATATTGATACCTTCCTCAGGGCGAAATGAATTTGTGTGCATGCAACTGTGACTTGAATGTCTCCTGGTCAGCCAAGTTTCCGTCATCATTGTCATCTCTGGAATCGGGAGAGCCAACAGCTTCATCTTAAGCCCCCCTCCGTTGCCTATAGTGAGGAGCCGAGTATAGCTCGGTCTTCATCACATTTTTGTTCACGTCGTCCTCGAACGTGAAGCATGTAATTTATAACAAAAATGGAGGACTTTTTACTTTATGTCGATTATATTAAAATTTCAGAGTTTCACGAAACTTTCACAACTTCACTTTTCTTTATCATTAACAACCACTAGAAATATAAAGTAATCCGGCCTATTCATGTTCGATTAAATTGTAGTTCTGTGACTTAACATCTATATATATTAAATGAAGTAACGTAATAAATTATTACTTTAAGTTGAAGATAAATAAGTTCCCTAGGCTGATTGTCTACGTATAACGTTGTTACTGGAAGTCACACTTTTATTACACACGTTTTTTTTAGTAAAACTGTTTCAGATCCCTTAACGGTCATTGCAATAATATCGTTGTTTTTCTACAGCCTGACAGCCAGCGCCGTGAAACCCTTTATTTTGCTGCCCAGTTGGTCCCGACGTGAACAAAAATAATGTTCATTATCACTGACTTCATACGGAGGTTGGAATGGATAAAGAACCCTGCACGGCGTCGGTGTGGCAGGCTATTAAGCTAAAATAACAGCGAAAGAAACGAAATGACGAGTGAAAAAAAAGAGAAAGCAAACGGAGCGGTTGTGAGAGATTACGAACCGATTTATGTACTACGAATCCCAGAGATTTGAAGAGAGGGGAACGAGAAAATGTCGGTTCATTGCAGCATGTCACAAGGGGACGATTCGGTTGCAGATTCTGACAGTAAATGGAATTGCGAACCTTGACATGTTTATGAACACTGGATAAGGAAACTCGTGCAAAAGGGGAGGCAATCCGTAAATGAAATCTCCCCCCGAAGCGTCTCTTCGCCCGTTGTTTAGAGTACAACAGAAACTACATGCGAGTATGAGCTGATTGTGACTCCATATTTTTACTGATACTTCCAGTGTTTACCGACTAACAACATTCTATTAGCTACGCACGATTACTGTTCTGACATTTTCGCTTGTTAAAAATTAATGTTGATGAAATTTGGGAGATTTAGGGAGAGATGGATAAAGGAGACAAAGAGAACATTTGTGGTCCCCATTTTTTCTTTGCGGCCGGATAAAATGTAACTTATATTTTATTTCCAATTTGAATGTTTATTTCTTTTAAAGAATTTAAAAAGAAATATTATAAATGGACTTTTTCGTATTTATACTACTTCTAATACTATGTCTACCTGATACAACGTTTTCTACTGGATACAGTTCGAAAAATAAACCCTGTGAGGTTTAAAATAAATTGTAGGTAATAATATTAAACCACTTACGTAGAAGGATAAAGTTTTGTAATGCAGCAGTAATGATTTTTCAACAGAAAACCTCGAGTTGCGAGACCCTGATAACGAAAAACGAATAATTCTTGTTCCATTTAGTAGGTAACATCCTCTAATACATTATGAAGTCAGAATCCACGTTTTGTGGGACCTTGTTGCCGAAAAAAATTGCTTTTCGACGATACACCCATCTGTCTGTGAACGTTCTAAACGTCCGTCTGTAAACTACAATAGCGGCTAAACCGTACACAGGATTTTTGTTAACAATTCTTGCCAAAAACGTATTCAGATTTCAACTTGTGTTATGGTACAGATACCAGAAGTAAGAAAACGTGCGCATATTACACTTCTCCCCGCGGGAGCGGATCCACCTGACCATTTTGAAGGAGACCACCACAGATTTTTGTTAAATAATAAACATTTGTTATTATATTGTATATTTTTTTGTAGTGTATCAATGGTACTATACAATATTACTTTCTAAATAATTACGTATGTCTAAAGCAAATAAATATTTAATTCAATTTTGCCGAATAACACAAGGTAACACACGAAACAACTCAAGGCCTTTAGGGGGGAGGGTGGCCCCATTCCCCCCCACCTCGATTCGCCACTGTTCCTCCGTAGTACGTCACACACAGTTTTTAACTGTTTTTGACGTAAAAAGTAAATAAAATAAAATGCAGTAAAATAAAAGTGGATAAACACTGGAAGAATCAGCGGGGGAAAAAATGGAGTCCCAATCAGATGATCGTAGCGTGAAGGGTCGTTTCGTGCCGTTGGTGCCCACTGCACCACAAAAACACAAGACCTTTAGGGGGAGGGTGGCCCCATGCCCCCCCCCACCTCGATTCGCCACTGTTTCCCCGCAGTACGCACACAAAGTTTTTAACTGTTTTGACGTAAAAAGTAAATAAAATAAAATACAGTAAAATAAAAATCGATAAACACTGGAAGAATCAGCGGAAAAAAATGGAGTCTCAATCAGATGATCGTAGCGTGAAGGGTCGTTTCGTGCTGTTGGTGCCCATTGCGCCACAAAAACACAAGACCTTTAGGGGGAGGGTGGCCCCATGCCCCCCCCACCTCGATTCGCCACTGTTTCCCCGTAGTACGCACACAAAGTTTTTAACTGTTTTGATGTAAAAAGTAAATAAATAAAATACAGTAAAATAAAAGATGATACACACTGGAAGAATCAGCGGGGGAAAAAATGGAGTCCCAATCAGATGATCGTAGCGTGTAGGATCGCCTCGTGGCGTTGGCGCCCACTGCGCCGGGGCGGGCGGGCGGGTGGTCGAGATGGAGGGCGGGGCCGCGGCATCGACCCGCGCCCGCCAGGGGCGCCACCGGCGGAGGGGGCGGGGCGGGGCGGGGCGGGGACGGTGTCGGGGTCGGCGGCGCGTGCGTGGGACCCGGAGCGGCATGGCGCCCGCGGGGCATCGAACCGCGTCTCTCTCGCCCGCCGGGCCCGCTCCCGACGCCTCCTCGCGGACGGGCGACGTCGGCCACCATTGAAGCAGCGTGCTTCTCTCGAGTCGTGGATCGACGTTTCTTCTCTCGATTCGCTAACGGAGGTGTTTCGATATTTGTTGGTCGATGGTTGCTTTTTTTCTCGATTGGCGGAGAGTCTTGTTTTTTGTTTCGTGGTTCGACGATTTTTCTTCAATTCGTAGACCGGCAGTTTTCTCGCTTTTTAGATCAATTTTTTTTCTCCATCCGTAGGTGGAGATATTTCTCGATTGGTTAACCGACGATTATTTTTCTTTTTTTCTGGATTGGCTGAGGGTCGTTTCTCGCAGACTGACGATTTTTTCCGATTCGTAGACTGGCAGTTTTTATCGATTCGTGGATCGACGTTTCTTCTCTCGATTCGCTAACCCAGGTGTTTCGATATTTGTTGGCCAATGGTTGTTTTTTTTTTTTTTCTCGATTGGCGGAGGGTCTTGTTTTGTGATTCGTGGTTTGACGATTTTTCTTCAATTCGAAGTCCGGCAGTTTTCTCGCTTTTTGGTTCGACGTTGCTCTCGATTCGCAGGTGGAGGTATTTCTCGATTGGTTGACCGACGATTGCTTTTTTTCTGGATTGGCTGAGGGACGCTTCTCGATGGCTGACGATTTTTTTCCGATTCGTAGACTGGCTGTTTTCTTTTTTTCTTTTTTTTTTTTTCTTTCTCGATTCGTGGCTCTACGTTTCTCTCGATTAGTCCACCGACGGGGGTTTTTCTCGATTGGTGGAGTGTCGTGTATCTCGATCCGTAGACTGACGATTTTTCTTTCCGTTTCGTAGACTGGCAGTTTTTCTCGATTCGTGGATCCACGTTTCTCTTGATTCGTGGACGAACGTGTTTCTTTATTAGTTGACCGATGGTCGATATCGGATTGGCGGTGGCTCGTCTGTTTCTACTTGTGGTCTGCTGATTTTTTTCTTGATTCGTAGACCGACAGTTTTTCTCGATTTGTGGTCAAGGGAGTTTCGCGATTAGTTGGCTCATAGGGTTTTCTCATTTGGTGGAGGGTTACCGTTCTCGCTTAGTGTTTTGAGAGGCTCGCTTCAACCATTTTTTTCTCTCCACAGACGTTGATTTTTCTCACTTCTCCAGAGTTCTATACACTTTCACCATTTCGCCTTCACATTTATTATTGTTCCAGAGTTCCATCCCGCTTTTTTCGTCTTCCTATTGTCATACCAATATTTGTACTGGAATGTTTGACAACGGTATGTTTATTTCTGAGAAAAAAATTCCTTCCCAGTCGGAACGTGATGAGGAGTTAATTAAAAATTCGGTTTCATCTTTGTTCCTCCGAGTTAAAATCCTTGGAGAGCGGGGTGAAAAATACGAACCAGCGGAACAAAACATCGCGAACCGAGTTTGAAGAAAAACAAGGCGAACGCGCGTTTCACTTGGGAGGAGTATATTTTCCAGCGCGTAACCCCGCGTTTCCGACACAGTTTAAACGCGCCCCCGCCGACGCGTCGGGGCGTGCAATTCGCACGGCTGCGTTTATGCGTTTACGCAGAGCGCGTCGGCGGTGTGCGTGCCCGAGTCGCTGTTTGCGTTGCGGCTGTGCGTATCCCCGGAAGGGCGAGTTTTTTATATATATAAAATGAGAAGAGGTCGTCCCCGTGGCGCAGACGGTTGCGGCAGCCGTCGTCTGTGCCGAGGAAGCTGCAGGTTCGAGTCCTGCGTAGACATGGTCGTATTTGTGATTGTCCCTTCACCTATCATCATCATCCTATCATCTCATAATTCACACTACTAGGCGTAACAAGCTTGTGGTAATCCAAGGATACAGCTGAAAAGCTGATCCTGGAAGAATTACACATGTTAATCGTGTAGCGTGGTCAGTAATGGCCTATACGCCAATAATAATAATAATAATAATAATAATAATAATAATAATAATAATAATAATAATAATAAAATGAGAAGGTGATACCGAATGGTTTGCCCGGAGGCGTGGGACCACAAATCAAGCATGAGGCGGATGATCTATGTGGGTGATCGTAGTCGTAATCTTTATTTGCCTTCCGTTGACTATTTGTCAGGTGCTGGCCTTAATCACAAGCAATTCATTTGAATGAAAGTACAAAATGCAGCGTATGAGAATTTTGTGCTGCTTTGAGCCGCTAGTATTATTTCACGTTTCTTTCAAGAGGAACTCCTCACCTCCTCAGGATAATAGCTAGAACAGGCCACTTCCTGGAAAACATGGAAAACCGAGAAAAATCAGAGAATGTTATTGCTCTGGAAATGTCACGAAAAAATCAGGGAATATGAGAAATAATGGTTAGAAATCAGGGAAATGTTCAGTTCATTATAAAACTAGATTTTATTCCTTAAAAATAGTACAACGTTATTCTCTCTCTCTCTCTCTCTCTCTCTCTCTCTCTATATATATATATATATATATATATATATATATATATATATATATATATATATATATATAATAGAAATGTGTACTTTTTTAAGAAATTTGTACTTTCTCGCAGCGAACTCAGAGAGCTGACAAATTAGTTTCAGGCTTGTTTTAATATTTCTCTTTCAATATCACGAAATACTGTACAATGTTCTCAGTGGAAAATTTTTAAAAAATACTGTGGAAAAGCAGGAAAAGTCAGGAAATGAAAAGCCACTCTGTAAAAAGGGCTTCCCTCCCCCGTGAAACCGAACTTTCCCTCTTCCTTTAAACCGTCCCGGGTCCTTCATCGCTTTCCTCGACGTTTCTTGGGGTCGTGCGGGCGAAATGTCTTGGCGACGCTTGCTTATCCGATCCGTCACGACAGCGTTCGGCGGAAGTCGGGTTCGCTGGACGGCATCTACGTCCCAAACCGGATGTCGCGCCGGAGCGAGGCGGTGGTCCGTTGTCGCCTCTTCTGCTCCTCTGAGAGAGGTAGAGAGAGAGAGAGAGAGAGAGAGAGAGAGAGAGAGAGAGAGAAAGAAAGAGAGAGAGAGTGTTTGCTGGGGAGTTGGAGAGCACTGGTTTATCACATACTTTCTCGCTTTGTTTGTAACGGATCCGCAAAATTGTATACGCTACTACGCGAACCTGTAAAAGTGTTTTCGACCAGCAACATTTTTTTTCTCCGCGCCGAGACTCGATCAAGTTTACGCCTCACAGACGCTCTGCCGTACTCACTTGAGCCGACGCTTAAAAATCTAATTGTCTCTCCCATTATTGCCAACACATAATTTTCGAAAATTCAGAGATTCATAAAAAATCAGACCCATTCTTTCGAGCGCCTCGTGTTTTATTGTTCGAAATATTTGGACTGGTTTTTGGGAATTGTTTAATGAATTACTTTAATTTCAAGCAGAGAAAGTAAAATATGTGGTAGGTAAACGGAGGGGAGAAATAGTAAAAAGGAAAATTTGTGACCTCGTTGCCGAATCAAATAGTACACGAATCAAGTTTGGATCCAATGGGCTAAAAAAGTCTTCAAAGTGAAGTGTTGGTTTGAGTCATCGAGAGAGGCTTAAGTATATTAATATGACTTTTGGAATCGAAGGGGGGGGGGTGCACGTTTACTGACTCCTTGCCCCGGGTCATTTGTTCACTGCAATTCAGACGTAAAACTATCCACTGAAACATTGAGGACAATGATGGGTAATGATTAATTACTTCTCAATGTTTGGGTTGCAAATTTTGGACGAAAAACTCAACTGCAATGAAGCTTTCAAAATGAATGTCATTATAAAACAAGCTGCAGCCATTTGACAAAAGTGCTATACAATGGAAGTAGACAAAAATAGTATATTCCAATAAATGGATTCAGCGCATGGACACCTCACGAAATTTGGCATTTTCACACACAGACGCGCGCGCGCGCGCGTCTCAAACTACACGAGTCTGGACATGGCCTATCTGCTAGGAAATTATTATTCGATAACCGTCCGTTGGTAATGAAACGATAAAATATGACATGCTTTCCTGCTCATTATGGAAACGTTCTCGGAATCGAACCAACAACCCCTCCTCTGTGTCACTATCGTCGAAACAACCCAACGGACGGGGTGGGAGATGTCGCAATTAGATATGATTAATTTGAAACCGTTTCCCGGGACCCCAAAATTGTTCATAGAAGCCCACAGTCAATGGGTTTTCGTGGAAAAGCCATCAATGCGAAGCCCTCAATAGATCCAATGAAAATGGGCTACGCCGCACTACATTCATATCTGGTCGGAAAAAAAAAAGATTCTCCATGATTTCGCTGTGTTCTACAATATATGACGAGGGAAAACTGATTTCGGGAATGAATACAGAAATAACTAAAATTCAATACATGGAAATGCGTACCACACTTCAATTTTTTTGCAGTCATGCATGTATGCAAGCATGACCAACGCTCCGGCGTACTGTTTTGCTGTAAATGTGTTACGTAACATAGTTAATGGAAATGATAAATTTCCTTATTTAATGCGAATTTGTGAAATAAAGTCAATATTCATAACGGCATTGCCAATCCACACAGTATGTTGTGATGGAACTCTTTACCCTAGTTCCAGCATTTTTACTTTCTCACCAACTACGTATGTATTTACGTAGTGAAAAAATAAAAGAAAGTATTGTAATGATGCAGAATGTGGCGAATCTTTGGTAGAATAACTCGTATTTTTCACTTTCTTCTCCTTGTCTTTTCACACAGAGAGTCGCCATTCTCTCTCACCTGCGGCTTCGTTGCTCTCCCTTTCTGTCTTCATTCGTTTTCCATTGTTATATTCCATGCTCAATCTTTTTTTTCTCTCTACCGTGCTTTCTCTGTTGCTCTTCTAATAGATTTCTCTCTTCTCGTTTTGTTGCTCTCGTTTTTATCCTTTGTCTTCCTCTTTCTCTCTCTTCCTCTGTCTATCTCTATCTCTCACACCATTTATTTTTCTATATCTCGATCTCTATATCTCGCTCTCGATCTATTTTTCAGTCTCGATCTCTCTCAATCTCCCTTTCTCTACCTCTGTATCTCTCTATATCTGTCTCTCATTCTCTACCCCCCCCTCTCTCTCTCTCTCTCTCTCTCTCACCCCTGGAGCGAGTCTTGTTCTCGTTAAACGCGAAGCGGATTCTGGGTACGCAGGAATGCTGTACATTTTTTCCCCCCGATGCCCGGGGCGGGTGCCCGGTTAATGTACAAGTACTGTATCATGGCAGGAGGGCGGCGCATGTGATGTTTTGCCCCGCATCGCAATGGCCAGCGCCAATTAATGTCCCCTCCTCCCCGGAACAGCTGGGACCACCCCTTCCCCTACTCCTCGTCCCACCGCCTACCCCCACCACCCAACCCCCGCCCATTGCGGGTTCGTCGAATCCGCCGCATCTGGGGCGTTCGTGGAAACGGGTCGGTCTTCGTGGAATCCCTGCTCCGGGAACTGATGCGTTCTGGGAACGTTGCGCGCGGTGCAGCAGTGGTATCTACGAGGTGAAGCCATTTCGCTAATACAATGTAATGCAAGTGGGTGTATGATTCCGTAGAACCCGTAAAGAGCTTTTTGTTTTATAACTCTGGAACGATGAAACTCTGACCCAGTGTATCATTTGTGGAGATGGTAATTTGTTTTGTTTTTTTTTTATACTGAAACGTTCTATTAACATACGTTGGTGACTTTGTTCTCACAAGTGATGTTATTTCAATCATAATTGAAGAAGAATGCTTTTCAAAATGAGATTCCATGCTAAATTCCGTGAATTTTTCTTGGAAATTATTTATTAAGCCAATTTTTTAATTTAATAAAATACCAATAAATTATTAATTGGTGGTGATTGTACATTTCGTTGAAAATACAATGAACGCGTACTTTGATGAAAGCAACGATGTGATGGGCATTTTGCGCTCTAAACCCGTATTGAAATTTTAAATTTCTTCGAATTTTTAATATTCTCGTAAATTAAACATTTAATAATGATGTTTGATCGTAATTTAACTGAAAGTTTATTCCATTGTTCATTATTAATAATTCATTCACCGAAAATGTTTTTCCATTAATTTTTCTGCAAGGGACAAGGAGGAATATTCGTTTAAACATACTTTGAATGAAGCTACATTTTTTCACTTAGAAAGAAGTGGTTTTGGAGCAGTCTGAAGTTAATGTAATAATTTAGGGTATTATTTTATTACAATTTGAAATAATTTTTTAAAAACCTTCAAAAGCGTCTCTTATTCAATTACAACCCTTAGCTTGTGTGTTGCAACGCGATCCAAATGAAAGTGTGTAGATGTCCCGCACAAGGCACACATTTCCCCTTGAAAATCCATAAAAAAAGAAAAAAAACACACGACAGCTGCATTTCGTACAGCGCCCCTACCGTGCTTTAGCGCTACCTGCGATGGACGCCCTTTGATGTGCGAAATGCTCACTTATTATGTACGCTCTTTGAAACGGGTGCGGACGGACGCGCACGCACTCGTGTGGCGGTCGGAGATATTACGCATCGCGTGTCGGGTGGCTTTGGTCAGGGCCCGCGTCCATTGTATGTGTTGTATGAAGCATTGCATACCCTGGAAATATCCGCGTGTGGAATTACATGCACCGAAAAAAAGTTGTTTATTGTTTGAAATATAATACCAAAAACGTGTAATCAATATTTAAAAAAAATTGTGAATATGTTTTGAATTATTAAGATACTTTTAGGAGAGATTTATAGACTTGAAAAAAGAACAAATAGTAGAAATTAGTCGAAGATATTTCTCCGTAGTCCCAAGTTAAAAATTTTATTTGAGATGTATTCTACTTGAGAGTGTCTAAATTTCTTAGTTAATCCACATGTATCAAATATCTATCCAGATTAAACAAAAACATTAGGTATGGGACGTAACAAACTATTACAACTATACAAAATCGTTAACACAATGGATATTAGCAACTAATGTTTTTTCATTAAAATTTTTGTTTACGAAATTAACAAAACGTTCGGTTCTTAACAAAACATGTGTGAATTTAAGATACGTTTATTGTTTAATTACATTTTCCTCACCGTACCCCTCCTTCCTATTTACTCCATACATAAACTTTTACTTTGCCAGGCACGGCTCTGATGCGGAGTCGACTTCGGAAATGTATGCATTGAAAAAGTGACATTTTAGGTACCTAAAACAGTTTCCGGGATTATTACATTTGGTAGTTTTCTTTTTTGGAGCACGAACAGTATTTGCGGCTTCTAAAATAGATCATTACTTTATTATATTATTCTCTATTTTCTTTCATTATGCTACCGAGTCAGTAAATTCTTCGTCATTCTTAAAGGACATTTTAGGCGCTCTTAATATTTTCTGATTAATTCGTAAAGTTCTCTCTAAGCATGTGATGCACGTGACCTCGTGGGAAAAGTGTTGAAATTAGTTTTTGAAAACAAAAGTATTAGCATTATTATATCTGTAGCACAGAATTTCTTAATAATCCCTTAATTTTGGTGGTAGCGAAAATAGACATTTGCCTAAAAAAAATCCGAGCTCTACTTAACATGTCCGCTCTTTGACGCGGGTGCGGTCGCTCGTATGTGAGTGTGATGGTGAATATTAGGCCCCGTGTGTCGAGTGGCTTTGTGGGACGCATCCATTAGGGGCTCGTCAATGCTGAACTTGGAACGCGGGCGTGTTGCGGAGGAAGGTTGGGAGAGGGGGGGGGTGGCGTTGTCGTTCAGTGTAGGTCGAACGCGATGCGGGCGAACCTTTCGGAAAAGCTTTGGCGTTCGAATATGCATATTTAATGGGTGGGGCGTGGTGTGTGGGGCTGCTTCTTTCAAAGCTCCGGTTCGCCCTTTCATGTTGCCGTAGTTAAGCCTCTTCGCGGACCGTATGGTAGAGTCTCCTTCCAGCGAGAGGTTGTCGTGGGGGTATCGTGACGAAGGGACTTCGCTGGGTTTGGGAACTGGCATGAAGCTATTCCTCTAGCCAGCAGGAAAGCTTCGATGTATCGATGAACTCTGAGTTTGGTAAATTTGAACAATGATTTTATTGACAATATTGTAAATAGCCATGTGAAGTTATGAAATTGAATCTCGACCTATTATTATTATTATTATTATTATTATTATTATTATCAATTGCTGATAAATGTAAAAATTATCGAACATAATTTTTCTACTAGTTCTTTCAATATAATACACGCAGAGACTTTCGCTTGGCTTTTGAAAGTGGAATGAAGTTTGAATGCATCCATTGCTTCAGCCGGAAGGAGAGCTACGATGTATCGATGTATTCTCAGTTTCGTAAATTTTGCTAATCTTATGATTTTAACGGCATTTTTGTAAATATCCCTTGTGAAGTTAAAAAGTTAAATCTCGACTTATTGTTATCATCTATTGGGCATAAACGTAAAAAATCATCGACCATGATTGTTTCAGAAGTTCTTTTAATATGCGAATCATTGATGGGGACGTAGCCCAAAGTTGTTACAGTTGTTACAATAATTCTGCCTGCAACGACCGTGCCTGCTATTGGAGATTCTATTTGGATTTTGTTGACTTCGGCTTTTATGTATGTACATAGAGTGACAGCCCATGAACGGGCTCAGGCCTACCGGCGACGGCCCTGCCTCACGGCCATGGGTTAAGAGGGCACGTGTGGTTAGCACGTAGACATTTCTACGCCGTATTCCGGTCTTGTCAACCTTCTCATCGTCAAACAGCAACATATATGACATTCCAAGGAAAATGCACACTATACTCTTGTCTGACCGGGAATCGAACCCGGGGCCGCGAAGTGGAAAGCGACCAAAAGCAGGAGAGACAGAGCGGGGAAGAGTTAGACGTGAAGAAGCAAGGCGGGTGATATATCGGGGGTGAGCACATGGCAAAGACGAAAGAAAATAGAGGACGGAAAGAGCAGGGCGGGGAAAATCGTGATGGGTAAGAAATGGTTGGAAAAGAGACTTGGTGGAACAGGTGGGAAGGATTAGGGCAGAGAGGAGCGGAGCGCTGAAGAGTACGGCGGGGCAAAGTGGAGCGGGGAAGAGCAGAGGCGGCTGGTACTGGGCGAGGAAGAATCAAGCGAGTAAGTGGGTTGAGGTCAGAGTAAGTAAGACCCGGGGAGAGAAGTACAGGAGGGAAGGACAGGACGGGAAAGTGCAGAGGAGAGGATCAAGAGATCACAGAGGATGGAGAAAAGTATGGCGGCGAGAAGCGAGTTGGAGAGGTTAACGGAAGAACGGGAATGATCAAAGAGTGAGGCGGGAAAAAGCAAGTAGATAAGAAGTAGTAGGAACGGATGTGGGTGGAGAAGGGCGGGCGAAAAGTTGAGGAGGAAGGAATAGGGCGGGGAGGAGCAGAGCTGGTTGATACCGAACGGGGTGTCAGGCGAGGTGTGTGTGGAGTTCAGAGCGAGGAAGAGCCGCTGGCGAGGGGGAAGGGAGGGAAGGACAGGGTGGGGAAGTGCACAGGGAAAGAGGAGCAGAAGAGCAAAGAGGATGATGAAGATCATACTGGGGAGGAAATGATCAGGGTTGATCAAGCTATCAAGAAGTAGGGTGGGGAAGAGCAATGCTTATAGGAGCAAGGTGGGAAGAAGTAGGGCGGGGCGGATGTGGACGAAGAAGGGCGGAGCGGGAAAGAGCAGAGCTGGTGGGTTCTGTGCGGGAAAGTGCGAGGCATGTATGGAGGTCAGAGCGAGTAAGAACCGTGGGGCGAGGAAAGTACAGGGCCGGGAAGCGAGAAAGGGCGGAGGCGCGGGGCGGGGCCGACAGGGGGGGCGGAGTTCGAGCCCCGAGGCTGCGCGCAGGTGCAGACTACGTCACTGGCAGAACGTACATTGATCGCGGCCCGGCGGAGTCCGCTGCGGGGCGGGCCGCGGAACGGGGGGAGGGAGGGGAGGGGGGAGGCGAAAGCGCTGATGCGGCGCTTCTCGTCTCTCGTTCAACCCCCCCTCCCCCCTTCCGTCTCTATCCCTCTCCCTCTCGATGTCTTTCGCCCACGAGCGGACGAGCCAAGGTAGAGCCGGGGCTGGTGGAAGCGACTCCATTGCCGGATGCTCGGCGCCTCGGATCCACTTTCCCATTGGTAATTTACCGCGGAGGAGCGGCCCAGGAGCCGGTGACGAAACGGCCTGCTACAGCGTGGGTGGCACAGCGTGGAAGGGTGGTTTGAACGGGGAGGGGGCAGGGCATGGGAGTCGAGGCCCTCGTTGAGAATGTATGGTATTCATGTTTAAAATATTTTTTCAAAAAAAATCATAAAAAATTATGGATTTTTTCGCTTTTTACTTCATTAATAATTTTTCAAATGGGAGTTGAAAGAGAGACGGAAATTGTTGTATTACAATATTACACAAACCTTTAACGATATTGTCGGAAAGAACGTGCTTTTGTAGCTCCACTAGTTTCGTACGCTCTCATGATTGAGAGTAGATGTTAGATCTAGGTGGGGGTGGCTGCTGTATAGGCAAATTCTCCGACATTGCAGTGGATAGATTGCAGAATCTCGTGCATTGGAACCATGCACACCAATCCAACTGTCCTGGAACCATATGTGTGGGGGGTGGACTCTAGTATCAACATGAATGTTCGAATGCATCCCTTATAGTATTTTATTGATTATTTTTCTGTACAGTGTGTGTATGTTTGTGGTCAGTGCCATACTGACTTCTAAGTGTAGTCGGGCGAAGAGTCATACGCGTTTATGGCCTCATCATTCGTACTACGTTCCCTGCATGAGGGATTGAATGGTGAGCACGAGAGGGTGGTTAATAATGATGAATTGTGAGTGATTTTGGTTTGGTTGGCATTCATATGATGTATGTGGATGGTGTCAATCTCACTGTGAAAGCACGGATGCCATACGCGGAATTCAAATGCCGCAAAATGTTATGGAATATAAGCTCAAAGTCCATCGAAGCCTCCTGTTTATTTTATCTTCACTCTTATTTTTCGTCAATACGTTCTAACAACCTTACCTTACCCTGCTTTCTAACAACCCCTCTCTCTGTCTACTTCCCCAACACTGTCTACTTCCCCCACACTCTGTCTACCTACCCATCACTGTCTGCTTTCCTATATCTCTCTACCTACCCATCTCTCTGTCTACGTACTCATTTCTCTATTTGCTCATCACTCTGCCTATCTATCCATTACTTTATCTTCCTATCGATCATTCTGTATACCTACCCATCTGTCTACCCACCTCTCCCTCTAACCATCTTCCATCTCTCTATCTATATTAAACTCTCTCTCTCTCTCTCTCTCTCTCTCTCTCTCTCTGTATATATATATATATATATATATATATAGATACATATATATATATACACTCTATTTACCTGTCTATTGTCTACATTTTTATCTATCATTCGTTTTATTTTTCTGTTTCTATCTCACTGGATATTTACTTACCTACCGACGTCTTCCACTCACCACTTCTTTCCGCCCCTATGAATCCTTCCCTCCCTTCCTTCCTCCTTCCCCATACTCTGCCGCAGCGTTTGCATCTCCCTCTCCCTCTCCCCCCTCCCGCCTCACCGCAGCACCTCCTTCTGGGACTTGGCTCGTCGAATTGCCCCTCTTCCAACGTTGGCTCAAGTATCCTCCACCTCCACCACCACGACCACCTCCTCTTCTAGCTCGCAGCCGACGAGGGAGAGGCACTAAGGGCTTACAGCCTGCGTACGAGGGGTAGCCAAATGGCACGAGCAGGCAAGTGCATCGTACGTTACACAAAGCCCCGGAGCTGTTAATACCGCTGCGAGGAGGCTACCAAGTCGCCTCCGCGTCCCGGGGGCCGGCGCAAACGGCTTACGTAGGCTTTTCCCGGAACGGGGTCGGACCGTTTCTGTATTTTATGTTACGACGATATTCTATTTCGAGCACAACTGGACGCTGTAACTACGTTACCTGTGTGCTGACACGGGCTTCCGTGATTTTTCGTAAAAACAAAATTCTTTTGCGGGCTGAAATGTTGTTGGAGTTCCGCAGGGTACTGTTTACTGCCAAAGATGTAACGACCTCCGCTTCGGCCCCGAAAATACTCACTTCGGGAATGCGTATACTAAAATTGGAACGATTGGTTTGGCACCCGCGCAAGGATAACTGACAAAATCGTGAAGCGTTTCACATTTTTAGTTGACACTTCTGGAAGGGTGGAGTACCGGAAAAGAAAGAAGAAGAAGAGAAGATAATTAGAAATGGAAAAAAGAACAAGGGAAGGAGTTAAATGGAGGAGGAGAAGGAAAAGAGAAAAAGATGTGGAAATGAGGACGGAGATTAATTGGAATATGTAGAATGGTATGTAATGTTGGATATACTTTATACCGGATAAATTGTACAATTTAAATACATTTTATCCGCTCAGGATTTGCGGATACGTTGCTTTCACAGTACTATTACCTGTGCTAGTACTGTATTAATGACGAAGATTTTGCCACAAAGGTAATAGTAGTGAACGAATTTATTTCTGAGATGATAAATAATTTTAGAATTTAGCTCATAGGCTGCGTTTGGCGTGGAGTTCTCTTCATGCCGCGAATCTGTGTCCTGGGACAACGTTTGCGTCCAGAGATCATGCGACCTTGGACGTGTGAAAGATGTGTCTTTCTTTGTAGTGTTCCACAGATTCCGACAATCATACCAATACCTTCTTCATGGCGAATTGCGAGCCCTCTTGAGTGGTGGTCAGAACATCGGCAACATTCCCCAAGACGTCTCGCGGACATACACATCTGAACAATAATAAAATGCCTTCGAAGTTGTTAATTAGCGCCGTGCATATATTTATCGGTGAAAATATCTCGTTCTGGTTTCACATTGAGCTTATTAAAAGAAACAGCGGTTTTGACAAGCTGTGGTCTTCTGTAGCACCACTAACCTACTGATCCGATAGTTACCATCTGTGCATATTTTTTGTTGAGAATGTAAATGTGAAAAAGATATTATGTAAAAAAAATCTTCAATGCGAAACGAGCTCATTTAGATTATATCAAGGAAATGAAGGTTGCATGAGCACACTCCCTCGGTCACCTAGGGCAGTGCCGAAGTCTAGCTCTTTGAGAATACGTGGCCTTCTTCAGGGCTCCTGTTGAAACGTTGAGAACTGTGCTCAGGATGCGGAGTTACCCTAATAGACCACGCCTCAAGAAAAATACTGTACCTACGAAGTGTTTTATTTACCACGGTGGACATTTTCACCGACTTCAGAAAAAGCAATTGCGTAACGAATCATCTCTTTTATGTAACAAAACGGTAGCCTTGTGCCTATAAATGGGAACCACGTGATGAGTGCGTAGCAGATGTAGTCGAATTGCAACAAAAATATTTTTTTTGTGTATCTTTATCAGTTACAGCGAATCGAAGTGATTAGATAGTAAGTTACGTTACTATTTTACTATATATTATACTACGTAAGTTACACTACACAACTGCTTAGCTTAGAACTTCTCCCGGGCGGATCGGAGCGTCGTCGTCCCAAAAGTTCTCACTTTCCATCAGGGAAAGATCACCGCCACCTCCTGGAATATAACATGCACTGCACCAACGAGAATAATGACCACAGTCGTTGACGTACATGGTCAAATTAACCAATCACTATGTTATCGGTAGAAAGACTCACGACCTACTAGCTTCGTAGCTTGGTCCAAATCAGACGCTGACTCGGACCGAGTGTGCGTCTAAGCAGTATAGACCTTAGCAACTCACGCGCCCGAAATCACTAACCAATCAATCAATTAAAGTGTCACTATGTTTAATATAGTGCTTGTGTGTGAGGAAAGATGATAGGTCAAGGAAAACGAAAGAAATATCGCGCATGGTCTGTGACCCGTTTGTTAGAATATTGCTGCGGCGTTTGTCTGAAACCATGGAAAACCACCGATAAGAGCTGTCGGTCGCTAGAATTCTCCAGATAGCGACTCCACCTAGACTCCTCCGTACAGCGGTTCCAGACTGACTCCACCTAGCTGTCTAGCTAGAGTAGAAAATCCTGTCGGGACTCGATCCTAGGATCGTGGCACTACAAGGACACGAGCTGGAAGGAACAGTTATCTAATAAAGAGCTCCAATTGCAACAATAGACCTGTCTCAGGCTTGTGTTATAGTTCAGTGTTTGTAAGTGTGTGTGTGCAAGTAAGGGGCAAGGACATGACAAGGAACGGGAAGGAAAGATCGCGCGCGATCCGTGGCCCGTTTGTTAACGTACTACTCCGGCAATCGCCTGTGGTAATTGATCGGAGAAGGCACGGAAAATTCCTGATCAGAGCAACCGACCGCCAAATTTCTCCTGCACACAGCGATTGAATTCGGCGTAGCTATCTATAGCTAGAGTCGAAAATTCCGCCACCGACGGGACTCGGACCCCAGGATCTCCCGGCCAGAGGCACTGCAGTGACATCAGTTGATGCCCTGAGCGACCTCTCCCCGGTTCCTGATTCGACTGGATGCGGAAGGACTTTCTCCGGCGCACTTTTAATAGGGCGTTTCTTATAATACTCCCTTCGGTTTCGTAACGCAACGGCGGCATTTTAGTCGGGCGCGTCGGTGAGCGAGTGAGCGCGCGGGCGGCGGCGGCGGCGGAAGTGCAGGCTCCGAATATAGACGTGCCGGCGGTGGGGTCGCCCGGGGCGGCGGGCGGCGGGGAGGGATGCTGCGTATTGATCGGGCGGCGCAGACGAGCGCCAGACCACCGCCGTGTCGGGGGCGCGCCGCCCGCCGGCGCCAGCGGGGCGGGGGGCGGGGGAGCGGGGGGCGGGGAGAGTGGCGCCCAGCGACCGGAAGGAAACGAGGCAGGGCAGGGACTGCGGCGCCGGAGGCGGGGATGGCGGCGGAAGCGGCGTCGGTGACGGTGGTGCTGGCGGTTGCGGTGGTGGAGGTGGATGGGGGCTGGGTTGGCGGAGGCGATGGTGGTGGTGGCCGATGCGGCGGCGTTACCGGAAGCTCAGGGCATCTACTGATGTCACTGCAGTCTCTCTGAGCGAGAGGTCCTAGGTGCGAGTCCCGACGCTGGCAGGAATTTCGCCACCGGCATTGTCAGCTAGGTCGAATTCAGTCGCTGTCTGCAGGAGGATTGTAGCAGCCGGCTGATCTGATCATTCGTTTTTCGTGGTTTCTTCGAACAGCAGGCGAATGTCGGAATAGTGTCCTATCCTCACCCCCTTACGCACACTTACTCGAACGTGTACGGTTGTGACAGATGGTGGTGACAGCGCAGTAGGTAGCTGCGCCGGTGGCGGTGATAGCAAGTTGCGGCGGTAGTATCGGTGTTGGAGGTGAGATGGTGGCATTCGTAGCAGTCAAGGCGATGACAGGGATTCTAGTAGAGGAGGTGGTGGAGGGAACGGTGGGGGTGACGATGGCATAGCCAGTAACGGTGGTGGCGCCGTGGCGGTGGTGGCGCCGTGGCGGCGGCGGCGGCGGTCGCATGGTGTTAAAACGTGTGTGTGTGTGTAAGTTTGTAGGATATTCGAGCAGAGGTGAAATTATGGATGGTGAAAAGCTGCTTTTAAACCACTCTGTATGAATTAAGAATAATTGTCACTTTTATCACTCATTCAGTTAATTATTAATAAACCAATTTTTATTTATCCCAATTGTTGAGAAGTAATACTTGATGGAATATGAAGACCACACCACAACCCCGGCCTGAAACAAATCTTTGCCTACGCAGAACTCACGCCTGCACAAACGGCTTACGGAAAACGGAACTAGTTGCTGCTCCATGTGCTTGCACTTTTGGGGCATTAATATTGGGCAACGTATGTTTTGGTGACCTTGTCTTGTCGAAATTTTAGAGCCTACTTCCCCCTGCCGTCTGAGATTGGCACATCCTCCAGTTGCGTTCATTACAGTTCCTACCAAATCGCCCCTTGTGGCATTCTAAAGTACCCTTTGGCAATTGTTGTCAGTGTGTCTTCGCTGCTGAGCTTGATGACCGCGCTGGCTAGAGCGTGTTGCGACTAAGCGCCCCGGTCCGAAGGGTCACAGTCTCGACTCCCGCCGTGGGCATGCTTGTATGTCCCTTGTCTTTCACGTATATGTGCTATTGCGGAAGGCATTGTCGAGTCTGCTGACCGCAGAGCGAGGAGCGTGTGTGTCTAGTGTAAAGGTTAATATGAGTCCCCATGAGGCACGTAGTAGGTACCGGTGCGGAAAGCCGAAATGGGCATCCCCTGAAGCTGGAAAAGACCCAGGAAGAAAAGGCTTAGTGTGTCCTTGCTGTATATTATTAATGGACTACGCGGGCTCTCATCAGCCTCATGGGCTTTGTCTGACGTTAGGGAGTTTTTGCAGAAATCAACTGCGATATCGGCGTTCTGTGCATGTGCAGGTCGAGATGCGAATGTGCAGATGGTAGAGAGATACTGTGTAAAGAGGTAAACTGATAAAGAGTGGTCGAAAGATTTGCGTACCCTACGCCATGCAAAAACTGCCCTAATGGGGGAATAGTGCGATACTTAGCGTCTTCTAGGGCTCAAGCTCTGATCCGGAGGCCCATAGTTAGCAGAACATGGCGGTGCCAGACTCACAATATTACTGTCAGTGAGGAGGGATAAAATAAAGAGAGACAGGGAGATAGTCACACAAGTGAATACACTGTACAGGTGAAACGGGTGCACATGAACGGCCAAGATAGGAGGGATACGTTGGGAAAGGTGATGCAGGGCGAGTGGGAATGCACACCAAGATACGACTTGAGGATATTAGCCCACGTCCAAACGGGATTCGAACCCCACAGCTATTTTATCAGAGTTTGCCATCGCTCTACCACTTTCGCCATTGCAACCTGCCAGGGTGTCCAGTATGGTATAGTGGTGTATGATTACTGGGAAAAGAAGTGTGATATTGCGTGTAATGCTCAGTACATGTATTGAATTGAAGATTATTACCTTGTGTATGAATCTGCAGCTTTTAGAGCGGCGTAGGCCAAATGTTATTTCCTTTTTCTCCCCGTAAACTTTGCTGTTCATTTAGGCGCACAACAAAAGAAATTTCCGATATTCGGGATAGATGTGTAAGAGTAAAGAGCGTTAAAATATTTGTACACATGGTGCTGGTGTTTTGCTTTTCCTGAAATTTATTCTTGGCTCTTCCAATCTACACAAGGGCTCAGTTTCATATTAAGGGCAGCATTACATAATATAAAGGAAACTTATGGCTACAGTACGTTCCGAAAATGAGGTTTTGAGTTGAACTCTTTCATTAAATTTGAAACTACTGATTTTGAAGCCAATCTCGGGAATCCAAACTGGCGACCGTCGCCCACTCCCTTCTCCCGCTATTCTCCCCGTCTCGACCCCCATATCCCTCTCCCTGATTCGGTCTCGCAGAGTAGTTAAGGGACCCTGTAAGGGCCTTGGTGTTTCGCTCTGTTAGTCCCTGGCCATTGAAACTTTCGGGCAATTTTGATAATTTATTGCGAGAGTGGGATCACGCCCCGAGCTATATTGGCGCCTGGGTTGCCCGCCATTGCAGCACGCCCGAATACACACAGCCCTTGTACAGTGGAGCTCTTTTGAAGATATCACAAAGCTCCGTGCTTTTCAGGCGAAACGCCGGTTTTTCTGTAATCGCGTTGGTCGGCATAAAATGAATTACCGGCTAATTTACTGCTGTCGTTATAAATTCTGTGTTCCACATGAGGGGAAAATACGTTACCATGTACTTTTAAGCTCGGGAAATGGGCGGGTTAACGTTAAGATCGTAAGAATTATGGAGATATTGGTAGAAAAAGTAATCCATTATGTGCGAGCAATGTTCGAATATTGCGGAAATGAGAGTCGCGATTATGACCGGGAGATCAAAGCGTTTATATATAGTACGTCTTTGTTAATAATCCGAAATGAACGAGTAGAATTTATGTAGTAGACTACGGTATAATCGAGGAATTAATCTTTTGGAATAATTGAAATGTGACCTTTTCAGAAAGTAACTTGAAAAAAGAATTCTTCATACACGTATGTTTTTTTTTCCACAACTATGGTTGGTTTCGTCAGATGAATATTATTTGAAACATTAATGGATGTACTAAGCAGCCCTTGTCTGTATGCTCCTTATATTGGGCTATTGAACCCATGAGGATCATAGACAATTCAAGAAGGAAGTTAGACTGCAAGTACGTGGAAGAAAATTGAAATTTATATAGTTACAAAAAATATTTAATTTTCATTAATTTCTATGTATGTAGTTAATTTATCAATCTCAATTGTAATAATTTTTAATTTATTAAAAAGAATTCGTCTGTTTTGATCCATTGTTATGCAAGAATACGAGTTTTCGGTTCCTAGATTTGAGGTGGTCCTCGAATTTAATTACATGAAAGGGATTTATGTACAAAGATTTATTGCAGTCTGCTATTCAATTAAGCCTGCACAACATCTGATTACGCATGCAGTCGCGAAATTGCTAACGCCCTCGGGTGAAGCCACTACTTCCGGCATCATGCCGGAAGTTTTCGTTGCAGCCGCTCTGCTGAAGCGACTGACGGCACCCTTGGGGAGTCGTCGAGCGTCGAACCGCGGGACTATCATTACTATCGGACATTACTATCAACACTCTTCGTCAATGTTTAGACAGTCGGATGTGTGTGCGCATTAATTCTCAGATGACAACTACGTGTCTTTGGCCGAAATTCTACCAACGGCAAAAACACTAAATCTTTCTTTAACATCTTTCTTCTTGAGAATAGTAAAATAATTCCAACACACTTGTATGTTCTGAACTCCTTTTTTTTGATGATTCATCATAAAAACATGTATTTGTAACTGTATTGTGTCTCAATCATTCAGTTGGTTGATGTAAGAATTGTTATTTCTTTTACTTAATTTAAATTTGAAATTGGCAAGACCTTGCATTTCTTTTCATTAGAGTGAAAATGTCACTGTCGTAAGGAACACGACGAACGTTTCCTCACAATGTTCTTCCGTGTGAATCAAATCAGTGCTCTTCTGACCTGCCGCAACAAATGCCGTGTTACCAAGTCTCCTAGTGTTGTTTGAATAAACATTTAATTGTATTAAAGAAATGCATACGCATTTTCTATGTGGGAATTTAATCGAGGTCTTGCATAATATAATTATTTTCAAGTTTCAAGGACTAATTCTTGGACGAAACATTTTAATGAAATATCAAAAACTTCAATATAAAGATTATTCTTTACAAGGTTGATTTCATTGTGTAAATCTACAACACGGGACGCCCGCTTCTATTTCATTGACAAGCAGTGCCAGTTTTCATAATCCCTCGCCCCCTAGCGTTATTTAAAACATCGGCAGCGTACCAAGAACTTACATTTTCTATCAGACTGGGCATTCAGGTAGTTTGGTATCTGTAAAGCTTTTCCAATACTGCTTCCACAAGCATACATTTGATCCACTTAGAAACCAGATTTTATTTTAACAGTAATATTTTGACCACTCTTCTGGTCATCTTTGTCACTCGACTTCCTGGGATTAGGAACCCTATAAAAGCGGTTTGAAAACATGGGAACGAAAAAGAGTTAAGATGTTGAAAATCGAATTCCAGTTGTAAAATTCACACGCCCGTAATCTTTTACCTAAACATCCGCTAAAATTTGCTTTCTGTGAAGTATTATCATTACAACAGAAGGCGTGTTATGTTTGAGATCCGGAATACTAAAGGAACTTGTGCGCCCCTAGTGCAACAGGGCAAAAACTCCAAAATCACTCATTTCGCAGGAGAACCTTCGGAAGTTTTCTCGAGGGAATTTAAAAACGGGAATCGAATTTAAATTGAATTGCTATTACTTGGTTATTTATGAAAGTAAAAAAAAATGACATTGTTGCATGTCACATAATGGAAAACGAGGAATCTGACAATAGGTGTATCTCAATTTTCAATTTTTCGTAGATGAGGCCCTCTTGCATTAGGGGTGCAATATGAGGGTTGGTTAACTATAATTATAGAATTTCGTTGTTGGAATGATAAATCACATGTATGATGTTAATGTTTACCTGAATGTAGAAGTTCATAGTTCTGTAAGGTGGCAACCGCTTGCAAAGGTAGTACATAGAAAGTACATCTCACTCTTGTAAGTTTACTACTGCCATAAAGCCACGTCTCATTCCGTATAGAGCCGGTAAGTGCGTGGCCTTGACAGCGTAAACTTGGAGCCGCAGAGTGTTCAGGCGCTGTACGGTGTGTCTGCGGAGGAGGCGGTGCTCAAGACGGCGGTTGGTGGGGATTTAACGACGACAGTAACTACCTCGGTTGCCGTTGCCGAGATCACTGCAGTCACACGTTCCCCCGGTGAGGTCCCCGTGGGTGGTGTCTCGCAGGGCGGCAAGACTTAAGCAGGTTGTTTACCGGCTGCGATAGATCAGCGCCAGCCGGGAGGTCCTAGTGTTAGAGTCGTGTCGGTTGCGGATTTTCGAGGTGCGTAACTAGGTGCAATTCCGTAACTGTTTGCCACTGTGAGGTCGAAATCTGGACAATTTGCTCCAGGAACTCCTCTGGCTGTGGTGGCTCAGGGCATCAACTGATGTCACTCTAGTGTCTCTGACTGGGAGGTCCTAGGGTTCGAGTCCCGATGGTGGTAGGATTTTGGAAACTCGTTACGTAGTTAGGTCGAATTGAGCTGATGCTTACCTGAGTCCAATACAATAACTGTTTGCCACAATTAAGTCTGAACCTGGACAATTTGCTCTAGTAACTCCTCTGGCTGAGGTGGCTCAGGGCATCAACTGATGTCACTCTAGTGTCTCTGACTGGGAGGTCCTAGGGTTCGAGTCCCGATGGTGGTAGGATTTTGGAAACTCGTTACGTAGTTAGGTCGAATTGAGCTGATGCTTACCTGAGTCCAATACAATAACTGTTTGCCACAATTAAGTCTGAACCTGGACAATTTGCTCTAGTAACTCCTCTGGCTGAGGTGGCTCAGGGCATCAACTGATGTCACTCTAGTGTCTCTGACTGGGAGGTCCTAGGGTTCGAGTCCCGATGGTGGTAGGATTTTGGAAACTCGTTACGTAGTTAGGTCGAATTGAGCTGCTGCTTACCTGGGTCCAATACAATAACTGTTTGCCACAATTAAGTCTGAACCTGGACAATTTTCTGTAGTAACTCCTCTGGCTGAGGTGGCTCAGGGCATCAACTGATGTCACTCTAGTGTCTCTGACTGGGAGGTCCTAGGGTTCGAGTCCCGATGGTGGTAGGATTTTGGAAACTCGTTACGTAGTTAGGTCGAATTGAGCTGATGCTTACCTGGGTCCAATACAATAACTGTTTGCCACAATTAAGTCTGAACCTGGACAATTTGCTGTAGTAACTCCTCTGGCTGAGGTGGCTCAGGGCATCAACTGATGTCACTGTAGTGTCTCTGACTGGGAGATCCTAGGGTTCGAGTCCCGATGGTGGTAGGATTTTGGAAACTCGTTACGTAGTTAGGTCGAATTGAGCTGATGCTTACCTAGTAACTCCTCTGGCTGAGGTGGCTCAGGGCATCAACCGATGTCACTCTAGTGTCTCTGACTGGGAGGTCTTAGGGTTCGAGTCACGATGGTGGTAGGGTTTTGGAAACTCGTTACGTAGTTAGGTCGAATTGAGCTGATGCTTACCTGGGTCCAATACAATAACTGTTTGCCACAATTAAGTCTGAACCTTGACAATTTGCTCTAGTAACTCCTCTGGCTGAGGTGGCTCAGGTCATCAAGTGATGTCACTCTAGCGTCTCTGACTGGGAGGTCCTAGGGTTCGAGTCACGATGGTGGTAGGGTTTTGGAAACTCGTTACGTAGTTAGGTCGAATTGAGCTGATGCTTACCTGGGTCCAATACAATAACTGTTTGCCACAATTAAGTCTGAACCTGGACAATTTGCTCTAGTAACGCCTCTGGCTGAGGTGGCTCAGGGCATCAACTGATGTCACTCTAGTGTCTCTGACTGGGAGGTCCTAGGGTTCGAGTCCCGATGGTGGTAGGATTTTGGAAACTCGTTACGTAGTTAGGTCGAATTGAGCTGCTGCTTATCTGGGTCCAATACAATAACTGTTTGCCACAATTAAGTCTGAACCTTGACAATTTGCTCTAGTAACTCCTCTGGCTGAGGTGGCTCAGGTCATCAAGTGATGTCACTCTAGCGTCTCTGACTGGGAGGTCCTAGGGTTCGAGTCACGATGGTGGTAGGGTTTTGGAAACTCGTTACGTAGTTAGGTCGAACTGAGCTGCTGCTTATCTGGGTCCAATACAATAACTGTTTGCCACGATTAAGTCTGAACCTGGACAATTTGCTGTAGTAACTCCTCTGGCTGAGGTGGCTCAGGGCATCAACTGATGTCACTGTAGTGTCTCTGACTGGGAGATCCTAGGGTTCGAGTCCCGATGGTGGTAGGATTTTGGAAACTCGTTACGTAGTTAGGTCGAATTGAGCTGATGCTTACCTGGGTCCAATACAATAACTGTTTGCCACAATTAAGTCTGAACCTTGACAATTTGCTGTAGTAACTCCTCTGGCTGAGGTGGCTCAGGGCATCAACCGATGTCACTCTAGCGTCTCTGACTGGGAGGTCCTAGGGTTCGAGTCCCGATGGTGGTAGGATTTTGGAAACTCGTTACGTAGTTAGGTCGAATTGAGCTGCTGCTTATCTGGGTCCAATACAATAACTGTTTGCCACAATTAAGTCTGAACCTGGACAATTTGCTCTAGTAACTCCTCTGGCTGAGGTGGCTCAGGTCATCAAGTGATGTCACTCTAGCGTCTCTGACTGGGAGGTCCTAGGGTTCGAGTCACGATGGTCGTAGGGTTTTGGAAACTCGTTACGTAGTTAGGTCGAACTGAGCTGCTGCTTATCTGGGTCCAATACAATAACTGTTTGCCACGATTAAGTCTGAACCTGGACAATTTGCTGTAGTAACTCCTCTGGCTGAGGTGGCTCAGGGCATCAACTGATGTCACTGTAGTGTCTCTGACTGAGAGATCCTAGGGTTCGAGTCCCGATGGTGGTAGGATTTTGGAAACTCGTTACGTAGTTAGGTCGAATTGAGCTGCTGCTTACCTGGGTCCAATACACTAACTGTTTGCCACAATTAAGTCTGAACCTGGACAATTTGCTCTAGTAACTCCTCTGGCTGTGGTGGCTCAGGGTGTCAACTGATGTCACTGTAGTGTCTCTGACTGGGAGGTCCTAGGGTTCGAGTCCCGATGGTGGTAGGATTTTGGAAACTCGTTACGTAGTTAGGTCGAATTGAGCTGCTGCTTACCTGGGTCCAATACAATAACTGTTTGCCACAATTAAGTCTGAACCTGGACAATTTGCTCCAGCAACTCTTCCGGCTGAGGTGGCTGTGGGCATCAACCGATGTCACTGTAGCGCCTCTGTCCGGGAGGCAGGATTTTCGGCACTAGCTACGTAGTTGGGACGAATTCTGCTGCTGTTTGGGGGGAGAATTATAGCGGCCGATCGGTAGTTTGCAGTAGTCCCGTCAGTGCCAGGATGCCGGAGTAGTACCTTCGCAAAGGGGTGACGAACTGCGCGCGATCTTTCCTTCCTCTTCCTTGCCCTTTCATTTCTCCTTGCACATACGTACACGCATGACACTACCAGACGTGTTGCGAGACCGTTCGGGACAATAGAACGTAATCCGTTGGAGGCGGTAGCCCGTTGGGAAGAGATATACGGGAAAGCAAAGCGACGTGTAGGAGAATGATGTATCCCCTTCATGAGTGCGCCAAAACCAAGCGTTTGAATTGGGTCTAAGGATTACTACTAGACCTAGAATTTTAGGTCAAATGCCTGTCTAGTTCCTTTAATAGATTGTGGAAAATAATTGCGAATGTTTACGAATCATGAAAAAATATATCTACTGAAGACATAGTGCTCAAATATCCTAAAGGGGAGCTTGATGCCCATTTTAATATTTTCTGGCCTAAAACATGTAATTTTGAAGAATTGTCGAATTTTTATTCGTCTTTTTTTTAATGTGGTATACGGATACACAAATACCGACCCGATTTTCCCGAAACTCAAATATTCCCTGGTCGAATGTGCAATCGACCACGCACCGAAATCACACCCTATACACCGAACGTAAACAGCTCTGCTAGTCATTATAAAGAGGATGTTTCACTCGCGTCTCCGATCAGCACGCACTTCGTAGGCCATTGTATCCATTCCCGGTGCAGCTGCGCTGTTGAATGGTTGGGGTTATATCGCCGCGAATGCAAACCAGTTGAAGTATGGCGTCGTGAATGCAAGCCAGGCGAGCAAAAGTGTACTGTCGGAAAGGCGAAGCTTTCAAAATAGTGCCGAAGTCGTGAACCTCTAGAAAGGAAAAGGATCATTTGGAGTTTTCTTCGGTGTATCTGTGGTTCTGTGCCAGTGATCTGCATTGCATAGTGTGAAGAAGAACAATGAAACCCTTTTTTAAGTGCCTAAAACGTCATTTTTCATGCCCAGTTGTGCCTATTTTCGGAACTTTTTTTTACCTATCGGTAAAGGTCGCTAAATCATTCCTTTTTTTTCTGTTCAAACTTCCGAGGTCTAGTTATGGCCGGACTGTATCAGTGTTAGGTCGAATTCGCCCTCGGGCGAACAGGTCTTTTGCGATGGATTTCTTCATTCACTCAGTAAAGTACAGGCTTCTAGTATTCGACACGTTCTAACAAAAACGACCTTTTACTACCGATTACTTCACACACATTAGATTGGAGGCGAGGTCATACTGTGTTCGACGCTTCGTGACGAACATGGCATTTTACCCATTACTTCATTCCCTCAATAGTGTGCAGGCGTGGTGGTGATGTTTGCGACGCGTTCTGGCGTACACGGCCGAACTTCCCAAGGTGGTTGAAGAGTAGCAAATTAACTTGACTTATTCGGCCGAACTGAGCCATTCTACATGCGCATGAAAGAATTTCTTGCGTTGGTTTATGAAAGAGAAGCCGTTGGAATATCTGGGATTCAATTCTCGAAAATTATGGCAGGGCGTTTCAGAGGAAAGGGATTAAATGGTGTGCGTAGGCCTCTGTCAATTCCGAGTGAATGCCGACGAATTTCCTCTCTTACTTTTAGATTTGAATCTCAATTTTCTTTCTTCAGCCTTGAATTTCGTTTAATTTTCTTTACCGTTACGGCTATAATCTATTGTTCCCTTTCTCCATGATATTTTGTTACATTTTTTCACTTCTTTCCATATTGTTTCATCTCTATCTCTCTTCCCTTCTTTTTTGTGTCATTTCACTTTCCTGTCTCTTTCCCTTCCTCCAGCACATCTTGTTCTTCCTCTCCCACATAGTTTCTCGTCCTTGGCTTCTTCATCTGTCTCCCTTCCAGTTTCCGCCCTCCTGCTACCGCCCCCTCCGCCACCCGACCCCTGTATCTCAAAGTCTCTTGCTCGCTATCTCACTTATTTTACTCTCTCCTCCTCCGTATCCTCTTTCACATATACATCTTATTTTTGCCTTTCTCCCTTTCATCGCCCTACCAAGTTATTTTGTATTCCTTCTCCTGCATCCCATTTTTCGCTCTCACCTTATCTTCGTCACTACTCACTCTTTCCCTTCCCTTCTCATCATTACTCCCTCTTTCCCTCTCTTTCTCATTATTACTCCCTCTTTTCCTCCCTTTCTCATAATTACTCCCTCTTTCTTTTTTTCTCATCACTTCTTCTTTCTCTCTCTTTCCCATCACTTCGCATTCTTCCCCTCTTTCTCACACCTAGTCCCTCTTTTCCTCCCTTTCGATCACTACTTCCTTTTTCCAACTCTTTCTCATCTTCACTCATTCTTTCCCGCTCTTTCTAATCGGCATTCCCTCTTTTCCTCCGTTTCCCATCATTACTTCCTCTTTTCCACCCTTTCTCATTTCTATTCCTTCTTTTCCTCATTATGTCCCCTCTCTCCCCTCCCTTTCTATATTCTGTTTCTCCCTCTCTCTCTCTCTCTGTCTTTTCGTTCTCTCCATCTCGTCCTCCCTTCCCCAACTTCTCTCTATTTCCGCTCTCTCTCTCTCTCTCTCTCTCTCTCTCTCTCTCTCTCTCTCACACACACACACACACACACCTTCGCCCTCCCCCTCTCATTTTTTATCGCGCCTGTGCTCCGGGTTGGCGGCGACGGCGGCGGTGGCGGCTAGCGGAGCGAACGATTCTCTGGGATCGCAAGCCGGTGAACAGTCGACCGCTTTACAAACAACCCCCCTCCCCCCCACTCCCCGGCAACCCCCTTTCAACCCTTAGCCAACCCTCTCTCGCGGCGCTGTCTGCCGCCTCGCCTCGCGGGGGCGCACAGTGGGTCAGCACGAAAGAAAATTGTAACTGGGAAGGCGCTGCCACTAGGTTACGTTTGGGGTGCCTAATATCAAGGAGGAATAAACGCTGTACTGTTCTATTCTGGGTTGTGTATTCTGTACAATGGATGCATCAAATATGTTTGAAGCTCTCTAAAACAAAACTTAGGGAAGCTAGGACTGCCTTTAGTTTTTGAGAGTTTTCGTTTAAGGAATATGTGAGTGAATGAATGAGTCAACTACTTCGGTCATCAGTCCCATAAGAGTAATTCATATCATTCCCAACCAGATTTCTGCCACCACCGAGGCTCTGTCCCAGCTGGAACAAGCTCTAAACTCTCGACAAGATTCTCGGTATGTGTGGTTGTATAGTGCATGTTAGTGTAAGTTTGTAAATGTAATTGGGTGAGGATAGGACAAGGAAGGGGAAGGAAAAATCGTCCTTGCCCCGTTTGTTAAGGAACTGCTCCGGCATTCGTGTGGTGTTGATCTGTAAAACCACGGAAAACTTCTGATCAGAGCAGCCGACCGCTAGAATTCTCCTCCAGACAGCGACTGAATCCGACGTAGCTGACAAGCTAGAATCGAAAATCCTGCCACCAACGGAACTCGAACCTAAGATCTGCCGTTCAGAGAAGTTCTGCACTGATATCAGTTGATGCCCTGAGCCACCTCGTCCAGTGTATTAGTTTCGCCATTTCAACTCGCTTTCTCTCACCCTCTGATTGCGAGGCACTGTGCTGCGGCAGGGGTGGATAAGAGCGGCAGCGGCGGCGGCGCGGCCTAAAAAAGGCTGGCCTGTGTTCGTGCTCGGGCGAGCGCACCGCCGCGCCGCGCCAGCGCTAGCGCGAACGCCCGCGCCTCGCGCCCCGCCCCACCCCTCCCCTCACCGCCCGCCATGCCCCGTCCCACCACGCCACGCCACGTGCCGGCCGGCCGGCCGGCAGGCGTCCGTTTTTGCGTGCTCGCGTCCCGAGAGCGCGTACGGAGGGAAGTCACCCGTGCGAATGGGGCTGCAGCCATTCCGCCCCGACCCACGCCCCCACGCCCGCACGCCTCCCATTGCCCCTGTCTGCGCCGTCACCCGCGTCACACTCGTTGCTCTCCACACTCGTCACCCCCATCATACTCGTCACACGTCACCCGTCGCACTCTTACCTCGTCATTTCCATTGCTCAAGGCATCTCCGCCATACTTGTCAGCCCCGTAATCTCCCTTGTCCTCACCATTGCCGTCTCCCACGTCGTCTCCTTGGCTCACCTCACCTTGCCTCTCCCATTTCCCTCGTCATCTGTGCCACCCCTATCTTCCCGCAGTCCTCTGTTCCCCTCCCCTGAGGACGTGGCGTGTTGTAATAAATAGAGTATACATCTTCCACTGCTGGGGCCCATATACTATCCCTGGCCAATTAATGTGCAACATGTGGTGGGCAACACGAGCTTTTTGCCGGTTTTCTTATGGTTTCCCTTTTCCCCTCAATGAACTATTTTCCATCATCACTCACATAATCATTATTGATATTATCACTCATGAGATTTTTGATCGTTGATCTCCCCACTCTCAATACCCCGGTCACACTCGTCACACGTCACCCGTCACACTCTTACCTCGTCATTTCCATTACTCAAGGCATCTCCGCCATACTTGTCAGCCCCGTAATCTCCCTTGTCCTCAACATTGCCGTCTCCCACGTCCTCTTCTTGACACAACTTACCTTGCCCCTCCCATTACCCTCGTCACCTGTGTCACCCATGTCTTCCCGCAGTCCTCTGTTCCCCTCCCCTGGGGACTTGTGTTGTAATGAATAGTGTACACATCTTCCACTGCTGGGGCCCGTATACCATCCCTAGCCAATTAATGTGCAACATGTGGCAACGGGATCTTTTTGCAGGTTTTCGTATGGCTTTCCTTTTCCCTCAAGGAAATATTTTCCATCATCATTCACTTCATCATTACTGGTATTATCACTCATGAGGTTTTGTCATTTGAACGGAGTTTAAATCCAAATAAATCAATAAATAATGGAAACTTGTTTTTCGAATGTGAAATATTAAAATAATGTCTGTCACACAAACGACACGTTTTCCATGTCGCATTTCCAACGATCAATGCTTTAATGTAGAAACCTGATCCTCCGTTTGTTGATCGTCTACATAAAATCGAATAGTTTAGTTCAACAGATACCCTATGTCATTTTATATGCGTAAATAAATAAATAAAATTCTGCGAGTGTTAACTGTTATGATAGTAATCCGAATAACACTATTTTCGTCAGGATACTGGATTATTGACTTACAAATGGGCGAAACCCTAATCAAGAAATACAGCTTGGATGGATTCGGGAGATAGCAAAGCATTATAATAATGTCGTTTAGTGTTTGTTTGGCTTAATTTTCCCCAAATCCTCGTGGAATTATATGGGGAACGTACATATATCTTGACTTTGCGGGGCGATTACTGGTATTAATTGGAGATGTTCATAAATGAATTGGAAAATCTACCAAACATAACTTCAAATACCACAAGCAGCGTTATTAATAAGTTATGAACAACAGCGAAGCTTGGCCTATCGATTATTACTCTACTTGCTATACTACCAAGCTAGTTTTAAAGCGTACGACTAAAGCAATTTATAGAAAGAACTTTTTTGATATCGGTTCCATAAATTCGTTTTCTTTTTTTCTTTTTCTTTTTTTCTTTTTTTTCCTTTTTCTTTTCTTTTCTTTCCTATGCATGGGATCCCTCCAAATCCTCCCAAGGGCGCATACATCTTTAACCATTATAGTAGATTACTCAAGTACTAATACTGGCAAGCGTAAAGACAATGGCATGTGGCTTGGGCATACCATGATTCAGAGATCACATATTCTATCCTAGTAACATGACAGAAATTTACTTGGTGTGTTCAACATCGGAGAGCCGGCTGATTCAACTGAAGCCATGCGCATTTTTTTTTCTCTATCCCGTTCTTATTCTCAATTTTAGAGCCAAGCTCATCTCCCAACCTCGTCGCGACCGGCTTGAGTGTATAAGGGTATCAATTGATGTCACTGCAGTGCCTGTAACAGGGACGTCTAAAGGCTCAAGTCTCGACGGGGATAGGATTTTCGGAAATGGGTACATAACTTGAATTCATCCGCTGTCTGGAGGAGAATTCTACAAGTTGGCTGATCAGGTTCGCCTTGAAACGCCAATCAATCGATTGGACAATCCCATCCTCGAATGTTCTATTCCATTGATTCAGAAAACAGTTAACTTTTTTATGATGATTACGCGAAGTTTTTTTATCTCACCGACAACACTGCAAAGTGCAATATTTCAATCAATACACAGTAAACTGAAGTAGTGGTTTCCATTCTTAAGTATCGACAATCATATTTCCTTTGTTGTTTTGTTTTGAGAATGTCAAGGACGAGCAAGGAGTAGAAATACTTAAAATTCATTTTTGAATTACCGATTGGGTGGTACAAATGTCAAAATTTATTCGCATTTGTAGTGTGAAACGTCAGTACTCGGAATTTTTGCTAGACGAGGTGACGACAGCACTCGAGACCGGTATTATGAATTTAGTATGTCAAGGTAGTTTCATATTTATTGCGTTCATTTTTTAACGAACTTATGGGTACGTACTTTAGCTTATACTTCGGTAATAATTCGCAATAAGTGAGACGAGAGACGTGATGAGTTGATTTACATAGTCATCATTTTTGAATTACCGAATGGGTAGCACAAATGTCAGTAGTTATTCGCAATTGTAGTGTAAAACGTCAATACCTGGAATTTTCGCTTGACAAGGTGACGACAGCACCCGAGACCGGTATTATGAATTTAGTATGTCAAGGTAGTTTCATATAAGTTGCGTTCATTTTTAACGAACTTATAGGTACGTACTTTAGCTTATACTTCGGTAATAATTCGCAATAAGTGAGACGAGAGACGTGATGAGTTGATTTACATAGTCATCATTTTTGAATTACCGAATGGGTAGCAAAAATGTCAGTAGTTATTCGCAATTGTAGTGTAAAACGTCAATACCTGGAATTTTCGCTTGACAAGGTGACGACAGGACCCGAGACCGGTTTAAGAATTGAATATGCCAAACTAGTTTTATACGAGTTGCGTACATTTTTTTTAAAAAACGAACTTATGGGTACATACATTAGCTTATACTTCGGTAATAATTCACAATAAGGGAGTCGGAAGGCATGATTAGTTAATTTACATAGTCATCACTTTGCGGTACTCTAAAAGTTTAACTTTTCTATCCGTAAGCAGTGAACGGAATGAGAGGTTTCCGCCCTCGAGTACCGAAAACAACTCTACCTTTGTCGAGTTCAGAGTGCGTGATGGAAGAGCGAGTGCTACAGAACGATTTTCTTAAGAATGGGATAAAGTGACAGTTCGCGAAACAAGTGAACATCAGGTGTACTTCAGAGAAGTATCTCTCCGCCGCGTCAGCTGTTTAGTTACGCTCCTTCGTAGTGTTTGTTTACGGCTCCCTTACGTGCACCGTCACGAGTACGCATCTCACATTCAAGACTCGATTTTAAAACTAACATAATACTTATCACATAAAAACTAAATTCAATGTAATTTTTATAAAAAGAAAGAATTTTTACAGAAGAGCACAAAGCTCTGCACTTCCTAATTTTAATTATTTCTTCGGGCGCGCTATATTTTCGTCGGACGAGGACATCACATCAGGGAGCGTCGTAACTATTTACAAGTTAGCCAACTGCAAACAAACGAATGGAGGAAGGAGCGTCTAATAAGTTCAAGGACACAACGACAACAGAGTCGTCAGTGGTGTTACTAGCACTAGCTGTCAAATCATCCCATTCTAAAGAAAATCGGACAATATGAACCTTCCGTGGAGGCAACCCATTTCGTGCTCTTTAAGCTTTCGTCGCACGTGCCGCACTCCACTCCCCGCCGCCCATTTCGCCAAAACCCGCAATCCGTTCCGATTTTCGACTCCCGGTTAAAACCCGCAAGCGGCCGTCGAAAAACAGCCCCCTCCCCCCCCCCCCGCCCTAATGGCGACCTGCAGCTGGTAGTTCCGCCGCGCGCGCCCCGTGCTTTTTGGTGGGCGTATTTCAATTTCATGCTCCAGTAAAGAGGAAAAATTAATTATACCACCGCCCATCTCTTCGAATTTACGCGCGATCGTCTATTAAAAAGTGCGTGCCCACCATGTTGCAGGGCGGCACAAGACACAACAAAATTACGACCTACCCGGCTATCGTGGCAGATAAGCGATTCTTATTGGTGTGATTAGGAGGCTGTACAATGGCCAAAGCCCCCTTCCATTATTATGCATTAGTCGGTTTCCAATGCGTACCCCGCCCCATCCCCTCCTCCCTGGCCGCAAAAGCCTACACAGACGCAAAGACCCAGTACATGTAATTCGTATGCATGTGTCCTATTACCCGGCGGTTGTAACGATGCCTAATTATTGTGTAAGTAATGTAATTGCTTGTAACGGTCACGTGGGGCAATATTAAAACCCCATTATTTCCAGACCATGCGGCAGGATACCCGCTCAGCATGGCCTGGCACGGTACGGCGTGTATGTGGTGGGATAGTGGGATTTGTTGTTATTACCCACGGAGGGCGCCATGTAACATCTGGGTGGGTGGGTTTGTGCTTCTCGTACATAAATGATTAGTGATGTAGATAAAAAAATGAATGGGTGGTTGAAGTTCTGTATTACAGGGGGCAATGAGCGCCCTTTTTTTCTCTATTATGTGGGTGTGTTCGAAAATCTAATTTCCGCTCTGAGTTGTAACGTTCGTTAATGAACGCTTTCTTGCCGCACTTTCACTTTAGCTTTATAGGAGAGCTGTCGACGTGAACGCGCCGCACGTAAATTGCTTCATGATAATTGAGATGTGTGTGCGTAATGTATGTGACAGGAGTTAAAATCTGTATTGTTCAACCCATAATATACTAATTTCAACTCGCAATTTTCACATTGTAATAGAATTCAGTACAGAAATACTTTATAGCGTGGTTTGTCCTTTCATTTTCATGAAAGTTACATTTGTTAAGCGGAACTGTGAATGCGTAAATGAACATGTTGATACTAGCAACCTCACCGGTATTTATTATATTGTTATTTAACTTTCGGAGCTGATTGAAACAGTGAAATTGTACCTGAAAGTGTTTGAAGGATGTTGTTTTTGATCTTAAATTATACTGGCTGATATCGGTAGCCGAGGTCGCTAATGCTGAAGGGGCGTAGCTCGAAGGGTTGCGGGTTCAAATCCCTCTTCGGTCACGGACGTGTTTGTGTGTTCAAGTTGTCCTTATGTGTTCCCCTTACAGTTATCCGACTGTTAAAAATCAGTGTTTGCTATATGACCAAATAGTTAAAAAGCGACCTTTTTTTTAAAAAAGAAAAGTCTACTTGCAACAACAATCACGTGTTAAATGGTGAAATTTGCAAGTTGTTGCAATAAGAAGGGAACTTATTGTATCCATATTAATTGTAATGCACCCTTGGTATGCGAATGTCTCTGATAATTGAATGTACGGTAACACAGAAAGCTCTTCTGTTTGCAGCAGCAGTCATATAACCCGAAGAGCTTGTTGCTTGAAAGCCCACTCCTGGTTCCAGGCACCAATGAAGTTTTGCATTATTTGAAACGTGGTTCGAATTTGAGTGTCCGACCAGCACATTCCATTGCTTCAGTAGAATCATTGGATGTCTGTGTCACTGTGTATCTGTGTTAGCACTGGCCGTTGCGGTGATGATGACTGTGAAGTTTTCATGGTTATTTCGTTTTACGAGTCAATTCAATAGAGAGGCAGGCACATTACCTACGTAGAGCTTTAGCTGGTCTTTGAATAATTTCTGTCATCCGTAATTTATTTAGTTTTTTTTCATCTTTGAATACTACAGCTGCTGATATGCATTGAACAATTTGTATGTTTGTTTTTATTTGTATGTCCGTGCATGAAAATTCCCCTCCTCATTTTGTTCACATTCCAATCCTTCAGGCAGGGTCTGACGCGCAAGATATCAAAAATAAATAAATAAATAAATGAATTAAAAAAAATTGAAACATCTCCAAAAATTTTGGAAATCGCAGCAATTATAAAACAACGTTATTAATGTAATGAATGAATGTTGGATTGTTAAACAAGTGTTTGAAACAAAATAGTTTGTCGTGTTTGTTTGTGTATACATTTGAGGCAATATTGAAAAAAAGATAAACTTTAAATATTTAGGATGTACTGACTGAATTTTGAACTTTTTGGCACTTGTTTTTGTAGTGAATTTATAAAATAATTATTGCCTGTTGAAGGATTTCAACATATTCATCAAAAATAAACATAATTATATCAGGTATCAAGTTTGTAAAGTCTTTAATGTTTCCGGAAGTTAAGTTGCGAAGACGTTTCCTGTAAATAGTTTGAAGTTGATTTCCTAAGCTGTGTATTTCGAATGTCACCTAGGGGAATAGTCCAGGAATTATTTAAGACAGTCATTTTTTTCTTTTCAAATTTATTAATTTGACTCTGTTACACCCAAAGTTTGGAGGCCTTATTCGGTCTCAACATAAAGACTCGTACGTTTATGGTATAGAAAAATTGCGTAATTTAATGTAAAATGCATTGGTCCAATATAAGAGGGCTTTGTCAAAGAGAAGAATCAAATATTAATAACCCGTGTTTAGATACGCGCATAGTTCCATAATGGAAATGATTTTTAGGGGTTTTACTCCTTTTAATATTTGATTCTCCTCTTGACACGGCCCTCGTAAATTGGACCTATGAATTCTACGTTATATTACGCACTCTTCACTACAAAAAAGTACGTGAACCTTGATAATGAGACCAAATAAGGCCTTGGAACGTTGGCTGAAGCAGGGTCGTATTAAATCCGGAAAAGAAAAAAGAAAAAAAAAAAGAAAAAGAAAAAAAAGAAAAAGAAAAAAAAAGAAAAAGAAAAAAAAAAACCAACGACTCTCTTTAATAATTTCTGGTCTATTCCGTTAAATGGTATTTCTGTAAAAATATCCCATGATGCTCCACGCTGCCGAAGTTCCCCTGCCTGCCCGTCGGTCCCGTCATCTTGTTTGTAACCGCTCACCCCCCCAGAGGAGCGCGTTCTTGGAGTGGAAACGCGAACCGCGCTGTAACGCGATCACGCGACGGTCGAGTGTGAAATTAAAACACGGTCTGTCTCTCTCCCTGTTGCAGGTAAACACCCACGGACGCCCCGCAGCAAACGCCACCCGCCTCCCTGCGCCGGCGCGATGAGCAGTGAGCGGTGAGCGGTGAGCGGTGAGCGGAGACGAGGAGCGGCGAACACCCCCGCCCGACCTCGCCCCGCGCGCGACCGTGATGGATTTCCATTTTCCGCCACCCGTGAACGCTGATCGCGTTAGGCAGCCAGTGTGGGGGTCGCTGGGCTGCTCGTAGGCGGTGCTGGAAGTTACAGCGCTAGCGGCGTCCGTACACGATGCGGTTTCTCACCGCTTTACCCGTCCGGCCTCGTGATGGATCTTACCCATACGTTGCTCAGATTTACCCATCATTTAACTTTCAGCAGAAGAAACAGTTTGCCCTACTGGTTTTGCGCACGTATTGTTTAACAGTGGACACGGTTTTGCCCGTCGAGTTTTGTGCAAATCGCCAATAACTTTACACATAAGATGTTCAGTTTTAACCGTTGAGGCTTGTGCGGATGCAACCGTGATGGATTTCCATTTTCCGCCACCCGTGAACGCTGATCGCGTTAGGCAGCCAGTGTGGGGGTCGCTGGGCTGCTCGTAGGCGGTGCTGGAAGTTACAGCGCTAGCGGCGTCCGTACACGATGCGGTTTCCGACCGTTTTACCCGTCCGGCCTCGTGATGGATCTTACCCATATGTTGCTCACATTTACCGCTCATTTAAGCAGAAGAAATAGTTTGCTCGTCTGGTTTTGAAAACGTATTGTTTAACAGTGGACACGGTTTTGCCCGTTGAGTTTTGTGCGAATCGTCAATAACTTTATATACAAGATGTCCAGTTTTAACCCGCGTCTCATGTTGAACTTTACCTAAAAGATGCTCAATTTTATCCTTGCGCGTTTCGTATTTTAACCTTACGATGAAGATTCACAGTTGACTCGTGTCGAATTAAATCTTACTCAAAAAACTCCCAGTTGCACCCGTTTGTATTAATGTTTTATCTATGCAGGAAACGTGGTTTTGCCCGCCCGAGTTTATATGAATCGTCAATACCTTTATCAATAAGATGGCAAATTTTACCCGTTGAGGCTTGAGCGCGCGCAACCGTGATGGATTTCCATTTTCCGCCACCCATGAACGCTGATCGGGTGTTCGGTCGCTGGCCGATCGTAGGCGGTGCTAAAACAGCTGCAGCGGCGAATGGGAGTTCACAGCCTCCGTACACGTTGCGGGTCCTGGCTGTTTTACCCGACCGGCATGTAATAAACACCCATATGTTGCTCAGTTTGGCCCCTCCAGGCCTAACTACTCGTGTCAAGAAGACGCAGTTTTGCCCGACTGGTTTTGCGTCATTAACGTTTAAACTGATGCAGATGACGCAGTTTTGCTCGCCGGGTTTTGTGCGAATTGTCAGCAACCTTATACATAAGAGAGCCAGTTTTACCCGTTCGGGCTTCAGCGTCTCGTGTTTAACCTTTTCTATAAGAAGTGCAGTTTTATCCGACCTGGGTACCTTATCATGAATATGCACAGTTTACCCGTCTCGTGTTTAAGCTTCCTCATAAGTCGCTCAGTTGCACCCGTCTGTACTCCGTGTCTCACAATTAACCTATTCCATTCTCACATCGTGCACTTTGTACACTTTGCAGATTCTAACTGTTTTACCCGTCCTCGTGATGTATCTTACCCATGCGTTTCTCAGTTTTACCCTTTCAGTCCTAACTTTAAAAAGAAGACGTAGTTTAGGCCGACTGGATTTGCACACTTAATATTTTATCTGACCCGGAAAATACGGTTTTACCCATCCGAGTTCGTCATCCGCGAATTGTCAATAACGTTTCTCATTGGATGGTCAGTTTTACCCATCCAGGCTGTGTATCTCGTGTTTACCTTTACGTTCAAGATGCTTAGTTTTATCCCATCTGGTTTGCGCGTGTCGTGTTTGACCTAAACATGCACAATTGTCCCGTCCGGGTTGTGCACCTCGTGTCGAACCTTTCTCATAAGTCGCTCAGTTACACCCATCCGTATTCTGTGTCCTATTATTAACCTAAGCCTTAACCGCATTCTCGCACCGCGCTGCCATGATGGATTTCTGTTTTCCGCGAACCCTGAACACAAATCGCGTTAGGCTGCGAGAGCGGGGTCGCTGGCTTACTCGCAGACGGTGGATGCTGTTCGAAGCTGTAGCAGCGGACGAAAGTTCAAGCCCTCAGTACCCGTTGCATACACTCCGTACACACTCTTCGTACACGTTGTTCTCACGATTTACTTGACCAGTCTCGTAATGAACTGTGAAGCCCCCAATTTTACCCACCTGGACGAAAATCCTGCCTTCGTCGCTACTCGAACCTAGGTTCTTTCGATGAATTTATCTGCTATCACATAATCACTTTTGACGTCTATGTTCTGATTCGTGTGACAACTCCTTCCTCAGGATATGCGAGATGAATTGACGGGCGGGCGTTCATAGAATTAAGAACACCCATGGAGCAATGCTAGAATGAGAGGCAGTGTAACGAGAGAAACGCAAGAAATCGTTCTCCAACTCGCATTATCTGCCACAAATTCCACGTGATTTAGCTAGGAATCGAACCCTGGTTCCAAGAGAGTGGCCTTAGCATTGCACCATAGGTCACACGTATCTGTCGATACGTGTTTCATTATGGTATATAGAAATTACTATGGCCATAAATGGTTGCGAATGACCCTAAGGGTTGCGAGTTAGTGTAGAGGAGTTACTGTAAGATTGAACGGCTTTGACAGCTACTTCTTGGGAGCGTTGCCGGACACAGAAATGCAGGTTATGTCCCTTCTCCTCTTTTTGTCAGTGCGTTTGTTTACAGTTAAGTCATTTGTAAATGGCTTCATCATTGTCTCTTGCTGTATGACGTACATTTGTTTTCCGACCAGTCAAAGTGGTCCCTTCTTAGAGTAACTCCCCTACACCAACTCGCAACTTTTATGATCATGCCTGGATATGCGTGAATGATTTTGATACGATTCGATGGTGGTACGATTGACTGTGTGGCTACAGAAACGGGAGAACCCAGAAAATGCCAACCGCAAATTCGGTGTGTTCACCTCACGTTCGGCATGGATTGACCGGCAACTAACCTGGGTCCCTAGCTGGGGAAGGTGATCGGTTTGACTGTTTCACCGCAGGTCTGCCCGAATCGTGTAGTGTATTAGCGTGTAATGAAGCAGGTGAGGGAACCTATTACGCGGGTCTGCTTCCTCTGTGAAGTTGCGAGTTGCCAAGCGAAGCCGGGCGGCCACGGCGGCGGCGGCGGCGGCGGCGGCGCGCACCGAGGCGGCGTGGGTCGATACTCGTCTGCGGCCCCCGCTCCACCCCCGCCTCCCCTCCACCCCCGCCTCCCCTCCGCCGCGCCACCCCTCGCCACGGCATACGGACACGCTGCAGACGTCACCCCCGCTATTGCCACCGCCGCCGCCGCCGCCGCCAACGCCGGTGTTGTAGCTGAGGTAAAGGCGTCCTCCGTAGAGAGCGGTTGCTCCGGGTGACATCAGCATTTCCCACTAGGTAGCGCTGCGAAGACCACTAAAACGACAAAAAAAGACCATCACAAAATTCAAATGATGATTATTTCATGTTTAAAATATATGGGGAGAATTGGAAAGTAATGCAGTCCAATGAAGTACGAAAATGTCATTAAATTATACGATGATATTTATATTTTACAGTAAACACGTAAATTAATACTTAGTAATTTTTAATATGTAAAAATATATTTAAGAAGTATTTTCGTAATTGATTATCATTAATTTATATACTCAAATGATATAATTTTATAGTAAACACGTATAATTTTAATGTGTAAAAATACATTTAACAAGTATTTTCGTTATTGATTAACGTTGATAACATTATATGCAAACATAGTATAAGTGTTGTAAGTACTGTAAGAGTTACAAAACGTAAGAGGTATCTTTGTCTCACACCTTCTAATAACTGAAAAAGAGGTAATGATGCCTCTTTATAAAAACTTTCCTTCAATTGAAATGGTTGTTTTTGTTTCCAATATTAGTTTATTCTCATGATTCGTTCCTTTTCATTATATGAGTTTCCCTCTACCAGTCTTTGGTTGTGACCAATAACTGATCAAATTTGAAGTACGTAATTCACTCAAATGATCTTACAAGCTTTTAAGTGTTTATACTAAGCTTAGTTATATTTGAATACATGTACCTGCAGTAATCATAGGGAATTATTTTTGTTTTTTGGTGTACAATTGACACTATTGAAGAAATGCAACATTTAAAAAACTCAACAAGTATCCCCAACAAAACCCCTTGTTCTCTAAAACATACTCTAAAAAATTCTCTACATTTAGGGGGAAAGCTCCTAATATGGCAATACTGGGTGACATATCTACTGTTCGAAATAACCTGCTTTTATCATCTTATCTACCAAACACATGTATGAAAAGCTACTGTTCAAAAATTAACTGTCCGCACTCAGCTATGAACAATCGAAACAAATGACTTGTACCTAAAGTGTGTGAGTGTATTTATCAGAGTGCGAGTACACGTTTTTCAACAAATGGTAATTCTTATTTATATGATGGGTTGGGGTGATGGTTATGGTGATGGCTAAGGTGATGGTTATGGGCTACCATCTCCGTTTAAAACTTCAACCGCTACTGTTATTTTCTATTTATCGGCCTAATGACGTTAAAAATACTGTTCAATGCTGTCTTGTGTTCAATAAACTAATTATTTATATAAAATAAATATATTCGAAGAATTTAGTCTACCTTGTAGGGCATATTAGATTCAGCAATATAAGTTTTCTTCGTGTGATTATTTATCACTGTCTTTTGCTCTTCTTGAATCAAAATTGACTTACGTTCTTAAATATATTTCATTCGCAAAAATTCTCGACGTTCAATTTTTGTTTTTCATTAGATTGAAGTCGAAATTGTGGATGGTACTATCGTACATTTTGTGATGTACAATTTTGGTACACGTTTCACTTCAAGTATCGCTATTTATTGGCAAATTGTTCTTCTGAATATAATCTATGTACGCCGTTCGTTACACAATTTATTAGCACGTTTTTGTAATCAACAATAAAGTTGTTACTTGTATGAAAATTGATATGCTTTTTTTCATTAGTTCCATAGAGAGTATTAGGCAAACACGAATAAAATTTTCATTTATTAATATATTCTAAATGGGGAATATTGGGGAGAATTCACTATACTGTTGTTTCAAAATATATATTTCAATATCATTTATGTGATCTTTGTCCTCTCGTACAATAATAATCCGTAGCAGATTTTTTTTCTTGACACCACATCGTGTCGTATCAAATATCCCATACCTATACTTTTACCTATGACATCACCCTACCCCGCGTCAATCATGCTGGCTATGTTCTGGCAATCACATTCCCTCGCATTTCCATGATGCATAATCCCGCAACTTCTCTACGCTCGGTAGTGTAGAGTACATGTCACATATTATAACAAGCCGGGCATTAAATAATTAACCTGCAGTAAATAATGCATGTGTACGCATGCATTATTATGGACATTTTGAATACGGAACATAATTTGTGTCCATCTCGTGCGTCGTCATAGTGATCACCTCAGCCACCGACCTCAATTGCAGACCGCAATAAATCTAATTCTGAATGATTGATCGCCAGTGCGTGATCAGGATATGCCACTACGACATGTTTTTCAAAATCTCTGCAACGTATGGTGGCGAAACTCTTATTGAGTATCTACATTGTCCGAAATTGATATTTGTCCATTGCACATAAGCTTATACCATAGGAAATTAAACAGCTGAAACTCGTAAAAAATATTATATATTGATTAAATTTAACACAGCATTGAAAATATAAATATTATTCTCTCATTCCACAATCCTACCTAATTGCTCACACTGCAACTTGCACTACTTACGAAAGAGTTTTAATTAAATTGGTCACACTTTCTTACACTAGTATTAATTTTTAAATGAGAAAGAAAAAATATAAGAATTTACCAATGAGAACCAATGATGATAATATAACGCATTTTAAACAGTAATTTTGTGAACTTGACAAACTTCGGTACAATTTATTCGGCAATTTGGAATATAAAACTGAATATATTGCCTGTTACGTCGCCCAAGATATACCTCCTTTCTCCGCTAGTTGGTGAAAGGAGCGTAGCGAAATTTGCGTGGTCAGACGGACGAGCTGGCCTGATGGCCCGAGTATCGCCACGTAAAATGAGGCATTCAATTCAATTCAGTGTTTCTTATAGAGCGAAAACAATATTGTCAAGAAATAATCGTGACAATTTCGTGGAATTGTTTTATGAGCACTTTTCTCGGATCCATTCACCGGTTTACTTGTCTCAGGGCATCAGTTGAAGTCACTGGAGTACCTCTAACCGTGAGCCCCGACGGTGGCAGGGTTTTCGACACTAGCTAGTCAGCTAGGTCGAAATGAGCCGATGTCTGGATGAGAATTCTGCGGCGGCGGCGATGGTGTAACGGTTAGCGTTTCGGACTGTTGTATCCAAGTTGGCGGGTTCAAACCCGATCGAAGCCGTGGATTTTTCAGGGCGAAAAAATCCTTCGTACGTACTTCGTACTATCCTTCGTACGCCTTCCTTCGGAGGGGAAGTAAAGCCGGCTGTCCCATGTTAGTAGATTTACTTGCATGTAAAAGATCCTCAAGTCTAAATGACGCCTCTGAGCTAAATTCAAAATCGCCTGTTTCTCGCCCAAGAAATACCTCCTTTCTCTGCTAGTTGGTGAAAAGAGCGTAGCGAAATTTACGTGGTCAGACGGAAGAGCAGGCCTAATGGCCTGAGTCTCGCCACGGAATATAAGGCATTAATTCAATTCAATTCTAACGGCAGGTTGCCTTGGTCGATAGTTTTCCGTGATTTCTCCGGTCAACACCAGGCGAATACCGAAGCAGGACCCTTGCCCAACCCTCGCCCTTTACTTACTGACACACACGTACATGCATTATACTACCACACGTGTCGGGAGACCAAACGGGAGCATGGACTTGCCCGGCTGGGGTACTAGTTCGCTGGTGAAAGACTCGAGCTTGTGGGAAAACCCTGCAAGCTAAAGTGCAGGATCTCACCGCTCACCGGGCTTAGACAACTTCGCCCCCTGTGACAGAAACATGCCCTATCGTTACGGAAGTAATGACCTTAGCAACGTTCCCTGTACCACTAATCAGCCCATCAATCGGATCATCAATTTCACCTTTTGCCGTTTTGTGCACTATCAAATCACTGAAATCTCAGTATTATGTACACTGCCCGGTAGCCTCCAGTCCAAACCCGGCTGAGGCCTCGAATGCCGGCACACCGAGTGTTGAAAAGCGTTTCGTCTGTGCAAGAGAGTGAGCTGTGTGATCAAAGGCAAAAATAAATTGCATTCTTTAGAGTCCTCTTGGTCTCCTCCGAGGATCTCCCCCCCCCCTCTCTCTCTCTCTCTCTCTCTCTCTCTCTGCGAACTTCGTTGTCATTCGCGCTCACAGCGTTCACGCAATCAAAGAACTTTTTTTTGATTCAATGGAATGAGAGGAGCGCGCGCCTTAAAAGCAGACTACTGTTCCAAGCACACACTCGAATTTTTGCAAGAGAAATTTTTGTGAAATTGTTTACGAGCTGGGGTGGCGTCCTTCCAACTTGCGCTTCTAGTTATTTGAGTTGTGAGTAATGAAGACGAGAAGAGCACAGGACAGAGAATAATGAAAGTGGAAGGTGCGTTAAAATGCTGTTCTTTCAGTAAAATGAAAAAATATTGCGATGATGAGTCGTGTAATGACCTAGTAGTTTTAGTAGTGGTGTTAAAGGAAAAATAAATTTCGTGAAGCTGTAACAAGTATTAATCTAGCGTCCAACATTTTATATTAGTGGGTTAATTTCTTTCTAGTACAATGGTAAGGCGTGTGTGTGTGTGTCTGAGAGAGTGAGAGAGAGAGAGAGAGAGAGAGAGAGAGAGAGAGAGACAGAGACAGAGAGAGTTTTCTGTGAACTTTAACTCTCTGGTAGCATTTTCTCTCCTTTCCGACATCCCCGATTCCCGGCTTGCCCGATTTCCTGCTTGCCCTATCCCCGGCTTGCCCGATTCCCGGCTTGCCCGATTCCCGGCTTGCCCGATTCCCGGCTTGTCCGATTCCCGGCTTGCTCGATTTCCGGTTAACCGAGTTCCCGGCTTGCCCGATTCCCAGCTTCCCCAATTCCAGACTTTCCCGATTCCCGGCTTGCCCGATTTCCAGCGTGTCCGATTCTCGGCTTGCCCAATTCTCGGCTTGCCCGATTCCCGTCTTCCCGGGATCTCGCCTTTCGCGTTTCTCGACATCCCCGATTCTCGACATCCCTTTTTTCCCGATTCTCGTCTTGCCCGATTCCTGGCTTTTTCGATTCCCGGCTTGTCTAATTTTAGGCTTCGTCGATTCTCGTCTTCCCATATTTCCAATTTCCTCATTTCCCGTTTTTTTGCATCCCTGATTCCTTCATTCTCGGCCAAGGATCACTGCGAGCAACACGCCTTCTCCCTATCTTCTCGCTCTGCTCTTTACCTGTTCCCGCTGCTCTCTCCCCCCTCGCTGGTTTACTGCCGCCCTGACCTTCGCGCGCGGGGAGTGAGTGCAGGGTGACGTCAGCGGCGGGCCAGGGGTGGCCAACGCTTTGTTGTGCAGTGGTTCTCCCTTTTGGGTCGTCTGGCTTTCGCTGCTTCGGATGCGTTCCTTCTCTCTGCCGGCGATTGAGGTGACGCATGGGGTAGTAGTGCTATGCCATGGGGTAGTAACTATGCCTGGTCTACCACTCCACACAATGGCTTGTTCTTCCAGGGGGAATTGATCTCGGGGCACTTAATTTTTTCACCTTTGTCCGCACCCCCCCCCCCTACGCTTGTCCGCACCTCCCCCTCCCCCCCCGCGCACAAAAACGTCTACAGGCTAGTATTTGAATTCAGCCAGACGCCGTTTACCCTTACAGTAACCTTCCCATAAAATGCTTGGGTCGGGCCGCCCTGCCAACTCAGAGCTCCTAGCTTGCCGCAGTCGAAACAATGGGCCGCTCACTATTCACTGCGACAAGTCCCTTCTCTCTGACCAGAGTTCCGGGCCACTGCCTCGAGGAAGCGAAGAGTTCAAAAGGGGGTGCCGTGGGCCCCCTTCCCTAATCCTCACTGCAATAATCTTTTTGCTTTCGACGTGAGTACCGCCGGAACCTGCACCGGCAAAAAAAGAACTGTTGGAGTATACCAGATCCATGATACTGTAACAAGTTTCCTTGATACGGTATCATGGATCTGGTATACTCCAACGGTTCTTTTTTTTTCGATGTGAGCAACCTGTACAGGTCATGGTCCCCGTCCAGTCATGGTACCTTCATGGTCCCCGTCTGGACATTTGTATGTGGGATCCGAGTCCGAGTCCTTCCCAACTGGTGGGCTACCGAGTGAACCCAGCAACACGGCGATTAGCGGCGTTTACTCACTGCCTCGTCCTTGAAGCTAACGACGTGAGTGCCGCCGTGTAACTCAGTGTCCGGGTAGTCGTATGCCTCACTCCGCGATCATGATTTCCCCCTGCGTGGAGACACGGGTGTACTACGTGGAGACACGTGGAGTAGCGGGAAGATAGCTCTCCTAACGATGGGACCGGAAATAAAATCTCGTTCGATCCGTGTGGAATTTGTAGTGGACTAAGTGGAAGTGTAAGGTCAATATGAGCAAATTCTCCCACACTCGGCCCCAGAGCCCTCGATCAGTTTTTTAGTGTTTGATTAATGATTGTGGGTGCGTCACATGTCAAGGTCATTCGTCTTGTAAATATAGTGTATGATTTTTATCGCGAGAGATGTTTTTTTTTTTTATCGCGAAAGATTTTCACCAAACAGTTATCAGCATAGCACCACCCCAGCCAGGAGGGACAAGCTCTAAGCTCCCGAAAGGTCTATCGACATGTGTGGCAGTGTACTGAACGTGTGTGTAAGTAAGGGGTGAGGATAGGAGAGGGAAGAGGAAGGGCAGATCACGCGCAGTCCGTGGTCCGTTTGTTAGGGGACTGCCCTGGCATTCGCCTTGTGTTGATCTGAGAAACCACGGAAAACCACAGCAAGTTATACCTAGAACTCTCCTCCAGCCTGCGGCTGAATTCCACCTAGCTGAGACTGCTTCATTCAGCAAACTACAAATCGCATTGATATACGGCAAAGCAGTGAGGATTGGTTGTATCGTTTGTGTTTCCTGAATACAGGAGTAGGTTATTCTCTGTGAGTTATGTTTCTTTTATTTGTATTTATTGCTATTGGTAGTTCTTTGTGTTTCTGATTGTGATAATAAGAATTAGTTACATAATACAAATGTGATTGTGAACATTTATACTCTCTCTACTCTCGTTTGTCTAGCGAGTTGCCTACACTGAGCTCACAGCTGGAACAACATTGACTCGTAAAGGGAAAGGGAGTGAAAAAAAAAATTAAGCTCAAGTCAGAGTTGGTTTAAATTTTTGAGGTTGGGTCTATTTTCTATTTTTGAGGGTCTAGATGTCGATTTTGAATTATCGTGGTTCAAGTTGTTCATTTTCAAATGATCGAGATCGATTTTGGAGTCGTCGAATTCGAGTAAATGTTTGATTGATGAACTTTTTTAAAGTTGATTGAAATAATAGAAAAAATAAACCTCCTTTAAAAAGTGAATGTTTCTACAAAAATATAGATGCTTTGAAAACATCGGCATGAATGTCGCATCCCTCGTTCCAATCAAACTAATGCTGTTTGCACTAGCTTCATCGAATTCAAACTTTTTTCCGTTACAAAAAACGACCACAGTCAAATCAATTGTTTCTTGCTTTCGAATGTAATGTTAGAGGCTTCAAACCTCATTTAAGAAGTCGATGTTTCTACAAAAATATCGATATTTTCAAAACATCGACATTGATGTCGCATCCTTAGTTACAACCAAACGAACGCTGTTTGATTTATCTTTCTCTAGCGAGGAATTCTTTTATGATTTTTTAAAACTTGTTTTCAGTTAAATCTTCATTATAAATTAATGAATACGGCGATTTACGCAGAGCAATAATTTTATTTATTGTATCAGAAATATTTGTCTTCATTTCGTTCCTCTGGGAATTTTTTTTAAAATAAATTTTAGTCCAAATACGTTTTTTCGTTCGAATTTAAAGTTAGAGGTTACTAAACCATGTTTAAAAAGTGAAAGTTTTCTACAAAAAGATGAATGTTTCGAAAACACCGCCTTTGCCGTCGCACCCCTCCCGGCGGCTGCTTCGCGGTGCCCTGCGTGCCGTGTGGCGGCGGGGGCGTAGGCGTGCGGGCCGGGCGTCGCGAGAGGTCACTGCACTTCCGGGGACGGTTGGGCGTGGGCGTGGGCGGGGCGGGGCGGGTCTGCAGCGAGGCCGGGATCGCGACCCGGCGCCTCCCGCTGCGGCGCCGGCGTATTGATCCAGCGATGGCGGGGAAGGGAGGGGAGGGGAGGGAAGGGGAGGGAACTCGCACAGTGCTGCGAGCGAAGCGTCGCTACACTGTCCCCGCTCGGCCCCGCCCCCGGCCGACGGCGCTTCCTAGGAATTTCTCACTGTTCGTCCGGGTGGTGTCTCTGTCTCTCTCTCTCTGTCTGTCTGTCTGTCTCTCTCTGTCTCTCTCTCTCTGTCTGTCTGTCTCTCTCTGTCTCTCTCTCTGTCTGTCTGTCTGTCTGTCTCTCTCTCTGACTCTCTCTTTGTCTCCCTCTCTGTCTGTCTGTCTATGTCTCTCTCTCTGTCTCTGTCTCCCTCTCTGTCTCTCTATCTCTTTCTGTCTGGCGGTCTCTCTCTGTCTCTCTCTCTCTCTCTGACTCTGTCTGACTCTCTCTGTCTCTGACTCTCTGTGTCTCTCTCTGTGTGTTTTTCTCTACTGTTCGGTGATGCGTGGGTGCGTGATGTGTATCTATGACAGGTCCCTGCTTGATTTTTTTCTTTGAACGTTTTTTCATGTATTCGTATCTACCGTTTACATGTGTACTTATTACCTAAATTACTGTACCTAAACTAATACCTAATTACTACTCACTTAATACTTAACTCCATCTAATCTAATTTCATTCGAATTAAGTACATTTAACCTATCACTGAGAACAATATGCAGTCGACTCCGGATATAGTGAACCTCTGAGGACTAACATGTTTGGTTCGCTGTAGCCGATGATTTCAAAATGAAATTAAATTTCTCAAAAATATTGATTTTATTAATGTAGAGGTACAGCAAAATTTATTAACAGTGCGAACTGAAAATTTCAATATTTTTATTTGTACTTTAAAGTGTTTGCTTCGTTCATTTTGCATTAGCAATTTTTCTAGATCCTTCTCCAGATTTCCTGCTCTCTCGATACTTGATTCTGTATTGCCCTCTGTCTCGAAGTATCGTAATGCAGTCTTGACACAAGTTTCAATGCCTCTTGCACTGTAAGAACACCGTCAACTCTCCGAATGCCTTTTAATCGCCTAATAACACAAGAGATTCAGTTAATTTTCATAACATTTTCTACATTCTCTGTAGCCGAAGTTCTGGTTCAGTATAACCTAATCTTCTTATGCTTATTTGTAATGTAAGTGAAACGGGACCAGCGACTTAAGTTCACTATAATCGAGTGTTCACTATAACCGAGTTCACTATAACCGGAGTCAACCGTACATTACTACCTGCCGGCCCTTCTTAGCAATTTCTCACTGCGCAAGGCTGGGCTTCTCTCTGCTGTTCTGTGACGCGCGGGCAGTGTGGTCTCGTGATGTGTATCTATAACATCTCTGCATGCTTTTTTAAACTTTTTTTTTTTCAATTTATTCTTATATACCATTTACGTGGGGGCTTATTGCTTAGGTTATTATACAAGAGGCGTATCAACTAATACTTAATCTAACTATATCGTATCTGCTAATTTAATTCTAGTTATTCTATCTGCTCTATCTGCTAATTTAATTTTATCTTACCTACCTATGAGCACTATATACATTACTAAATGCTTTTGACAGTGTGGAATGTCTGAGGCGTTTTTGCATCTCTTGCACATTTCATTTTTGTGATTGGGTTGCTACACATACTTCTGACGTCTATATAAGGCTTTCCTATCGGACTAATAGTTCAGGCGTCTGAGGGGACCCTTTTGCTCTCTTGTGTTGTGAATGAGTTACTCCTCTAAGAAGGGGCCATTTTGAGAGGTCGGAAACAAATGAACGTCATGTAGGGTGACGACAATGCAAGAGGTAGTGAGGAACCCATATACGAATTTGTTAACTGTAAACGAACGCACTGACAAAATGAGTTCATCGTCTCTATAATGACCTAGCACTAGCTGTCAAAGCGGTCCTTTCTTATCTCTCTAATCCGGATTGTTGCGGTGCTGAGAACCTCAATTACTCCTCCCTGTTTTGAAAAAAACGGAACACTTGTGAATATCGAATTTAAATTGCACTCATGATATTTCGCATGAGAGGCAGTACAGTCGTTGACAACCTTGGGGAATGAGCTGTTGAGTCTTCAACACCTGTACTTAATACATGTTAGATCGCTTTTCTTACGAGACTCGAACACCTGCTGGTGTATAGTACGTGTATAGTATCGTATAGTACGAAACACCTGCTGGTAGTCAATTTAAACCGTTGTAGTGTCAGTTCTTTGACAGTTTTTTGAACAGGAGACCATGCGGACGTTGGCCATCTTTGGGAATTGCTCATGCCGTCTCTCTTTTCTTCCATGTGTCACACACGAAGCGCTGCCTAACCCTTGCTTCCACAGACCTGCAACCTCTCGAAGCGAAGCGAAGCGATGTGGACGTTAATAACCCTGAGATACTGCCGCCTGCCGACACCGCCCTCTGGGCGTACATGGCGAATCATTTCTTCCATGGATCGAACATCATGCACTCCCAAACAAGTGTGTACACGAAATTTTAAACCGCGCCGACCCTTCGTCCAGCATACGGCATGGTAGTTAGGTCGGCATTTTGGAAAGCAACCTGAGCCCCCCCCCCCCTTTGGCACTAACACACATGCCAGGTATTTTCTTCCGAAGCTCGAACATCTTGAACTGCGAATCATTTGCTGCCACCGAATTTAAACCGCTTCCGCGCCGATCCTCGTGCAGCATACGGCATGGTAGTTGGGTTGGCGATCCTGGAGAGCCTCCTGTGTCTCCCCCGCCCCTAACGCACCAGGTATTTCTTTCCGGAGCTCGAACGTCTTAAACTGCGAAACACTTGCTGGCACCGAATTTAAACCGCTCCCGCGCAGACCCTTCGCTCAGTGGAGGTGCGCGGACGTTGGCAGCCCTGGAGAACCGCCGCCGGTACCTACCGCCCCCGCATGTGGGTCAGTGGCGGCGTCGGCGGCGGTGGCGGTGGCGGTCGATAGGAACCGGGTGCGGGGCAGGGCGCGGCGGGGGCGGGTGGAGCGTTGCCGTTGGAGGCGGGGCTGCGTCTGGGCCCGTGCCGCGTGCGCAGCCCTGGAGGCGGTCAGGGGGGGTGGGGGTGAGGCGGGACCGTGCAGGGGGCGGGGAAGGTGTACGCCCGGGCTGCACTGAACCCCGCGGAGGAGGAGGAGGAGGAGGCGGCGGTGGCGCTGCAGTCGACGCGACGTCACCCACTCGCCCGAGGGAGCCTGCACGAGCAAGAGATGTACTGGTCGCGCTGAAAACATTGACCCGCGAGTTTGCACGATGTGGGAATGGATGACACCTACTTACTACTGTCGTTGAACATCTTGAAGAGAAGCCAATGCTTTATGTTCGCGATTTATGTAACATAACTTATCTCGAAGAAAATATCGACCTACGAGTTTCCACGATTCGCGACCGGATGGTACCTCCTTCGTACTGTCATTGAACATCATGATCAAAAACCACTGCTTTACTAACGTGCCAGAGTATTAGTGCACGCGCTGAAAAAATCGGCCCGTGAGTTTGCACGACTGGGTGATGTATGATATAGACGAGTTACTTTAAGAAGGGACCACTTTGACTGGTCATGAAACAAATGAACGTCATGCAAGGCGATTGCAATGTGAGAGATAGTGATGACGTCGTTTACATGTGAGCTAACTGCAAACGAACGTCCTGACGAAATTAGTACATGGACGTGCACTAATGCAGTTATATTGCTAGTAGTGGCCCAGCAGCAGCAGCCACAGCGGTCCCGTCTTAGAGTTATATCTCTATACCTGCTTACTAGTGTCGAGCATCATGCTAAAAAACTATATCTTTGCGTACGCGCATCAGTATTACTGCTCGCGATGTAAACATCAACGTGCGCGTTTACACGACTGGGGGCGGGGGTGGATGTTACCTGCTTGCTAGAGTCGTTGAACATCATGATCAGAAACCGTTGCCTTACGTACGCGCAAGAGCTTTACATCTCGTGCTGAAAATATTGAACGGCCCGTTTGTGCGATTGGCAAATGATACCTGCTTACTTCTGATCTTGAACATCATGATCAGAAACTATTGCTTTACGTACGCGCAAGAGCTTTACTGCTCGTGGCGAAAACATCGACCGGCGAGTTGGCGCGACTGGGGGAGGATGTGTACCTGCTTGCTAGTGTCCGAACATGATATTTAGATGCAGAGCCTTACTGTTCGACCCGAAAACGTCGAGCCCCTCTAGTTTGAAACAAGCTCTAAACTCGTCAAACCACACTTACGGGACTAACGGTCTTAGCCGTTGACGCTCCCGGATTCACTAATCAGTCAATTAAAAAAAAAAAGATTCAACACCCTGGCGATCTTCTGTGTCTACCCGGGAATACTGGCGAAAGGATCGTGTCGTCTTGAGTCGGCTTCCCGCCGCCTGGACGAAAATCGCTTGACGTCTACGTTGGGATACCGCGATCAGAGGTGAAAAGAAAGTGTCGCCTCGAAGCGGCATTCAGCTCTGAAGGGTGCAGAGCGCCTTCCAGGAGAAGCTGCCTGTGCGGTGCGCCGGGGCGGGACGGCGGCGAGTGAGGGGTTTGCGGAGGAGAGGAGGCTGCGACGGCGCTATTGCCATGCCGCTCGCGCGCATCGCCCCGCCTGCGGGTCGCTCCGCGCGCGCTCGCCGTACCCAGTAACCCAGTGCCAGCGCCGGTGGAGTATCGACCCGCCGCCAGTGAGCCCGGTTCGAGGCCGGGCCGCTGCCTGGAGCTCGTTCGCCCCGCCCCGCGGCGACCCCGCCTAGCTCTCGAGCCACACCGCCCCGCCTCGCCCGACCTCGTACCCCGCCCCGCCCCATCCCGCCACCACGCTTCGCCACGTCCCGCCTGGTCATGCCCCGCCTCGCCGTGCCCTGCCACGCCTCTCCCCGTCCCTCCCCGCCGTCCCTCCCGCCACGCCTCGCCCCGCCCCGCTTTGCCCCCCCCCCCGCCTCGTCGTGCCCTGCCACGCCTCTCCCCGTCCCTCCCGCCACGCCTCGCCCCGCCCCGCTTTGCCCCCCCGCCTCGCCGTGCCCTACCACGCCTCTCCCCGTCCCTCTCCGCCGTCCCTCGCGCCACGCCTCGCCCCGCCCCGCTTTGCCCCCTCCCGCCTCGCCGTGCCCTGCCACGCCTCTCCCCGTCCCTCCCGCCACGCCTCGCCCCGCCCCGCTTTGCCCCCCCGCCTCGCCGTGCCCTGCCACGCCTCTCCCCGTCCCTCTCCGCCGTCCCTCGCGCCACGCCTCGCCCCGCCCCGCTTTGCCCCCTCCCGCCTCGCCGTGCCCTGCCACGCCTCTCCCCGTCCCGTCTCGCTCATCCACGCCTCGCCCCGCCACGCCTCGCGCCGCCTAGCACCACTCCATCTTTCCCCGTCTACCCCCGACCCGCCTCGGCGTATCCCGCCACGCCTCGCCTCACCTCACCTCGTCTCACCTCGCCTTACCTCTCCTCGCTTCACCTCGCCTCACCCAACTTCTCCTCGCCTCCCCTCCCCTCCCCTCACCTCGCCTCGTCTCGCCTCGCCCCTCCCCGCTCCGCAACCCGCCCCGCCCCACCACGCCCCGCCCCGCCCCGCCCCGCCTCCCCTGCATGTCATGTAACGTTTCGCCCGCTGGTACCACGTACGGGGTTGTCGCCGTCTGATCCCTGGGGGTACTTCGAGACCACGTTTTACGAGGCGGGCCGGAACACGGTTAGCGCCTGCCGCACGTGTCCGACATTATATTTCTCGTGTTCACTATTTTGTCCGCTGTCGTGTTCAACATTGTATGTCGTGTGCTCGCCGTGTTCAACATCCTATCCGTCGCGCCTTTTCACCCCCAACTCGCGTTCCTGTCTGGCAACCACACGTCTCTACTCCCATCCCCCATCGAACCCTTCTTGATCTAACTGGTTTCGATGTATTCGTCTTTACTTTCGCGCCGACGGTTTTCGTACTTGCCTGTGAACGACATATTGAACTTCTGACTTTTATTTGCCAATTTCAACGATGGCCATGTACTAAGATGACCAATTTCTTAGAAAAGACTTACTTGAACCAATGTTTTTGTGTCTTTCCCTTTATTTTGAATGTCAGTTATTTTGCATCTTATGCCTCTCCCCACCACCACTTTGCTCTCCCCTTCCGATCTCTCTTTCTCTCTCTCTCTCTCCTCTCGTTTCTCCTCTCTCGTCTCTCCTCTCTCGTCTCTCCTCTCTCGTCTCTCCTCTCTCGTCTCTCCTCTCTCGTCTCTCCTCTCTCGTCTCTCCTCTCTCGTCTCTCCTCTCTCGTCTCTCCTCTCTCGTCTCTCCTCTCTCGTCTCTCCTCTCTCGTCTCTCCTCTCTCGTCTCTCCTCTCTTGTCTCACCTCTCTCCTCTCTTCTAATCTTATTTCTCAGCTTATATGCGAATTGTAAGCGAACTCCCGACTGTTTACTTTCAATGCTTTTTTCGCTTGCTTTGTACTTCCGACTATCTCCATTTGAATTTATGTATTTTGGGGATGCAAGGGCCAAGGGTTGGAGCATTTCCTTCGCGGTTCAAGGCCGCGCAGCGACCTGACCGACCACCATTTCTACGGTGTGTGCAACGCCCTACAACGATGCCATTCCTGCCAACCCTGTGCCTTTCAGTACCTGCAACGCAAACAACCTACATGTCAAGCAGCCTTCACAAATTTCTACAGCGGAAGGTATCCTTGATCAGGTAATATCATTAGTATCGGCAGTAGGTCAAATGTCCGCATCACCTCTTCGAATATTCTTACCATTGCAACTCTAAACCCCTTCTACTGAATTTTCCTGTATGTTGTGTTAAGCTGAGTGTTAATATAAACAAATCGACCAGTTCCAAACACAAGGTACAGAAACATTCTTGTAGCACTCGGTCCAAAGCATTGCGCAACTGAGCAACTCTACATTATTCGGCTGAGCGTTCGCTCAACTACAACTCTACAACCAGCTAGTTACGGAGGCCGCCTATTGCCGTGTCCGATAAGCCGGGAAGCCACTAAACCATACATGACACCACATTTTATTTCAGAGATACAGTTCTCCCGTCTAGTATCCATGAAATGAAATCACGGGGCCTGCGACATCCACTCCACATGACCAATCACCTTCATGTTACGCAAATAGTTTCGCCATCAGCAATAAACACGAATTGATCAGTTCCAAAGAGGTCCCGCACATACAGATACGGAACTTCAAATGCCGATATTCCAACAAAATCAACGACCAAATACACTTTTTCCTCTCGTGACTCCCCCCAGTAAACCGTCCGTATTCAGCCCATCAGCTTCACGCACCACCTCCACAAAGGGATGTAATTCTTTTACTCATGGGAACGCAGTCGCTCATCCCGTACATCACCCCCGCAGGCTGGCCGTCAACAAAGCCGCATGGGGGGTTCGCTTTCAACTCGTCCGCTCCGCCGTGACCCGCGGCCCCGCCCACAACTCCCCGCCTGCGTGCCACCCCTGCCTGCCCCACCCCGTCCGCGCCGGCGGCTGCCCTGCTGCCCCCCTTGCTGACGCCGCTTCCCCCACCACTCGGCGCTCACGCCACCTCGACCGCCCGCACCCCGCCCGCCTCGCTCCGCCAGACAGCACCGCCGGGTCTCCGTCCCCTCCCGCTGCCACACGTGGTTCCCCACCGTAGCCCCGTTATCTATTCGCCCCCGCCGCACCCTACCGCGCTCGGTCCAGCCCTCCTCCCCGCCCAGCTGTCATATCCGCCCCGCCACGCACCCCACCGCTCCCTGCCCCTCCCATCCCCGTCCCGCCCCTCCCCGGTCCGCCCTGCTTCACACCACCTCGGCGCGGCGCGCTCTGCCACATAGCAACGTCGTCTATCGGCCCCCACCCACTGCCTCACGTCGCTGCCTGCAATAGCCCCGTTGCCTTCTCGCCCCCGCCGCAACTCTCTGCTCCCTGACCCGCTCCAGCCCGCCCTGCCCTCCCCGCCTCGCGTGGTTCCCTACCGCAGCCCCGATATCTATTCGCCCCCGCCGCACCTTACCGCGCCCCGCCCAGCCTCTTTCCTTCTCCCCGACCAGCGATCTGCAGTCTACGGCGATGGTGGCGGCGGTTAGTTGACAGACAGTTGCTGACAGGGGTTGAGCCAGCAGCGGTAGATACGGCGTAGGTGGCAGCGGTGGTGACAACGGCTTTATAGTCGACGGCGGTGGGGGCGACGGCGGCAGGATAGCAGCGACGGCGTGGAGCCAGGGGCGATAGACGCGGCTTAGGTGGCGGCGGCGGCGTTGTAGTAGATGGTGGCGGAGGCGGAGGGTTGGTAGTGGCATAGTAGCTTAGGTGGCGGCGGCGACTTTTGGTCGACTACGGTGGAGGCGGCGCGGACGGGGGGA